>CM066164.1:50613988-51183988 GCA_033629205.1 Lithocarpus polystachyus
TCCACCTTTATTGCCATATGCACCATGTCCTCCAACTCCACGTAGTGCTGCAACTCCACCACGTTGGCAATGTCCCGATTCAGCCCATTCAGAAACCTTGCCATGGTAGCTTCTCTATCCTCCTCTACATTAGCTCGAATCATGGCAATCTCCATCTCCTTGTGGTAGTCATCCACACTTCTATAGCCTTGAGTAAGAGTCTGTAATTTTTGATACAAGTCCCTATAGTAGTGACTAGGGATAAATCGCCTCCTCATGGTGGCCTTCATTTGCTCCCACGTCTCAATAGGCCTCTCATGGTTTCTCCTTCTGTTCATCACAAGTTGATCCCACCATATAATAGCATAATCAGTAAACTCAATCACAGCTAGTTTTACCTTTTTCTCCTCGGAGTAATTGTGGCACTCAAAGATGAATTCCACCTTCTTCTCCCACTCCAAGTACGCTTCTGGATCATTTTTCCCTTGGAATGATGGTATCTTCATTTTTATGTTTCCAAGTACGCTTCTGTCAGTCCCATCTTGCCATCTTGGATCTCTTCGAAATCCTCTACCATGCCTTTCACCCCTTCGCGCAAACCTGCCCCCATTGTTCCACGAAACTTGATCTTCTTCATCCTCAATGTCATCCTCGTGGTAATAATCAGAATCATCCACGTGTGCATACCTTTCTCGCCTTCTAGCATTAGGGGTTCTTTGGGGACGCTCTTCACGCAAGTTAGCAATAACAGTATCTTGCCTGTCCAACCGATCCCGAATCTCATTAAATACAACGTTCATGCGTTCAAATTGTTGTTGCATAGCCTGCAACATGATAGATGACTCCTCCCCTCCTTCCTTATTTGATGTTTCGCCCCTGCAAGACATTGTAAAAACTACAAAGAAAGGTTAGAAATAATTCCTCACACACTCCCTCACGTGTTTGCACTCAGATTATGTCACTCCCAATCGTGTTTCACTCTTAAATTGGCTTTTTCCCGATATTAGTCTCACACTCTCTTGCCTTTTTCCACTCGCAGCTTCCCCCTTTTCAGTTCTGCAATAAACTAATAAACTTGATCAAGAAATTCAACTTGTAGTATTTAAACGAATACCAACGGCTAGAAAGTATGACAGAAACACTAATCAAAGAAAATAGAACAAAAGAAAACAATATATTTGCTCTGAGAGAACTGACACTAAAAACAAATTTTTTTTTTTTTTTTGCAGTCCTTTTTTTTTTCACTTTTTTTTTTCTTTCTGCAGTTTTTTTTTTTTTCACATTTTTTTTTTTTTTTTTTTGGGGAACTCAGTGCACAGTTTTAACCTAGTGCACGTCACAGAACAAGAACGATGAAAAAAGAACAGAAACGGAACAAGATAGAAAAATAGCAGGAAACAAAAAGATAAAAGGATAGAAAACTGATTTTAGAACCTGAGCTCTGATACCAAATGATGCGAACCTCAATAGACTCGCTTTGAGACCCAACAAACAATATTGGAATATTGCCCAAGAAAGCTAAAATTCAGATTTTTGATAGAAACCCTGACCCAACGTTTATAAGAGAAACGCGAACCAAAGGTATAAGTAACAGACCCTTGACCCAATGATTATAAAGGAATCACGAACCAAAGGTATAAGTTTGAACGCCACAAGGAAGAATCCTTGATAAGTTCACAGTTCTTGAAGAACCAAAGAGAAGAGCAAAGCCTCACCTTTTCTGATTTTTATTCAATAATCCATCCAAAAAAACGTTTACAGACTTAGGGGCCTATTTAAAGGCTCCAGAAAACTTGGCAGACAAGAAAATATATTCTAAAATAACTCCTAATTGATACCTAACCATATCAGGAATCAAATTTGACCTAAAAAACGTACTAAATAATAAAACCCTAATTAAAAACTGATTTGGTCTAAAAATAGCAGATCCAAAATAGGAAAAACCCTAAAAAACGTTCTAAATAACAAAAGCCTAAAATTAAGGAAGATCTGGTCCAAAATTATAAGATCTAAATTAGGAAAAGTATCTATTAACTGATTTAGAGCTGGAAAGTCAATCAGTCATAAATCTTTGTCATAAATAACGCCCAATTACGTCAGATCAGCCTTCAATAGCTTGGATTAAATTTATTAGGCCTTCATCTTCTTTTGGGCCCAGCTTGGAATGTGAATCAGCCCAAATCCCTTGAATTAGCCCATTAAGTGCTTCCTTGATCTTCTTGGATCTTGCTCTTGTAATTGGCCCAACTGGAACTTGCAACGGATCCTTGAAAGCTTGTTGATTCTCATCATAAGTTTAAATTGATACTACAAGATCTCATCAAGTGAATTCTAAAGTTATCATAGTTAAAGTCTCTACGTGATCCAAAGTGCAAGGAGCTAAAAAATGGAAACAAATACTAGATTGTCTAAGGAACACTTCCATCTGTTTTGTAGGAAAAATAGGAACACAAGTTATACATCATTGGGACTCCGAGTCCGCCTGCGTGAGGATCTTCTTGATTCTCCTCTGGAGGAGCCACTTTTAGTATTTCCTTCTTGACTTGAGAAAAAGTGATGATCGTATTGGCGATTTTCAAGTTCAAGGCTCCTAATTCTTTCCTCCAAAGTTCTGCTGGTGGAATCAGGAACTTCCATTCTATGTGCCTGAAAGTTAGCAGAATCAAGTGTTAATTTCACCATCAAGCACAGTTCAAGCAAGAGATATTCAGAGAGTAACATGGCATACCCAGCTCGAATCATTGAGGACCTATTGGGAGGATTAAGTGCGACCTATTGACTGCAAGCCTTCAATCATCTGCATGCTTTCCTCCACAAGATCCACATTAACCTGAAGAACAAATCTGCCAGATCATGAACCATTCAATAAGCCAAGAAGAAATAAAGACAAAAGGCTAAAAATTCAAGAACACACCGGATCAGGCCAAGGAATATTTGGTACGTGCTCTAGCCTATTCAAGGGCATAAAACTATACGTTCCATCAGGATTCATCACATCATACAGCCATGCTGAAAAATGAGGATAAGTCTCTACAAAAGAACTAGAAGAACTACCAGCACCTTCAGAAGGTGGAGACTGAAAATCCAACATGCAAATTTTGTCACCAAGTAGAAATATGTAAAGAATTTGCAAAATGAAGATTTGACTTTAGAAAAGAAAAGAAGTACCCCTTGGTTAGCCAAGCAACCTTGCAGGTGAGTCTTAATAAATTCAGAATAAGATCCTTCTGTTTTTGGAACAACAAAGCCTACACGGGCTTAAGCAATCTCTTCATCAGTCAGAAAGTCAACTAACTGGATAGAAGGACAAGGAGGAACTAGAATTGTTGTAAGAGGATACACATGTTCAACTTGGGGAAACACCCGATCACCAAGATGCCAATACTTTCCATGCCCACATTCAAACAACACTTAGCGGCCATTCAATTCTAGAGCCCGCTCACACTCAGCATACCCCTCACATCCAGCCTAATGATTTAAGTTCATCTGAAAAATCACAAAATAGAGCTTAGAAAGAGAAGAGATTGAATCATAGCCAAGTGCTGAAGATTTAAAAGGAGAAGGAAGAAAGAACTCACATCATCAACAGACAGATTGTCAATCACCAAGCGCTAAATCTCCAAAGAACGCCATGAGAGTATAGACAAACGATACTGGGGCAACCAACGAAGAAATAAGAAAAATGCTCGCAACCTCCTTTCGAATTTCATGGCCCACTCCAAAATACTCATATATCCAGACCTGAAAATGGCCACAACACCATTACCACAAAACCAAAATAATTTCCCTAACATTTACACAGCAAAAAAAAAAAAAAAAAAAAAAAAAAAAAAAAAAAAAAAATTCAAACCTCACCTGCAATACAGATGGAGCCCTACCCAAGCTTGAAAGACTCCGCCTAGAGAGTTGGGTCATAAAGTGCATCAGAGTAGCATAAGCCATGCCACCCCCGCCATAATTCTAGATTTGTCCAACTCTTTTTAAGCTTTCTAGGTAGCGTAGATTCACTGTACTGCCTAAATCTAGACACAAGAAAGTCCCAATAAAAAGAAGCATGAACATCTGAGCACCTTTCGTTGCAGTCTCACAATGAGGAATATTTTCACATAGCCAAGACAAGGGGATGTTGTTAGTCCTCATTTTAGAAGGCACTAAGTAAAGGAATCATTGACAAGAATTCTCTCACCACCCAACCTCAGACTAGTGATAACAGAGAAGTCATAAGGTGTCAAAATTACCTCCCTAATACATGGAAAATGGAAGGTGCAAGTAGTGTCCCAGAAGCACTCTGCCAAAGCTAAAAGTAACTGAAGATCTTTGTACTCATGAGTTTCATGATTCAATAAGGCTTCGAAGAAAGTGCCAAAGCCTGCTTCATTGATGATGCTTTTGATGCTAGGAGACAATGCTGCCCATACACCTCTCAACATTTGGAGACTACCTTGACTTTTGAGGCTCTGCAACACATAAATTTAGCTCATTATTTCCCATGACCAAAATCACATGCCAATAAAAAATCCCATGACCAAAATCACAGCCAATGCCCTTCCACCACAAAAGAAAATCAATGCCCCACCAAAAGTTTACCACAACTAAAATTTTTGACATGTCCATACACAACTACCAAAATTTTCCATAGCCACAAAAAAAACCTACATGACAGAAAAATTCCTACAAGCTCATACACAAATAAATTCTCACATAGCCAAAATCATATCAACACAAATTTTCCAAGAATCAACATCACATGCCCAACAAAATTCTTTCAGAATTCATACCCATAAAATTTTCCATGTCCAAGAATTTCCATACCCACAAAGTTACCCACAAAATTTTGCCATGTTCATAAAACAAGGTTTGCACATGCCAATAAACTTTTTCCATATCTATCATGAACACATTCACATAAACATACCACCAATTTTTTTACAATGCCAATACTCCCAAAATCCAATCTAAAATTCATCCAAAAACATCAATATCTACCTACATTGTCAAAATTCCATAAGCCACCCACATTATCCAAATTGCACCATAATCACAAAAATAATACTTCAAGGATGCTCCAAAGCCAACATTTTCCAACATAACCAATCAAGCAATGCCCCAAATTTCAAACAACCAAATGATAAAATCTCACCATGAAACTTTCAATAAAACATGCAACAACATTTTTGCCAAGCAAAGAAACCAAAGAAAAACTCACCTTGGTGTCTACATGACAATATGGAGCAAGGTTTCTAGGGTCTTAAAGAAGTCCATCCTCCTTATGCCAATCAAATGTTGGATCATATTTCTTGCCATGAAAAGTAAGAAAAGTAAGAAAAGTAAGAAAAGAAGGTTCATTGGAAGAAGAAGTCATCTTGATCCAAAGAAAAATGGATTGGAAAATGGGTTTTCCAAAATGGGTGTGTGAAGAAAATGCCCAAAACACAAGGATCTAAAGAAATGTTAATGGAGATGGATGAGGGAAACTTGAGAAGCTTAGAGAAGTGTTTTTTGTGAGAAGAAATGAGGAAGAAAATCCAAGGGGAAGAAGAGAGTGAATAGTAACAATGGAGGAAGAGAGGTAGAGAAAGATGATGCAAAGAAAAAAAGAAGACTAAAAGGAAAGTGAGGGGCCAAATTTTCAGCCCCCACTTGCTTGAACTCAGCCAAGGCTGAGTCAACTTAGTCAAACTAAGTTGACGCAGTCAAACTGAGTTGACTCAATCAACCAAAAAAAAAAAAAAAAAAATTCCAAAGTTTTCTAGTATCTTTTAAAAATCCAAGTTTTCAATTCAAAATTTTCATTCCCAAATTTTCAAATTTCCATTCTCAATGCCCAAATTTTAAACTCAAGTATTCAATTTTCAAAAAAAGAGAAGAAAAAATTTCAAGCCTCAGGTTTTATGATTGAAATCTCGAGGCTCAATTTTCAAAATTCTAAGGCTCAAAAATTTGGATTTTAATTTCCGGATTTCAAGGAAAATTTTTCTAGATTCCAAAGTCTCAAAATTTGAAAAAAAAATTCCAAAACTTTCAAGTGAGGCTTTTCTTGATAAAGTTCAAATCCAGAAAGGAAAAATGAAGATGAAACATTTCAGAAGTAGTGGGACCACAAAGCACCTATCAGTAAAGTCTAACTCTAAATTTTGACCTTTTTTGCAGAAAGCAAATCCCAGATCAAAGTAGAGTAGATCCCTTTGATCATCATTCCATTCTATATTGAAGTAGAGTAGATCCCTTTGATCGACATTCCCATTCCAGATCGAGGTAGAGAAGCCCTAAGATCGCAGACAATTCCTGTTTCAAGGTAGAAAAGCCCTTTGATCGCCTTTCGTCAAGATCAAGGTAGAGAAGCCCTTAGATAGTAGACAATTCTTGTATCAAGGTAGAGAAGCCATTTGGTTGCCTTTCGTCAAGGTCGAGGTAAAGAAGCCCTTAGATCACAGACAGGTCTAGAATCAAGGTAGAGAAGCTGTTTGGTTAACTTCCATCAAGATTAAGGTAGAGAAGCTCTTAGATCTCAGACAATTCTTGTATCAAGGTAGAGAAGCCCTTAGATCACAGACAGCTCCTGTATCAAGGTAGAGAAGCCCTTTGGTTGTCTTATGTCAAGATCAAGGTAGAGAAGCCCTTAGATTGCAGACAGCTCTAGTTTCAAGGTAGAGAAGCCCTTTAGTTGCCTTATGTTAAGATCGAGGTAGAGAAGCCCTTAGATTGCAGACAGCTCTAGTTTCAAGGTAGAGAAGCCCTTTGGCTGCCTTTCATCAAGATTGAAGTAGAGAAGCTCTTAGATCGTAGACAGCTCTAGAATCAAGGTAGAGAAGCCCTTTGGTTACCTTCCGTCAAGATTGAGGTAGAGAAGACCTTTAGTCACAGACAACTCCATTTTCCAGATCAGGATAGAAAAATCCTTTGGTCACCCCAATTGTGAAGAATCATGTCCATAATCATGTCAACTACCAGCAAAGTCCGGTATTTTCATTTTTTTTTTTTGTCAAAAGAAAAGGTACTAGTTCTATGTTCCAAGGTTTGGTTCAAGGGCTAGGTAATCTTTGAAAATTCAACCTCAATTAAATCATGGTCACTGAAATTAGTGTCTTTGTTTTACATTGACATTCACTTTTCAAGTTCTGTCAATGAGGGGCATTCTGTAGACACTTGATTTTGTACCTATGATTTAATCAAGGAGAATAACTCAAATGACTATCCATGTACCCCAAAAAAGAAAATCATAATTGCATCATATGCATCATTTTGTTCTTGCACTACATACATCATTTTGTCTTTGCATTACAGGCATCATATCATTCATTACATATAATGAAAATGATCTTGAGATTCTAACGGTCACAATGGTGTTTTCGGTTTTTAAATCAGACTATCGGATTGGAAGATATTGCACGATCAAGTTTGCATAGTCCGTATGCATTATGTCTAGGAAGAGTCGACCACGCACGATTTATTTAAATTAATTCTGATTGGTCAAACAATTAAAATTAATTAAATAATTTTGTGATTGGTTGATAATTAGTGTCTAAATTAGGATTGCATGCATAGGAATAAAATAGATGATTGGATAACAACAAAATTGTGGATAATTTGAACTTTATCAATATTTATTTTAAGGGATTTATCTACAAGATAATTGTTCTTAAAAAGCCAGAATTATCAAGAAAAGAGATTAAAAAAAAAAAAATCATAGACGGAGGATGAAAACATGTCTAGATACAAGGACCGGTCAAAAAACCCTAGAAAGAGAATCCAAATGGCACCCAAACACGGAAGTGAGTTCGGCATCTAAGAGCCGATTTGACACGTTTGGAGTGCCAAATTGCCATCATGTGGGCTTTGGCCCAACGGCCTTCGAGTGACAATAAGGCACATCCTTTTCAACCTTTTCATAAAAAGATGCGTCCAGATTCAAACCCTAATCGTACGTACCTATTTTTTAGAATCCTCGGGCCTCTATAAATAGAGATTGAACCTCATAATTCAGTACCTTTTTTTTACACTCTGAGTGGCATACGTTTTAGGCTCTTAAATCACCCATATTTTTTGATCTCTTCTTTGAGTGTTGCTACTTAAATTAGGGTTTTTAGGTTTCAAAGAGAACTGAATAAGTTTCTTTGAACCCTAAAACATCCTCTCAAGAACAAAGATTGCTCATGCAAGAGGTTGTTTCTTAACCCTTTTTCTTATGATGTGATGATGCATGTTATATCTCTTTCTTTTCCAAATAGTCATTGTTAATTGTTGTTTTTTTTTATGTGATTGTTATAATCTCTTTCTTGAATGTCAATAATCTACATGTAAATAATTCTTTTTATTAAAATAAAACAAATCTACATCTTTCTTAGATGTAGATTTGGATTTTTCTTGAAATAAAACAGATTTGTATCTTTTCTAGATGTAGATCTGATTTTTTTCTCAATATAAAAACAGATCTGCATCTTTTCTAACTGTAGATCTTAGTTTTTCTCAATATAAAAACAGATCTGCATCTTTCTTAGATGTAGATCTGAATTTTTCTCAAACAAAAAGAAATCTGCATCTTTATGAGATGCAGATCTAAATTTTTCTCAAATCAAAATTGACTTGTATCTTTCTTAAGATACATATCTGACTTTTTTTAATACATGCAAATTGTTGAAATAAAGAAAGAGATCTTTTACTTCTATGTTTGTGTTTGTTTTAATTCATGATTGCATAAATTTATATTATGAGTAAAACTCTTCTCTTAAAAAATATTTTTTTTATTCTTTTAAAACATACAAAAAAAAAAAAAATCAGATTTTTTTCTGTTATTAAAACCATTTTTTTAATGATCACAGATATGAATTTTCATCTCCAAAAACCTTTTTCTTTATATATTACAAAATAGATATGATTTTTCTATTGTCAAAAAACCATTTTTTTATCACTAAAAAAGATCGATTATTTTCAAAAGAAGGGACTTCATTCATAAATAAATTTGTGTGATTTAATTTTAGTGTCACATATTCAACATATTATTCATGACATGCATAGAATGGTACATTGGTCACTAGAGTCTAGAAGACCAGACTATGTCTAGCTTTATCTTTATTTTTGTTTTGGGTAGATTGTAACTAGGACAAAAAGCCATGTATATTTGGGTAGATTGTAACTAGGTCCCAAAGCCATGTAAAGTTCAAATTTTCGAATTTGTATTTTTTTTATTTTATTTTATTCAATCAATGAATGGAACATTCGGTCATGGAGACTTGTATTTAGTTTTTCTTATTTTTTATACATTAAAAATAAGTGGCGACTCCATACTACTTACCCAAAAAGAGAGGTGTCCTAAAAGGTGCTCGAATCTCTTTTTTGACGGACATGTCTCCCACTCCCATAAAAGGAGATGGTGGAAAAGAAGATTTCCCAAATGAGGATATTTAGGATGTTGAACTAGGGGCATGGAAAATATTTTTTGATGGAGCTGTGAACCAATATGGGAATGGGATAGGATTACTTTTGATCACCCCCGATGGATCCCATGTGTCTTTGGCTATCAAATTGAACTTTGAGGCGACTAATAACATGGTAGAATATGAAGCTTGTATTGCTGGAATGAAAGCTCTCTGAGAATTGGGGGTAAAAGAAGTGGAAGTATTTGGTGATTCGACCTTGGTTATAGCTCAAGCACAAAAATTGTGGAAGGTAAAGGATCAAATACACTATCATCCCTGAAGCCCTATTAACAATATTTAGAGGACTTGACCAAAATCTTTGATAGGATCAAATACACTATCATCCCTAGAGCTCAGATTCAATTTCCAGACGCCTTGGCTACCTTAGCCTCCATGGTTGAAATACCCAAAGCAGTATGGTCATGACCCTTAGAGATTGGGTAGAGCTATGAACTAGTACACAAAGGGAGAATAGAGTCTTTAGTCTTAGCTATAGAAGAAGAAGGGGTTCCTTGATATTAAAACATCATGAAATTCTTGGAATTGGGAGTATATCTTGATGGCATCGATAAGAGAGAACATCGTTCAATAAGGATAATGGCTATGCAATACATCCTATATAGAGGACAGCTCTATAGGAGGTCTTATGATGGTATACATCTCCATTGTTTGAAGAAAGAGGAAGCCGATAGGGTTATGGAAGAAGTTCATCAAGGGATTTATGGTCCTCACATGAATGGGAGAATGTTAGCCAAATAGATCCTAATGATGAGATACAATTGGAATACAATGGAGACTGATTGTGTAGACTTTGTAAAGAGTTGTCATGACTGCCAAACACATGCAAGCTTGAATCACATGCCGCCTAGCGAGCTGTACAACATGACCTCTCCTTGGCCTTTCTCAGTCTGGGGCATAGATGTGATTGGAAGGATAGCCCCAAAGGCTTTGAATAGACACTAGTACATCCTAGTGGCGATTGACTACTTCACCAAGTGGGTGGAAGTGGCCTCCTACTTTGTATTGAAAACCAAACATGTGGCTCAGATCATAGAGAATAACATCATTTGCCGGTATGGGGTACCACAAGAGATCATCTCGGATAACGGCTCCCATTTTAAGGGAGAGGTTCGAAGGATCATAGAGTTGTACAACATTGAGCATCATAAGTCTTCTCCATACAGACCACAGACTAATGGGGCCATAGAAGTAGCCAATAAGAAAATCAAGAACATCCTACCCAAGATGGTAGAAACATACAAGGATTGGGCCGAAAAGCTTCCATTTGCTTTATGGGGTTATAGAACTTCTATTTGTGCATCGATTGGGGCAACCCCTTTGAGCATCATAAGTCTTCTCCATACAGACCACAGACTAATGGGGCCGTAGAAGTAGCCAATAAGAAAATCAAGAACATCCTACCCAAGATGGTAGAAACATACAAGGATTGGGCCAAAAAGCTTCCATTTGCTTTATGGGGTTATAGAACTTCTATTTGTGCATCGATTGGGGCAACCCCTTACACTTTGGTCTATGGATGCGAGGCGGTCCTTCCCATTGAGGTAGAGATAAAATCTTTGAGCGTGCTAGTGGAAACCAAGGTCCTAGAGGAAGATTAGATGAAAGAAAGATATGAACAACTGGCTTTGATAAATGAGAAAAGAGCTAGGGCACAATACCCTTCATAAGGGTACTAGAAGAGGATTGCTAGAGCATTCAACAAAAAAGTGAAATCTAGAAACCTTAAAGAAGGGGACTTGGTCCTAAAAGTGCTCGGAGATTAAACTTTTGATCCAAGGGGGAAGATGAAGCCAAGATGGTCTGGGCCTTTTATTATCAAGAAAATCATGTCAGGAGGTGCTACAAGAATTACAGATTTGGATGGATAAGAGATGTGTTGCCCAATCAACATTGATAGGCTCCAAAGATATAACATTTAAAAAACAAAAGCCTACTAGGTTGAAAATCCAAAAGGGCAACCTAGGAAAAAATTAAGGTAAAAGAACCTCGCTAGATTGAAAACCTAAAAGGGTCTAGGAAAAAGATAGGGGAAAAGATCATGGGCATGGCGAAAATTCTTATAAGGAAATCATAGGTAAAAATTACATGGCATGAGAAAAAGAAAAAGAAAAAGAAAAAGAAAAAGAAAAAGAAAAAGAAAAAAATAATGACAATAAGCAAAGATAATAAATGGATGATTCTATTATTGCTCAAATTAAAAGATAATAAATTGTTTCCATAGAGGATTTGGAACATTCCAATCCTTTATTAAAATCAGAAGAAAAGACTTGAGAATTATAAAGTGCAGAAAAGTAAAATTTGGGGCATATCAAGGTAGTTAGTCAGTCCTCTTTCTTTGGTTGGACCTCTTGTAATCTTTTTCATCTATGGGAACCCACTTCATGTCAACCTCTAGCGATTTCTTGTACCCCGAAGTTGGATGAAGGAATTGCGGAAAACAAATGCATTTGGTCATCCTCTGTTGCGGCCAAGACTCACAAATCCTGCCCAAGATCCTATTAGTAAATGCCAAGGTATGGAAGGAACCATCATCACTAGGAGCCCCCTGACGGTCACTAAATTTCCTTGCAATGCGACATGTAGAGTAGTAAGAGTAACAACGAAGCCTAACCAAAGGAACATAGTTATCCTTAAAGCTGCGATTGACCATGCTTGAAATGCACCACCATTCCACTACCCACTGAATGTCTGTGACATCAATGTGCTTCATGAACTAAGTGAACTCATCAAAACCCATCTTAGCGCGTTTGGCCTATGGTCCCGATAATGCTTAGGGAGATATTGACTAGGAGGAACAGTGGGGAGATGAAGCAATCGAAGCCTCTCATATAGCCATTTTGGGGGGGGGGGGGGAAGAGGAGAGAAAGAAAAGAAAAAGAAAGCATGAGTGGAAAAAGGAGAGGTAAAAAGAAAAAATGATGACAAAGAAGATATAAGAAGCCTTGATGGGTTGAAAATCGAAAGGGAATCCATGCAAAAATTAGAGGGATCCTGCTAGGTTGAAAACCTAGGCAAAAATCAGGGATTATACCTGAAGAAGGAGAGGGCTCCCCGTAAAGAAATTTTCTTCCTTCCTATAAAATGCATTCAAGTTATTGACAGTTTCAGCCAAGATCATGCCCACAGGGTTTCCACCCCTCAGATTGCGAACCACTAAGCACATTCTTTGATCTATGTAAGCTGTCTTTTGTACCAAGAAGTATCTTGCAAGGATACATAAATAGAAAGCATTAAGATAGTGGGAATGTGGCTTGCCGGTCACAGGAACAGTTAGCCAAGAGAAGTATGCAAAAATTGAATGGATGTTTAACTTGTCAAACATGCACCAATGCTGCGCCGTGTCAAGAGAAACACCCAAAAGAGCTTGGACCAGGGTAAGAAGATCCCCACCAATAGTAGGAAGGATAAGAGTTCTGACTTTAGGTCTTCCATGATTGCACTAAATTCTTCAGGAGTGGGGCATATCTTTACACCATTGAAGTGAAAAACATGCCAAGTGGGAATCCAAAAGTTGGCAACAGCATGAAGGAGAGGTTCCTCCACCTTGATTTGGTGATATGGAAAGATGCAAGAGAGATTGAAAGGATTGAAAGCCTCTTTGAAACTAGGGCTAAGCTTTTTGATCCATGCCGAAACTTTTAAAGGAGAGAATTCTGCCATTGGAAAGCCTTAAAGAGTGTTTTCTGAGGTTAAAATAAGTTTGGTTGCCCCTAATAGCTATTTTATTCTTGAATAGGGGGATAGGGTTTTTCTGACCAGCAGCATATGTACATAGAATTAAAGTTGCGTATGCATGGTCAAGTCCTATGTATGCAGGCATGTGTATGCGTACACATGAAGGGAGGCAGAGCCGAGTTCCTTTTCCTACTAGAGTGTGATTCCTCCAACAAGAACCCTCCCATGACTCCTATGACTTGAGGGACTACTTAAGGCACACTCATGCTCAGATTTTCAAGCATCAAAGATCAACAAAAGCAAAATTGCATAAAATTGTACAATTATCCCTTTAAGTTGTAAATTAAGTACATGTTCTAAGCATAAATGAAAAAAAATGTTCTTAAATACAACCCAATGTCTCAAATAAAAGATAAAGTGCAGAAATACATGTTAATAAAAAGAAAAAGAGAAATATGCTATGTGTCTGGGTCTGTCTATCTGTCTGTTTGCAGAATCACCAGAAGCGCCTCTTACTTGGCTGGTAGCTAGAAGTCACCTCTGAATCTCCACCACCATCACCACCTTCATCATCATGATCATCTTCGTCAATATCATCACCCAGGTTGGCAAACCCTCCAGGACCGCTGAGAGTACTTAGTCATCTCCAGCTTGAGGTTCCTTGTAAGCCAAACTAGCTTGTCATGCTCCTGTACAGTGGGCTGAATTTTTGAAGGAAAATGGTGTTAGAACAAGTGTTGGGATGCAATAATAGAAAGGAAAGAGACAAGAACGAAGAAGACTCATTGCTCGTGTACCCTCAGGAAAAGGGTAGCTCATGACATTTGTGTTGCGGCCCACCGGATGCTCATGAGCAAAGCCATTAGGACCGTAGACATAGATTGACCACGGTAAACGAGGAGGGTTAATAGGAGCACCAGCAGCAGGGCGAGCTTAACATGAGTATCCCATGTGAACATCATTATGCGAGGAAATTCAAAGAAAAAAGGGAAATGAATGAGAAGGGAGAACATATACCGCAAGAGTGAGGGAAGTCATGAGACGAGAATCTTTGAACTCCTCATAGTCCAACTCATCTAAAACCCATTGGGTATAGGGGATGCCACTCCTCCACAATTGGTATTCTTCATTTGTCATGGAAAGTGAGGCAAGCATAAACACCGGAGGGTCCATCAGAACCTATGAGGCATTCTCACCCACCAACTGGCAACGTGCCATCTTCACCAGGTAGAGCACCCTCAAGCCAGCCCCATCGGAACCTATAGGGCATCCTCACCCACCGCCTGGCAACATACCCTCTCCACCAGGTAGATCAGTCATTCCATTTAAGGGCACTATATTCATGGTTCCTAGACCATAAAAGAAGGTGGCGACTCCATATTTCTCCACCCTGATCCACTCAGCCAAGGTGTACTCCCCACATCATGCTTAACGCCTATAGTAGGTGCATATTTATACTACATTGTGCGCATGATCATTGAGATGTGATTGCTTCAATCCATGTCAACTAATGACATTGGTTTCTCCCATGTATGCGACACACATCCATGTGTTTGCTTTGGTGAGCCTCAGCTTGCCCAAGTATGAACATATTAACACGCGCCATATACACAGGTATGAAACCTTGCTGGTGCACCATAGCGCATTAAATGTGAAACTCTGCCAGATTTTTACTATGAAAATGGGGCATCTTTTTGCTATATTCTCACAACTAAAGCTTGGTCAGAATAGTGTTTTGTGTGCTATCAGGCACCTAAGGCGAAATGCTACTGGATTTCTGCCATAAAAAAAAAAAAGGCGAAATGCTGTCGAATTTTTGTTGTGAAAATTTGACATCGATTCCAAATGTGCTAGCAAAGCATTGATAAAGGCCACACCCCTTTCCAAAATCAAACTTCAAAGCCTGATTCTTTTAAAGTCTCAAAAGCTAATGCCAATAGCTTGTTTTTAACCACCAATGTCCAAAAATTAAGATTTTAACAAAACAAAGGATTGTCTCCGATAGGCGTTGTGGGGTGCCTAACACCTTCCCCACATGTAACCAGACTTCTAAATTCAATAATCAAGATTTTTTACCATCCGTGTTAGATTAGGAAAAACATCCATGGACTAGTAATAAAATCAAATAGAGTTGGGTGAATAATCACACCTTAGAAAAAAAACCCAATGATTGGAGGCAACTTCACTTACCTTTGATACTAATAGGTTAAAATTGACTCAATTCAGTCACACACCAGAGGTTTACCTTTTTCTTTCACAGCACCCATGCTTAGTAAGCCAACATATAAGCGCGTGAATGTCGCCACGCAGGGCGGTCGACCACCACGAGGCGTCGACAGATTGTATTAGGATCAAAGTTTCGTAGCTTTTGTAACACCCGTCTCATTTAAATTTAATTTAATCACTTCTAGAGAGTAGATTTGATAAATTGCTTAATTATTTTTGGAGGAGATAATTAATTTTATATTGTGATTTTTATAATGATAACAATAATAAAAATAATATTAATGTGTTTAGTGGGAATATAAGTGGGTCTTGGAAGTTTATTTTAGTGTAGTGGGCTTCTAAATTTTCAGCCCAACTGAAATTAGCCTTATCATGGAATAGGCTTCTAAACTTTCAGCCCAAGTGCAACAGCTTTATAATGAAATAAAATTAGGGTTTCCTATGTGAAAGGTAGAGAAAGAGACCCTTGAAACTAGAAGCGGCTGTGAAAGAAATTCTGCCAAACTGACAAGACGACATCAAGGTAATTTTCAGCAACTGATATTCGATTTTGTGGTATTGAGATTGCTGAAATTGTGTTTTGGTGGAAATTTCACATTCACGTTGTTGGCTGAAATAGTGATTTGTGCTATTAGAGTTTATATTATATTATTGTAGAATTATATAGAGAGGAAAGGATTATAATATCATAGATTAGGGTTGCGGTAGAATTATATAGAGAGGAAAGGATTATAATATCATAGATTAGGGTTGCGGCTCATGAATATATATATGCAAGAAACGGTTATATGGATATATCATTTCGGCATTACAAGAATATTTATATATATTGCCAAGGGTTGAATGAATCAATTGTCTTGGAGTGGATATTGATCATTGATAGTAATTGTTCTGTTAACTGCCATGCGCACGGTATAAGTTTGTAACCGTCTAATGCATGAAAGTAGTTTTTGCACTACTTGGTTTTTGTTGCACCACTTGGACATCGATTTGCATGAATTGACAATCTGCATGAATTCAAGATTAATATATAAGGTTTGCACTACTTGGATATATATATATATATATATATATATATATGAGTATTTTAGATGTTAGTTTAGGGAATGCTAAACTATTATTTTAATCTAGAATAGGTTTGGAGTTATATTAGAAAGACACGTTAAATTTTATCTTGCCAAATCTTCATAGTGGTTGAGGAATTGTTTTATCAAGAGGACTTTGTGGTTATTAAAGAACCTGCCCTTATTGAATTGTTTAATTATTATTTAGGTTCTAGTTGACGTTGTTTCGAGCAATTGAAGTGAAGCTTGGTTTAGCCACTAGAGGTAAGTAGACTTCAACACATGACGTCTCTCAAGACGTATATATATATATATATATATATATATATTATTGTGGTAGAAATATATTTATATATATATATATACATACACATAATTGCAAAAGTGAAGTTTCAAAGACTTATACCATTGTTAGTGCTTTATACATACTCAAACTCTATTATTTATTGTATATTATTGTGAAACTGTATATGTCAAGAGTGTTTCAAATGGTCAACTAGACAGTCTGCAACCTTTGCCAACACAGGGTTAAGTGTTGGTCTTCGGCCGAAGTAGTGTTAGTGTGGTGTGTGCAACAACAATATAAAATTAATTATTTCCTCCAAAATAAATTAAGCAGTTTATCAAAATTACTCTCTAGAAGTGATTAAATTAAATTCTAAGTGAGACGGGTGTTACAGTGTGGTGCAGTGTTATTGTTGCTCTTCGGAGCTAGTGTTGCCTCTTTGAGGTCCCATGGGAAATCACCCACCGAGTGTTTAGCAGCTTTTGTCTGTGTTTGACTAATATTTTTCATATTGAATTACTGTTTATTTACTACTGTTCTTTTAGGTGGAAAATTGCTTATTTTCAAAATAAAATTGTTTCTACCTATTTGGTGCATATTGGCATATAAATGTGGTCATTATTTTATTAATGTTTACAGTGTTATAGTGAAGTGTTTTATTTTAACAGCTTTATAGAATATATTATATTACAGTTTAAACTAATTTTAATTGTATCGTGATGACTATATTTTGTCAATGATATTATCGTTTTGTTTTGGAAGACATCCTCATGTTTGTAGTCTCTTATTGAGCCTTTAGCTCACCCCTTTTTCCATCCTTTCAGATTAGAGTTATGGAGTGTCTTTTGGTGGTAGATCAGTGGAGCCTTAGATTGACGACTTCGTTTGGAGCTTGATAGTTGCAGAATTGTTTTAGCAAAATTGTTTCAGGACAATGAGATTATTATTTTGGAACTATTTTGAGATGTTATTTGGAGATTTTACATTCAAGAATATTATTGTTGTTTTGTTTTTATGGATTGTTAAGGAAATCTGATGATATTCAAGAAGTTTATTTGAGGATAAATATTACGCTTTGTTCCATTATATCATTGTTGATTTTTTTTTATAAGACAGGTTATGCATCTAAATCCTTCTTAAGGGTTTGGGGTGTTACAGCTTTTTACTAAGATCGTAACTAGGACCAAAGCGATATAAACTGTCTACCAATTGTAAACTTGATGTAATATGAGATTCAATGAAATTCATATTTTAATTCATTTTTCTTATATTTTGTACACTCATTTGAAAGTTACCAATCTCGGTCTCTCATATAATTTTATGTTGAGATGGATGAAATTAATATAGAAGAAACCTTGACAAATTTAGAGAGAAAAAAGAGAGATAGGAAATAGGTGTTTAGAGAAAAAAAATTCAAATTAATTTTTGCTTAAACTTATTTAAAATTAAAAATTTTATAATAATAAGTGGTTAAGGATCATTTTGTGAATGACCAAACGATAAATCATAGCTTAATAAACTTCTATTACTTAAAATATATATATATATATTACGTAACGTATTAAATTATTCAAAGAAAATTTTGTCAAGAAATCATTTAAATTAGTTATCAAATATATGACATACTCGTAAATATGACTTTTACAAAAACAATAAATTCAAATTGACATATTAAAAATAAAATGAAGTAGAAAATGAAAAGGAGACAAACCTTTGTATAATTTTTTGTGTAATTGAATATTACTCTCATACTTGTGGACTCCATGTTATGGTTTTCTCATATATAGAGGTGAGAAATAATGTAACTATTATTTGAATGATTATTGTGATTTATTGATAATAATCAATAAAAAAAACTATTTAAACCTAAATTTTTTTTTAGAATACTAAGTATTTTAATACACACACACATGAGAAGAGGGGAGAAGGTTTTTTAAAGAAACTTACAGTAGTGTATATCCAAAAGGGCCTAACTCTTGGATAAACAGTACATGCTTTAAACCTCTATAACTCACACTCATTTTCCAATGTGGGATTAACCCACTATTTTTTCTTTTGAGAATACTAAGTATTTTAACACACACACACGAGAAGAGGGGAGAAGATTTTTAAAAGAAACTTACAATGATGTATATCCAAAAGGGTCTAACTTTTGGATACACAGCACAGGCTTCAAACCTTTATAACTCACACTCATTTTCCAATGTGGGATTAACCCACTATTTTGTCTTTTGAGAATACTAAGTATTTTAACACACACACACACACGAGAAGAGGGGAGAGGATTTTTATAAGAAACTTACAGTGATGTATATCCAAAAGGGTCTAACTTTTGGATACACAGCATAGGCTTCAAACCTCTATAACTCACACTCATTTTTCAATGTGGGTTTAACCCACTATATTTTCTTTTGAGTATACTAAGTATTTAACACACACACACACACGAGAAGAGAGGAGAAGATTTTTTAAATAAACTTACAGTGGTGTATATCCAAAAGGGCCTAACTCTTGGATACACAGCATAGGCTTTAAACCTCTATAACTCATACTCATTTTTCAATGTGAGATTAACCCACTATTTTTTTCTTTTAAGAATACTAAGTATTTTAAAACACACACATGAGAAGAGGGGAGAAGGTTTTTTAAAGAAACTTATAGTGGTGTATATCCAAAAGAACCTAACTCTTGGATACACAGCACAAGTTTTAAACCTCTATAACTCACACTAATTTTTCAATGTGGGATTAACCCACTATTTTTTCTTTTGAGAATACTAAGTATTTTAACACACGCACATGAGAAGAGGGGATAAGGTTTTTTAAAGAAACTTACAGTGGTGTATATCCAAAAGGGCCATATTCTTGGATATACAGCACAGGCTTTAAATCTCTATAACTCACACTCATTTTCCAATGTAGGATTAACCCACTATTTTTTCTTTTGAGAATACTAAGTATTTTAACACACACACACACGAGAAGAGGGGAGAAGGGTTTTTTTAAAAGAAACTTACAATGGTGTATATCCAAAAAGGGCCTAACTCTTAGATACACAGCACATGCTTTAAACCTCTATAACTCACACTAATTTTCCAATGTGAGATTAACTCACTATTTTTTCTTTTGAGAATACTACACGAGAAGATGAGAGAAGGTTTTTTTTAAAAGAAATTTACAGTGGTGTATATCCAAAAGGGCCTAACTCTTGGATTCACAGCACAGGCTTTAAACCTCTATAACTCACACTCATTTTCTAATGTGGGATTAATCCACTATTTTTTCTTTTGAGAATACTAAGTATTTTAACACACACACACACACGAGAAGAGGGGAGAAGGTTTTTTTAAAGAAACTTACAGTGGTGGTGTATATCCAAAAAGGCTTAACTCTTGGATACACAGCATAGGCTTTAAACCTCTATAACTCACACTCATTTTCCAATGTGACATTAACCTACTATTTTTTCTTTTGAGAATACTAAGTATTTTAACACACACACATGAGAAGAGGGGAGAAGGTTTTTTTAAAGAAACTTACAGTGGTGTATATCCAAAAGGGCCTAACTCTTGGATACACAGCACAGGCTTTAAACCTCTATAATTCACACTCATTTTCCAATGTGGAATTAACCCACTATTTTTTCTTTAGTATTCTCAAAAGAAAAAGTAATGGGTTAATCTCACATTGGAAAATGAGTGTGAGTTATAGAGGTTTAAAGTCTGTGCTATGTATCCGAGAGTTAGGCCCTTTTGGATATACACCACTGTAAGTTTTTTAAAAAAACCTTCTCCCCTCTTCTCATGTGTGTGTGTGTGTGTTAAAATACTTTGTATTCTCAAAAGAAAAAATAGTGGGTTAATCTCACATTGGAAAATGAGTGTGAGTTTCTTTCTAATATAATGGACATGAAGCAATTGATTGTCATTTAAAGTGATTAATATAATAAAGATATCACATACTCATGTTAGTCACACATTAGTACGGCTCTTTGTTTGCCAAGGTAAAATAATTAGATATTTAATATATAATTAGATATATAGATAATTGGATGATTAGTAAGATGTAAATGAAATATATTTGGCAGGTTTTATTAAAAAAAAAAAAAAAAAAACCATTTAAGTCGCGGACTATAGATAAAGTTTAGTTACAAACTTGGTTATAACCATTTGCTACAACTTTCACTAAAAAATTAATTTGAATATGTATTTTGAAAATTTAAATGTTAGATTTTATGTTCTTTGTGTTCTTAACACGCATTTCAAGTTTCGTGCCAATCAGATTTTATTTACTATTTGATCCATAAACTTAATTTTTATGCATAATTTTAATTAGACTACAAAAACTTAAAATTTAAACATTTGATTGATGATATGGCTATTGATTTTTTTTCTCTTTTGGAAAATTTTCGAGCATGGTGGGTATAAGAAGAAAATGTAATCCATTAATGAATTTATCAAAATTTACATTCAATAAAAAGATATTGATTGTAGTTGTAACCATTAGCTACAACTAAGCTTGTAACTAAACTTTATCCGTATACTATTAGCATTTGTAATTTATTATGGTAATACATTACATTTTAAAACATGTCTTTTAGGTAACTCTTAAAAAAAATGCCTTTTAGATTACCAGGGAAAAAAAATTATGAAGTATTTAAAGAACCTTATTGTGGATATTTATTATAATGGTAGAATTTATAGTGTGCATGTTAGGACCTTTTTTATTTATTTTTATTTAACGTTGGCACATGGCCAAAAAATTGACATGTACCAATTGGCTGCCATGTAGCATTATTTTTCCATATCATACCTAATAAATTGAGAAAGTTACAAAATATGATACCTAAAGGATGATATGTGTATGTGTGTGTGTGTAATTTTTTTATGCCAAATAGTGAAAGATAATATGTGTAATTGTTTTATGCATAGTCATTGCACCACTTGTCATCGTTATGTACATTCATTAGTTGTAGGATCCAACTTTTATCATAGATATATTAGAGATTTTTTTTTTTGGTAATTGGAGAAATCCTAATTTTGAGGATTTTTTTTTTTGATAAAATGGAAGAGGAATCTTAATTAACAAGGAATTTTTTTTCTTCTCTTTTCCTTATATTGATGATTGGGAATTTGTTATATATTTTTGGTATTTAGATTTAGTGGGGCTAATTGGGCCAAGGAAATAGGCCATATGCTTTTATTTTTTACATTCCTTGTATCAATTATTTTTTAAAATATAAGAGTAAATGCACTTTAGGTTCCTACATTTTGCACTTTTTTCATTTTAGTCCCTACATTTTGTTTTTACCACTTTTAGTCCCTAAACCAATTAATGCGTGACATTTAAGTCCTTACCGTTAGCCAACTAACGGGAAAAGCTGAGATGGCAGACGGAACACCCTATTAGTTGACGTAACCCTGACGTGGCGATTAAAATATTTAAAAAAAAATATTATTTGGCATTTTTATATGCCACGTTAGCATTTTAATTTTTTATAAAATGCCATGTCAAACAATTTAAACCAAAAAAGAAAATAAATTAAAAAACAAAACCTTTTTATTTTATTTTTTACTTTCATTATTATTTCATAAGAAATGAAGTTGTTCTTTGTGTTTTTCCTAAATCTATGAAATAAACCAATCTCCAGCAAACCCCAAATCCAAATCCAGCAACCAAATCTACTTTATCAAATCCAGGAAAACAAAAAATAAATCCAAGAAACCAAACCAAACTATAAAAAAATCGAAGAAATAAACCCATAAACCCAGTAACCAATTCAATCTCTAGCAAACCCATCAACCCAGAATTTTTCTTCAAAAAAACGACCCCACGCTGTAAAATAAGCTTCACATGCCGTAAATGAATTTCCCTTTCCATTTTACCTTCAATAGATTTCCAGATTGGTCACTCCTCACACACTTCTCTCACACATTCCACACACACCCCGAAACTCATCCTCAAGCTCACCTCAGCCCCACCCCCACGCACCAAAGACAGAGAGACGCAACTCCACCCTACACTCCGTCGAAGGTTCGACGTACACCCATACTCCAACGCAACTCCACCCCATACTCCGACGCCAGTTTAATGAGTTTTCTCCCTTTTCTTCTCTTCTCTCACCTTCGCCCACTTTGAGCTCTGCATGTACCTAATTCACCAAGGCAAAAATCTCCTTCACGTCGACGAAGCCGTACCCACCTCCAACATCTCTAATCTGTCACCGACGAAGCCAATCTATGGGTTTGGGTTTTGATTTGTGGAGGAGGAGCACGACTAATTTGGGTCTAGATTTTGAGGAGCGTGATGTGTAGGTTGCGATTTGGGTTTTGTTAGTGGTTGATCTAAGATTTTGGGTTGTCATGGTGGATGTCAGCGTGGGGTCGTGGTGCTGTGGGTGGACCTGGGTTCGTGGGGCCATGGGTAGCAGCTCGCCATGGGTCTTGGGATTGAGATCTGTGGAGCGGTTGATTTGAGTTTAATTTTTTTGGGTTTGAGAAGTCCTGGGATTGAGTTTAATTATTTTGGGTCTAAGGATTGAGTTTAATTTTGTTTTTAATTTATTTTCTTTTTTGGTTTAAATTGTTTGACATGTCCTTTATAAAAAATTAAAATGCTGACATGGCATATAAAAATGCCAAATAATATTTTAATCGCCATGTCAACTAATAGGGTGTTCCGTCTGCCATTTCAGCTTTTCCAGTTAGTTGGCTGACGGTAAGGACTTAAATATTATGCGTTAATTGGTTTAGGGACTAAAAGTGGTAAAAATAAAATGTAGGGATCAAAATGGAAAAAGTGCAAAATGTATGGACCAAAAGTGCATTTACTCTTATATTCTAAACCAATTCCAAAATATGAGGGAGAACAAAGCAATCGAATTTTAATAGGCCCATCAATTGATAGCGAATATTTTTTCCCTCAAAATCTAGTGGGGCGGTCACTACAAGAAATGTGGGTTTAGGCGGCGTTTTTTTTAGCGACATTTTTAAATCCGCCGCTATAAGTAGTATGAACAAAATTTAGGTACAGTACCTTAGGTGCTGTTCCTTAGGTTCCCCTCTTAGGATTCAGCCATGTGGCTTTTTAACTAAAAAATACACTTCCTTCTCATGAGAAAAAATCCATATGGCAGAATTTTAAAAGGGGAGCCTAAAGAACAGCACCTAAATACTGTACTTGAGTCTTGCTCAAGTAGTATATTATGACGTTTTTAAAATACACCGCTAAAGAGTGAGCCTTTTGCGATGTTTTTTAAAAAATGTTATTGTAACCCAAAACAATAGCAGCGTTTCTTAAAATTCCGCAACAAGTACAATTTTAGTGGTGTATAATTTGTTTATAGCGACGTTTTTAGAAAATGTCGCTATAGTTATTAAAGAACACTCCAACTGATTGTAATATATATATATATATATATATATATATATATCTACGTCGCTATATGTTTTCCTAATTTTTTTGTCCTTTTCCTGCACAAAGTTTCGCTGAGTTCATTTCCCACAGTTTTATCCCTCCTTTTTCCTTTTTTTGTTTCCTACACATTTTTTTTTTCATTCTTTTCTTTCTTTTCATTCTTTTCTTTTTGTTCATTGTGTCCCATTTCTCCCTTTTGTCCCACTTCTATACTCTCCCCCCATATCACTTCTTCACACCTTGTTGCCGCCAACCCTTACTATCGCTGCCACCTTTGCCACCCATAGCCACCGCCCTTGCCACCGCCAACCCACCTATCTACAAGCTCTTCCCTCTCTAGCCACCACTGACTACCACCACCATAGCCACCACGGCCGTCGTCGACCTCCACTACCACCCACTACCACCACCATACTTTTTTCCCTCTATTTTGGTGTTCAAGTTTCTTTAAAGTGTAAGTATTTGTGTTTTGAGTTATGAGTTTACTTTGATTTGGTTTTTCTTTAATGGGTCATGAAACTTTTGTGCTAATTTTTGCTGTTTGCTTGTTTTGGTTGGATTTTGGTACAGAAAGCTCTTATTCATATTTGGCTTTTTGAGCAAAAAGACTTGAGCATAAAGGGCTGAATCATTGTAAGTTTATGTACAAGTTTGTAAATCTTAAATTTTTTTTTGACAAGTGATTTATTGCTTGGCAACCATGTGAGTTGGGTTTCTTGAGAAATCATTTGGGTTTTTGATTTGTATGGGAGATTTGGTTTAATTTTTGAAAGAGTGTTTCATTGCCTTTTGAAATGTCTTTGGCATATGTGGTTGTGATTGTGGTGTTAACTATAAATTTGTACAAGTAATGTGAGCATGTGTCTTTTGCTTACCAAGTATTTGATAAATTGCCTATATGAATTATGGGATTGAATTTCTTGACTTGTGTTGTGATGATTGTTATATGAGATTATGGGTTGTAATCCTAGTTGTTTATATGTGCTAACACAT
Organism: Lithocarpus polystachyus; assembly: GCA_033629205.1. Lineage (NCBI taxonomy): Eukaryota > Viridiplantae > Streptophyta > Magnoliopsida > Fagales > Fagaceae > Lithocarpus > Lithocarpus polystachyus. The sequence continues at coordinate 50,639,064 of CM066164.1, forward strand.
GTAGCTATAAGGCTTAATCAAGTCTTAAAGCTTTTGGCATGGTGTTAAAATTATAGTATTATTTTTAGTTAGATGCACTACGTGACTTTTAATAAATTATAGAAAAATTATTTTGAGCTGAATTTTTTATGGTACATACTCGACATATAAGGGCTTCTCCATAATTTCAAGATTTTTGGATAGCATTAAGTGAACCAAATTTTTATAAAAAAGAGCTGACCGGCTGCAAATTTAATTGGAAAGTATGATTAGAATTTTGAGACTTTAAGGAATTTACTACAAGCTTTTGTTGTGTGGTTTATCTTGTAAGTTCATATGTGTTTTCTTTGACAAGTGTTTTACTTTGGCTAATTTTATCATGGTTTGGTAATGACATGCTATAGATTAACTCACCGGTGAGGTAATATACATATAAGTTTTGTTATTTTGTAGTATTGTAAATGAAAATTTTAGAAAAGTCTGGGGCCATGGCATTGGCCACTTTTTTGTAATATCACTTTTTTACATTTTTATTAAAATAACTCGTTGGAAATGAGACCAAACATATTTCTTTAAAACTTAGTTCCAATTTTTTTTATTTTTCTTTTTCAATGTTTCCACGTGCATATTCTCATTAAAATCTAGTTTTAAATTTGAAAATTTTGCTATGCATGCTAACTAAAAAGGATTCTAGCACATATAGGATGTGGGAACTTTTTGAGGTTTTGACATGTTAGGGTCATATTTTTTGTAATTGGCTAATTCTTTGACAAAATGCACTTTACTTATAATTGGGTAGATCTAAAATGAGTTTAGTACTTCATGAAACATGTTGTTCAAGTCAAGTATTAAAGATATGAAGATTGATCCAAGAAACAAGTGAAGAAAAGCTGCTCATTAATTCTCGACTGATAGCTACTATCGAGACTTAATTCGAAACTCGATAGATAGCTCGACGCCAGCTTGATCTATCAAAAATTATGATTTTAGAATTTTTAGATCTGAAATCCATCTCAAGCTTATATGTATGTGTAGGGTTTCTTTTCCCATAACCCTAGACATATATAAGGCTTATTTTAAAAGCCGTCAGATACTGATACAATGACCAAGTGCTTAATTTCTCTATAAGAAGCTACTGCATTTGTACACTATTGGGTTTTGTAACCAAGTACTTCTTGATCTTCATAGTTGATAAAGTGAAGAACATTATAGTCAACAACAATCATTCAAGTTGCTGGAGTTAGTTACGTACTAGCCATGTAGAGGAGTTAGTCACAAATTGGAGGTTTGTGCATTAAAGGAAAGAAGATTACTACAAGATCAAGTCCAATTAGGTATTAGAGCGAAGGTTAAACTGTAGGTTGGTATTTTGGGATAGGCCAGCGTAGTTGGTAAGATTCCTTATACTTGTAACCGCTTGATTGTTAATTAGTGGATTCTTGAGAGTGGTGACCTTAAAATCACCTAGTGGAGTTTTTGCCTAGTGAGGTTTTCCCCATTTGTCAACAAATCACCATGTAAAATTTATTTCCATTGCATTTAGTATTTTTGGTGATTTGTTGGTGCCTCCATGATTTGCATGCAGTTGAACCTAATTAATCAACTTAAGTAATTGAATTAATTAATCAGGGTCAAGCTATCTTAACCCAACAAGTGGTATCAGAGCGGGCACACTTTGATTACGTTTTAATCATCGCTGTGTGATCCATTGACCCATGTTGTTATGGATCGTGGGCAATTCCTGATTATTCCTCCTTTATTTGATGGTATTAACTATGCATACTGGAAAGTATGCATGAGAGCCTTTTTGTAGTCTTTAGATGAGAAAGTATGGCTTGCAATTGAAGTACATTGGAAGAAACTTGAAGAGCCACCAGGAACATGGGATGATACTAAGATCAAGTTGCAAATTTTAACAGTAGAGCATTGAATGCTCTGTTTATTGCTATGACCAATGAAGAATTCAAGAAAATCTCTTCTGCTGACAATGCAAAGGAAGCATGGACTATTTTTCAGAATACCTATGAGGGCACAAAAGCTGTTAAAAACTCCAAGCTCCAAAGGCTCAGTACCTGTTTTGAGGAAATAATGATGGATGAGGACGAGTCATTCAATGAATTCTATGCCAAGGTTAAGGACATAGTGAATACAGCCTTCAATCTTGGAGAACAGATTCTGGAGCCCAAGATTGTCAGAAAGATCCTCAAATCTCTTCTGGAAAGATTCCATGCCAAGATAACTGCCATTGAAGAATCAAAGGATCTTGACTCTATCCCTTTGACAGAGCTAATTGGAAACTTGCAAACCTTTGAACTAGGTTTAGTAAGGGTTGGCAAAACGAGCAAAAGCAAAAACATGGCATTGAAGGATAAAAGTGATGAAAAAGATGAATCATTTAAAGATGAAGATGCTAAGTTAAAATCATACATTACTAGAAAATTCAAGAAGTTCATAAGAATGTGAATGTCAAGGGCAATGACAAGGATCGCAAACAATCTGTATTCTCTCAATTCAAATCCCAAGACAAAAGTAAGAGAGAAGCCAAAGATGGTGGCCAAAATAGTAATGTTCCTTCCGGGCCTAAATGCTATGGATGTCAAGGTTATGGACACATGAAGCAAGAATGTCCTACTTATCTCAAATCCATTGGAAAGAGCAAAGCCCTAGCTGCCACCTTGAGTGATACGAAACCGAAAGCTGAGTCTGATGATAGTGATCAAGAAGGGATAGTAAGTGCATTCACTGCTACTATTGATTCCCCTAAGGAAGCAGTTGAGTCAGTTGATGAAGAAGAAAAGGTAATGGAATCCAAATTTGAGAAGATGGATGAACAAGATTACATCCATACAGCCTACTCAAAGTTGTACAAAGTTTCCCAGAAACATGAGAAACTTTACAGACTTGCTACAAAGAAGCTCAGTGAAGTGGAATTGTAACAAGAAGAACTCTCCAGGTTGATGAAGCTAATCAGACCATTGGAGCTTTGCAGTTTGAGAACAATTTTCTAGATGAAAGGACCAAGAAATTGGATGTAGAATTGTTCCAAGTCAGAGCTAAATTGGAAAGGGCTTCAAGTGCCAAGCTAGATTAAATGCTCAACTTCCAGAAAGTAGCTTTTGACAAGACCGATTTGGGGTATGATCATTCTATCTCTTCTCATAATACTTCTACTAGTGCTCATAATAAAGTCATTTTTATCTCTCCAGCTAATAATGATAAGTCTGAGAATAATGAACCTAAAACTGAAAGTGCAAGTTAAAGTAAAAATGGTAAGAGAAAATCTATTCTAGGAGCACCCCCTAAGACTGTTAAGAAAGAGACCAAGCAAAATGGCCATCGTTGTACTAGCAAGAAGTCTCAACCTATGAAGCCACACTTCTGTCATCGCTGCGGAGCATCGGGACACACAAGTCCAAATCGCTATAAGCAGCTAGCCACTTAACAGAGCAATAGTGTGTCATCTTTTGGCAGCCAAAATCAACTCCAACTCTCTTTGGCTCCTCTTGGAGAACTTCTTAAGGCTATCATGCTTCTTTCGAACTTCAATAGATTCAATTCTCCTTATCCACCCAAATAAAGGTTCATGCAAAAGAAAGGGTCCTCATCCAGGTCTCCCATCTAGAAGGAAAAGGACTCCAAGTGATTCTATCACTTTTCTCCCTTGTTGCTTGTGTGTTTGTTGTTTTATATTTTCTGTGTTGAGTCAGTCTAGTTTTTATGCTTGCTTTGTTTGTTTGTTTGTTTTTTTTTTTTTTTTTTTTTGGTCTTGTTTTAATAAAAAAGAAGGAAAAATCAGAAAAATACAAAAATAGTATGTGTTTGTGTATATTGGTACTTGTGTACCTTGGATGGCCTTTGAAATAAAGTTTCTTAACTTTGTATCACTTGTAGCTTAGATGAGCATCTTCATGGACAACTAAGCAATGTGAGCTTTGTGGCACTTTTATGTGATTTGTATGATTTGGTTGATCTCTTATCTTTCATATCTTAAATCACTTTTTTTTACTGGAATGACTAAAAAATCTTAAGAGAAAGGCATAAATAACCATCTCACCACTAAAACTCTTCAATTATAAAACATCTGTGTGTAATACATAAAAGCCGTACTCGGTAAGGTGTAGCACTTGCACAACAAAATTAGGATGTTCAGCTTACATAATTGGTATTTTCTTTTCTCTCTCCTATATGCCCATGCATGATATGCTTAAAAGAAAAATATGCAAAGAACATGAAAGACAAAAAGAATCAAAATGCTTTTAATATGGTTGCAAATGTGTTTCTAGGAGATGTGTGAGTTATATGATGTATCTCGAAGGTGATAGCACCCATCGAACAGTTATGATTGTGTGAGAATGTGTTTGATCCTCCTATATCATTACTTTTTATATAATGATTTACTTATGCCCTCTTGCAAAAGTTTCTACCCACAACACAAATACTTTTGCTACTCTTGATACTATTGTATAGGTACAATGTGATTTGACCATCACAAGGAATACATGTAGTAGTATATGCTCTTTAAACTGTCTAAACATGTTTTTGCAATAAAATTGGTTAGACTTCTTTAGTGTGTTTTTTATCTAAGAATGCTTTGCATCTAGAGTTAAGGATGTGTGTCTATGCTTAACATGCTCTTTGATTGCTTGTTTTGGGTCTATCTTGATAGCATTCATCTTGTGCTGCTTCTTCTCCTTGAAAACTCTCTTTCAGGCCTTTTGATAGTAGCTCGATACCTTCTCGATAGCTCCTTGATACATGCCTCTTCTATTGAGATTTCTGGATTTGTTCTCTATACATTTCGATAGATAGCCTAATCCATCGAGCCAATTTTTTTTGGAGTCTCTGTCTGCTCAATAGATGCTCAATACCTCCTTGATCTATCGAGATCTTTTTACTGTCGATACCTCCTCGATACCTCTCGATCTATTGAGTTTTTGTTCTCAATAGAAGCTCAATACCTTCTCGATCTATTGAGCTACATTTTTCTATATATATCTAAGATCCGATCCGACTCATTTCAAACTCAAGTATCTCGATACCTCTCTCTTCTCTCTCAATCCAAACCTCTTCTTTTCACAAAAATCCCTCTTCCTTTCAAGATTTCAGCCTTGTACAAGCATCCATTCTTTGGTAAGTGTTCTAAATCTCACCTTTTCTTCTTCATTCATGCATTTCACGCATTTGTGACCTAGGTTTTCTAGTTTTGGGAAAATTTTGGGACTTTTGTGTTCTTGCTAAAATTTTTGGGATGGGTCTTGTTTAATTGTTATCACATGTTCATGCATTACATTCTATGTCATTATAATCATTGTTTCATGCATTCTAGGATTGTGTGCCTGATTATATCTTGTGAGTGCTATTAGATTGCATTGAGTTTTTGCTCATGATGCAATTTCTTTAGCATGTAACATGTTCATGCACTATCACTGAGCCTCGTGCCCATTTCCTTTTTTCTCTCATGGGAGATCTTTTTATATATTTTTCCTTAAACATGATAGTATCTATGACAGATTGCTATCAAGACACAACTACACGTGATAAGCTCATATTTCCTTTAGCTATCACACTCATTCTCACATACATGCACTCCACCATTCTCTATCCCCTCTCTTTTATGTCATGGGTGCCATTAGTAAGAAGTCTATCTGGAGGAGTGCAGCGCAATTGGCTGCGAAGCAGCCTCGTGTGGAGACGACGGATGCAGCCTTTACCCCTCGACCCTCTTTTTCATCTGCCCCTTCTTCCTCCTTTAGGGCAAATGTCTCTCTCCCTTTATGAACCAGCTTCAGCACATGCGTGCTGATTTTGGAAGTCGTCTTTACCACATTTCTAATGAGATTTGTTAGATGAACACTAGGATCGGTCGTATAGCTTACCAACAGTCTCATCTTGGCGATTTTGCTCCTTCACTTTCACCCAATCCTGCTGAGGAGTCCTCTTCTAGTGGTGATGATGTTGATGGTGCTGATGGTTCTAGCTCTTCTAGTGATGATGAGATGACGTCCTTTCAGTGATGCACCCTTTATCACTCGTGACAAAAAGGGGGAGTAGTTTTGTATATGAAAGTAGTCATTATGTTAGGAGGAGAGCTAGCAAAGGATATACTAGATTGGGGGAGAGTGCTTTGAGGGATATAGTGAGGTTTTGGTGTATCTTTTCTCACTTCATGTACTGCGGTCTTGTGACCACTTTTACATAAATCATATTATTTTTTTCTATATATATATATATATATTCACACACATATATATGGTGATGTATGTTTTTCACCTTATCTCACATGTGTTGTTTCTTTTCCCTCTTTATACACATGTTTCTTCTTGTATACAATTTTTCTATGTTTCACACTTGATGCCTTGATGAATCTTGTTTAAGTGTTTCAGTTATGACAGGTTGCAAGTCTACCATGCCATGATTTCTCTTCTTGCAAAGTTTTTCAAGAGTTCATAGTATGGTTAGACTTACGTACTTTGTAAGTTATGGGATAGTTGCGTTAGACTTCTCTCATAATTGCTGTTTGTGGTTTTGTCACGAATTGCCAAAGGGGGAGATTGTTAGGGTCATATTTTTTGTAATTGGCTAATTTTTTGACAAAATGCACTTTACTTGTAATTAGGTAGATTGAAGATGGTTTTAGTACTTCAAGAAACATGTTGTTCAAGTCAATTATTAAAGACATGAAGATTGATCCAAGAAACAAGTGAAAAAAAGCTGCTCATTAATTCTCGATAGATAGCTCGACAAATAGCTGCTATCAAGATTTAATTCGAAGCTTGATAGATAGCTCGACACCAACTCGATCTATCAAGAATTATGATTTCAGAATTTTGTTGACACCCTATTTTGCAACCCACATTTAACCTCACATGGAGGGTAAAAGGGCAATTTCACCTTGAAAATATGTATCTTGACTCTGATCATTAGATCCTTAATCTCATTTCACCAAAATGATCTTAATGTTGTAATGATCAAATCAACCGGTTATTAGCCCTAATCAGACCATCAGATTGAAAGTTATCATCAAATCAAGTTTCAATGGCTGAGATGTACTATCACAGATTGAGTCCGACTATATGTGATTATGAACAATTGATTCTAATTGGTTATAATTATAATCAATTTGAGATTAATGATGTGTCATAATTTGATTGGCTAAGACTACATTTTATGGTAAAGTTGCACACACTTAATTAATTAGATAGTCAAACATTAATTATTCAATAAGTAATTTGTGCAATTATCTTTTAATTAGGGTAAATTTGGAACAAATTAAGTTTGAAATGGAAGTGATTGGAGTCTATTAATGTTAATTGGAAACTAATTTGGGATCTATTAATGTTAATTGTGCTGAAATTATTTTCTAACAAATGACCTCTGCTCACCATTTCATTAATATCTCTCAGAATATTTTGAAACTATGAATGAAATTAATTTTCTCAGAAACTAGACATCCGGGGCTTCAATTTGAGCACAAGAACGAGAGAATTCTGATTAGAATTTAGGAAGATATGATTTTTTGAATTTGACTCTACAGGCTGTTATAATAGTTACGGGAAAACGGATTTTTGCTTGCTCATCACTCCCACCAATCTCTACATTTAATGCACTAGCTTTCCCCAAGGTTTGAAATAGGGTCTAGGTTCATGTTTCTTTTTGATATTTTTTGTCAACCCTCATTAAATGACCTTCTATTCATATTTTTTCTACTACTACTATATAAACCCCCCTCTCCTCTATTCCAAAGCACACAAAAACCATTTCTCTTCTCCTATCTTGAGTTTTAGTAAAGTAGAGTAGTCTTATCATATTTTGGTCTTGAGACTCAAGGTATTGAGTGAGACTTACTCTCCCTCTCTTAGCTCTTCTTTTCCTCCCTCCTTAGGACCTCCACCAAGAGTCTTCTCCTCCATCGTATGGAACTTGCATAAAGGTATAATCCCTTTCCCTAACTTGTTTTTTATGTTGCCTTGATGAGAATTTATGATTAAAGCATGATAGTAATTATTTAAATTCCATTGAATGTGTTTGAATGTTCTTACATGTTCTTATGTGTTCTTCACATGTTCTTGGTTGTTCATCACATGTTCATGCATAACACTAGTTTTGATCTTATATCCGCATTAAAAACATGAAAAAGATGTTTGTTTAATAATTCTTTCAAATCCTTGAATCTAGAATATCGTCATCCACACACATTCACTAGAATTTATTTTTCTATTCAAATGCAATGTTTAATAAATTGAATTAGGTTTATTACATGCGCACACATTAAATTCAACATGCAAATTGATTGATAACATATTGGATGATATGATATGAATGTTGGCCACTATAGTCTAGAAGACCGGTTTCACCGAGTAAGGTGGGTGCCTAACACCTTTCCACCTTGTAACATAGCCTTTGAACTTAGATCAAGGGTTGATAGATCAATGTTTATCCTCATAATTTTCAATTTTTAGATTGTAACTAGGAAACAAAGTCATGTACTTTATCTTAGATTGTATCTAAGACCAAAGCCATGTAATTTCTTATGATCAATGTAAATTCATTTGCAAATCAATAAAATGAGGAAATTTTCAATTTTGGTTTTCTTATTTATTCCAATAATTAAATAAGTGGCGACTCCAATTTAAAGGGGAAAATATAATTAGCCGAACTTCCATTTTAAGAGGCAATAACACAACTCCACTCATTCACGTAGGTTTGGCCCAACAACTAAAAAAGGGGCCGGGGGCGTGGTCTCTCACAAATTTTAGATCTGAAATCCAGCCCAAGCTTATGTGTATGTGTAGGGTTTCTTTTCTCATATCCCTAGACATATATAAGGCTTATTTTAAAAGCCTTCAGATACAGATACAATGACCAAGTGCTTAATTTCTCTGTAAGAAGCTACTGCATTTGTGCGCCATTAGGTTTTGTAACCAAGTGCTTCTTGATCTTCATAGTTGATGAAGTGAAGAACTTTGCAACCAATAACAACCATTCAAGTTGCTAGAATTAGTCACGTACTGAGATTCGTGAAAAGGAGTTAGTCACAAATTGGAGGTTTGTGCATCAAGGGAAAGAAGACTACTACAAGATCAAGTCTAATTGAGTATTGGAGTGAAGGTTCAACTGTAGGTTGGTATTTCGGAATAGGCTAAGGTAGTTGGTAAGTTTTCTTATACTTGTAACCGCTTGATTGTTGATTAGAGTATTCTTGAGAGTGATGACATCACCAGGTGGGATTTTTTCCTTGCGAGGTTTTCCTATTTGTCAACAAATCGCCATGTCGAATTTATTTTCTGTTACATTTAGTATTTTTGGTGATTTGTTGGTGCCTCCACGATTTGCATACAATCGAACCTAATTAATCAACTTGAGTAATTGAATTAATTAACGGGGTCAAGCTATCTTAACCCAACATGACAAACCCAAATCCAATTCCATGGCCTAGATAGGGTTGTGGGTGACGAACTAATAATAATAATTATATATATATTAATTAGTATTTTTTTTTTTTTGATAGGGTATATATTAATTAGTTTATTATTTCATTATACTGTATTCTTAAGAATTTATATGCAAACACATATATGGATGGGTTCCAACTTTCACAGACTTGGACTTTGACCCTATAAGAGTTATTGTGAGATTTGAATGTGAGCGAAGATGGTTTTTATACAAGATCTTTTCTTTTTTTGCCTAATGATCTAAATCTCTACTATCACGATAAGTTACTACGTACGTACTGCGTGTGCTCTCTCCCTAGCTATTTTCTTCTAGTGATAAATGAGATTTTTGCTCGTCTTGGTTCTACGTACTCGACCCTTTTCCCCGCTGCTTTTGGAATTAGAGTCCCTTGCCCAAATATAGAGATTCCCCTCCTGATTCCTGAATTGGCTCTAGACGGTGTGAGCTCTGTAGAACCAACAATAAATGCTTCAAAAGGAAAATGTCTTAATTTGCTAAAGTTTTTAGTTGGGTAGTCATGGATGGATGAGGATGACGTCTGTTTTCTCGGATTTTGTGGCCAAGCTTCAGCTTTGGAGTTGGTTGTATGAATTATTTGGTTCCTGCTGCATGACTAATTTTTTTGGTTGTACTGCTTTGGGGATTTCCTTGGTGGCGGGACTTGATTCTCCATGGGCCACCTATAAATGTTACTTTTCCCTTTCGAGACCCGTCATTGCTTTTTATCATTCAATGCACCCATTCTTGGGCCTGCCAGGCCTTGGATATTTCTTTACGGACCCACAGATCTCATTTCTATTGGCATGCGTGTTTGTTCTTAGTTTTGGGTTCAGAACCCTTAAATTTTGGATATCAACAAATTGTAAACCAAACTTGATATAAAATTAAACCAGTTTTTTTTTTTTTTTTTTTAAAGAATTGAGTTAGTTTTGTATATATCAAAGCTTGATGAACCAAATTTGTGTTTTGCGATGCATCCCCTTCAAAACCATGCATGTCATACAGATTTACTCATGCCAAATTGAATCATATACATTTAAAATAACTGGTAATTAATGCATGGCAAATATCTAAGGGTGTCCATGGGTCAGTCCAGATCGGATTTGTGCCCAACCCGCGACCGACCTGACAGAATTGGGTGGTGAAAGTTCAGATCCGCTGCCGATTGACAGGAGAGTTGGATTGAAGCAGTTGGATCGGCATCAGAAAGCAGTCGGGCACGGTCAAATCATCCATAGTCGAAAAAACTGTCAAAATCTTTTTTTTTAGGCAAAAAATCTCCAAATTCGGTGGAGATCTCACCGGATCTGGTGAGATCTCGCTAAATCTGGTGAGATTTCCACTAGATCTGGCTGAGATCTCCCCAAATCTGGCATAAATCTCGTTGAATCTCAAGCAATTTGACCAAAAACTCGCCAGAAAAAGCTTGAATCGCCAGATTTTTTGTTAAGTCTCTGGTTGGGTCAGTTGAGGCAGGTTTTAGAGGAGAGAACCCGCCAACCGACCCGCCAGACTCGATTTTCGGGATTCATAACCTGCCGCCGACCACCGGAGTTCATGGATAGGTCGCGGGTGGGTCGGTTCCAGTCAGGTCTGGTCAGTTTGAACGGGTCCGGGTGTGAGTGGACACCCCTACAAATATCCATGACCAAGCAAGCAAATGACTAGCTTGACTCACAGTACAAGCAGCATTAAATTAAAGCAACCATTTCTATCCTCACCAATTCAAATATGAAAGAAACAGTACATTGCTTACAAGGCAGGGAATATAAATATTCATATCCTCCTAAACAAGGGAAGAAAGAGAAGACCCGTTGCCTATGTACAAAAAAAAAAGAAAAGTAAAAGGCATTGAAGGATCATATATCATGTATGATCATTAATTATTTACCCAGCCAGAAAGGCATCAACCTTGTCATTGTCAGAGGAAGATAGGAACTTCATGCAAATAGGAGCTTTAACACCGGAAAGAGCAAGAATAGCAGATGGAACACCCCACAAAGAATCACCACAGATGAGACCTGATGCCACAGCCGGTGCAAAGTCATTGGCCTTTTGCTTGTTCTTCCTTCGCCACAAGAAGAGAATCAAGCTCCCAAGACACATGTCAATGGCGAAGTATGCACCAAGGTAGAATGGGATGGCCATGCACATTGGGCTTGGAATAAACCTATAGAGCCCGTACTTTGTTTCATAACGTCGCAGCAGCTCGGAGAGTATATTCATGGCAATTGCAGCACAGAAGAATATGATAGAGAGTTTGACACAATTTTTGGGAAGGGACTCAATACCCTCGACTCCAAGAAGCGATATTCCACGGTACATTAAGCCGTAAGGTGCAGGATACGACCCCTCAGGGTCTCCAACTGAGTAAGCTTTGTAGAAAAACCAGAAGATCAATGGTGACATGATACAACCCATGGCTGTGCCAAAAACCTGGCTAAAGAACATAGAACGAGGAGATGCCAAAGTGAGATAACCAGTCTTGAAATCCTGCATGAGATCAGAAGCTGTAGAAACAATGCTCATCATTACACCACAAGAAGCAAGGCCAGCAATGACACCCCCATTGTCAAGTCCAACCCAAGAACTGAAAATTATGATAGCAACTTTGCCGTAGTTGGAGGCAAGAGACCAATCAGTAAGACCACAACCATAGGCATTGCAGAAGGCCAAAACAGGGGCAATTGCATAAGCAACCAATATATGGTACCATTTCAATTGGTGGAAGATGAAGGGAACGACAGTTATGGATATGGCTGCGAGGATAACATAACCAAGAAAAGCTAGCCAATTGGGAATCTGGTCTTTCAAGAACAACTGCGTACGTCGTTGCTCGTCGTAATTTACAATCTGTGTGTTTGAGTACTTTTGGCCAATTTCTTGAGACGATTCTTTCTTCTCATACTTGTGCATTGCTAGACTGGTTCCAGTTTTGATTAGCATGCAGACTACGTGAAACAGACCATCACCAAGCATCATGGCAATGGCAACAAAAACCTATCAACACAAACAAGAAATTATGAATACATATCACAAGACAAGGGATGAAAAATCATTATTTTCATATTTATTTAATATTCATTCACTAAAGAAAAATAAAAACAAAAACTAGTAGTGCAAGGAGCAATTAATACTCTATATCCTTGAATGCCATGGAGACTGCTCGCACTTAGTTCAGCACCGTACCAGTCACCTTTCTTCTGCTCAATCAATGGCCACATGACTCCCCATGAGAGTACGGCTCCAATAAGCAAAGAAATATTTACCATGTAAGGGCAAATCATTCCAACACCAACATATGTTGATGAGAAATCAAAGTAGAACCTGCGAGCCATACAATTAATATTATTTAATAAAATTAAGATTCTTGTAAGTTCTTACCATGGTTAAATGATTAAATTTATTATTTTCTTATAGTTTAAGTTTTTGAATTTAAGTGATAATCTTTTTTCTTTTTCTTTTTTTTCATACAAAGTGATAATCTATTTTAATATCACAACAAATGGTCGTTAAGTTTAAACTCTAATTCCACTCTACCTTCCATTTAAAAATAAATAAAAAGTTTAATGCCAATGTAATTTATCAACTATAATGACATTTGTTTGAAAAGGCACTTAATAAGAATGGTCTTGAAAGGAATGGAATTAAACCTCTTGTCATAGGCTTGGAGACCAAAAGTAGGGAAGCTTGAAAACCCACATCCATCGGCTGCAACAAAGAACCACTGGAAAAAGGCAAACACAAAGCTAAAGCAGAAGGTTTTAAAAAGCACAGCAACTTGTTTCCTGTATTCAATTAAAAAATCAGTGCATTAGCAGTTAATCATAGCTTTAATTAAGATAGCAAAAGTAATAAATTTTCTATCTCCTTTTAGTCTGAAAATTGCATGTAAAAATAAAAAATAAAAATAAAAAAAGCACAACATTAATATAGATGCTCACTTTGCTAGCTTGGCTCCTTTGGGTGTATGAAAGCTATTGATGAGATATGCAGTTGCAGTCCCACTTGGGTATGTTAACTTGTACCTTAAGATCATCATCTGTGGGACATTCATTTTGAAAGGTTAAGGGTGTGGAAAAAAGATGAGACATTAAGCTAGCAATGATTATATCAAAATATATGGTAATAAGAATTTTGTTCATGAAAACCAAACTAGGATTTATTCAAAGTGTATTTTCTAACCTTTCTTAGGGGCACAATAGAGAATAAGCCAAGGAAGCTAACGGCAAAGAGGAAACCAATCATCCAACCCAGAGACAGTTGCTTCACGTTGTTTGGGGTGTTTGCTTCTTCTGCTTGGCCAGCCACAAGTGGACTCATCCCTAGAATATAACTTGCAGTGCCACCTAACAATATGGGGGGAAAATTATACATTAAGAATGAGATAATTTATAATGCTATCTTTTAAATTATTAACAAGCTATAAGCAAGAACAACTTCACTGCAGAGTAGGCCAATTCACAGTCGATTACCTGAAGATTCATATTTCATGAAATGCATGCATAGAGATGAGTTGGAATAGTTAGGCTGAGAGAAATAAAATCTCTGAACTTTATATATGAATCATACACCCAAAAATTGATCTTTAATTCTATTGAGAAATAGAGTTGACAATTAAATTTCATTAACAATATATATATATATATATATTTATTTATATATTACAGATAGGCGACTAAGAACGTCTTCAACCATATAACACCAAAGATTATCCACCAAAAAAAAAAAAAAAAAAAAAAAAAAAAACAGAAAAAAAAAAAGAAAAAAATCACTTTATTTTTGGCAAGTAACCAAAAAAAATAAAGTCCATGCATGGGTTGGAAAAAGTAAGTTTTCAACTTAAAATGAAATCTAACCGAAATTTCAAATGAAAACATTAGCAATAGTTTCAGATCTAAAATAAATAAAGTTAGAAAAACATACTGCTAAAGGCGATCCCGGAGGATGCAACAACACATGTTTGAATAACAGTGTTTTCTTGCCTAGTGAAGGGTTGCTTGAGGAAACCACATTTATGAATCAAGGCCGTATAACTCCTCAGAATGGCAAATCCCAACAACCCAGCTGCAACGTTAAGGGATGGTATGACACCAGTAGTTAAATTAAGTTTCATCACAATGAAGATGAACACAATGCTCAAAAGAAAACTGGTCACCATGGCCCTTATTGTTATCTGTTTTGTCCATGGTGGGACAGCAGTGTCCTTGAACGCCTCCTCCACCATAACCCTTTGATACCCACCATCACTTTTCTTGTAATCATCTTTATCGTCATTATTAAAACCATCTCTTTCTCTCTCCATGCCTCTGAGTGTGTGTATCTCTCTCTCTCTCAGTGTTTTCCTTTGCCAACACTGAATTTCAAGGAGGAGGCGTTGGAATAATAAACACAAATATAAATATAAATATAGTTTGATAAGACACGGAAGCTAGAGTCCAAAACCAGCTAGCTTAGCTTGGATAAGACAGAATTCTAATTAAGGAGGTTATCTTATGGATGAGATAGTTTCAAGTGTAACCGAATCAAGCTGTCATGTTCTGTAAACCAATCAAGTTTGACTAGGTTCGGGTGAATCTTAGAGAATCTGGTCTAGTGTGGGATTAATTAAAGAAAAGAGATTTGATTCAAGTCAATTTTGGTCAATCATAGAATCGGTTGACACTACTGGATTCATACATGTCACGTAAGTAAGACCAGATCACCTTTTTTTTTTTTTTAATGGTAAGTACCTACGTTACGTACTACAACAAATTCTTTCACCTACTAAATGGGAATACGGTTGAGTTGTAATACTAATCTCTCGACTTGGGGAAGATTCTGCCAGATTATGAAATTATCCTTTTATATTTTTAGGAATTATATATATATATATACTTGAAGCTTTTTTTTTTCTTTTTTCTTTTTTTGAGTAAGTAGTTGAAGCATCTAGATTCAAAATGACGAGAGAGTTTTTATTTCAAAAAAAAAAAAAAAAAAGACAGATTAATTAAAAATTGTATGCACAAGGAAGAAAACATTTAATATTATCAAATCTATATATATATATATATATATTGACAAAGTTGAGAGAAAATCCAATTAGATTTCGAATTGGAATTCAATTAGAGTCTAATTTTACGTCACGTCTTTCATCTAATCTAAGTTTTTTTAATTTTGAGCCAAAGGAGTTAATTCAATATATAAATTGGATTTCAATTAGAGTTTAATTTTGTGTCATGTGTTCGATCTAATTTAATTTTTTTAATTTTTGTGCCAAATGAGTTAATTTAATATAGAAAACGAGGAGTCCAATATAAATAAACTATAATAAAAAACATAAATTTTGAATGAATTTATATTTATGACTTTTTTTTTTTGTATTACTAAAAAGAATTTAAGTTTATAAGTCATCTATATATATATATATATATATATAACCGAAGCCTCTGAAACTCTCAGAATTTTTCACGTCAGCACAATATTTAAATAAAATTGTCATTTTATTTAAATAAAATTATTTTTGTTTAGTCTGAACTTAACAAGGAATGAAACTCTATTTCTATAACAAGTCCAACTTATACTCAAACTTATCATTATTATTTTATTTAAATAATAATATTTCCTTAGAACTCTTCCCTACGCAAGTCATCTTTGTTTTCCCATTCCTAATTCGCAGGCTAACCTACACAAGCCATCTTTGTTTTCCTATTTGACTTTGAAGACCTTTGTTTTATTCCTCTAATCTTTGTTTTCCAATTTGACTTTGCAAATATTTTCTTCATTCCTCTGAGCTAAGAATGAGGAGCAAAAGAAGAAGATTAATGCCGAAGCATAACACTCAAATAAATGTACTTATTGCCGAGCAAACTTGATGGGAGACACAGGACAAGTATCTGAAATTCCATTTAAACACGGTACCAAAGATTGTGTTTTACAACCATTGAACTTTGTACGTCCTTTTATATTTTTTTTAATCTGGGTTTTCTAGTTCTTTTGCTTTATAAATATATAATGATTAACGATTGTGTTTTACAACCATTGATCTTTGTACAACTCTTTTTATTTTTTTAATCTAGGTTTTCTAATTCTTTTGCTTTATAAATATATAACAATTAACCATATATCCTGCACCTATGATTGTTTATGATTATTTTTTGTTTATTGTTTAAAGTTTAGACCCATTAAAAAATTTTGCTAATGGTTTTCCATGGATTTTTTTTCCCTTTTCCTTTTGTTTTTGTAGGGTTGCTAGGAGCACAAAGTAACCGGTGAGAAAAAAAAAATTATTTTATGGAATCATGTATTTTTTAAAAAGTGATCTTGGTACAACCTTTTATACAACTATGAATCACCAAACCCTATACCTATAATTATTTATGATTCCATTTTTTTCATTGTTTAAAGTTTAGACCCATTAAAGCTTATTTTCTTTTTATGGGAACATGTATTTCTCTTTTGAATAGTCATATACATATATATATATATATATATTTGAATTGTTTCAATAACTTCTAGGCTCTAGATCTTCTAATTCTTTAATTGTGTGTGTGTGGCATTTTAGAAGTTGTAGCATCTGAATTTTGCTTTACTTTTTGCAATATTTGAACATGATTGGTAGATTTCGACAATCAATTTTCTCTTAAACTTCTCTATTATGTATTCATATATATATATATATATATATATTTATTTATTTATTTCAATAATCTATAGGAAGTGAATCTTATGATCTTTGGCCTTTCAAAAGTTTTAACATCCGTATTTTTTTAGTTATTTTTTTGCAATATCTAAAATTAGTTGACAAATTTCAATAACTATAGCCATGAATCATTCTTTTAAGGATAACACATCTTTTTCTTATATTTTCCTATTGTGTAGTCACATAATACTTTCTTTTTTCTTTTTTTTTTTGGGTCTAGAATTTGCAAGCTCTAAATTTTTTATTTTTTTTTTAAATTTATACCTTTTGGAATTTTTTAACATCTATATTTTTCAGATTCATATTTTTGCAAATCTAAAACTATCCGATAGATTTCAATAGTTATAATCATGGATTATTCTTTTGAATTGAACCATTCTTTCTTTTATATTTCTTTATCATGTAATCATATATATATTTTTTTTGTTTAAATAATTTCTAATATATGTCCTTTTAGAAGTTTTAATATTTGAATTTTAAGTTATTTTTTGTAAGCCATTACACGTTCAAACAATGATTTCTTCATCAAATTGTAACACAAATTGAAGTCAAATGAGTCTACCACACAAACAAGTAGGCTCCTATGCGTAGCACGGGTTTGCAACTAGTTTATGTAATATACCATGACTTATATATATATATATATATATATATATATATATTAATAGGTAAAGTTAAGAGAAAATCTAATTAGATTTCAAATTAAAATTCTTTTAGAGTCTAATTTTGCACCACATGTCCCATCTAATTTAATTTTTTTTAATTTTTGTGCCAAATGAATTAATTCAGTGTAAAAATTGGATTTCAATTAGAATTTAATTTTGCACCACATGTTCGATTTAATCTAAGTTTTTTAAATTTTTGTGCTAAATGAGTTAATTTAGTATAGAAAACAAGGAGTCCAATATAAATAAACTATACAAAAACATAATTTTTGAATGATTTAATATTTATGATTTTGTTTTTGTATAACTAAAAAGAATTCAAGTTTATAAGTCATTTATGTAATATACCATGACTATGTACGGTCCATTACTATATATATATATATATATATATTGCTTTTAAAACCAAAGTTTAGAGAAAATTCAATTAAAATCAAAATTGGATTTTGCTTTTGTTAACTTTCCATACAAATTAAATTGTTTAGATTTTTGTTGTTATTTTTTCTCTGAACTAATGAGCATATTTTTTTTATACTGTTTCTATTTAGATATTTTGTATGCAAAGATATTGAACGTAACAAATTGTAATTGAGTTGAATGATCCCATGCACCTATCCTCATTCAATTTAGGAGATACTATTTAACCAATTTATTGTTTTATTTTGTGTTATATTTAGTAAATTTTCGCAAAAAATAATTGTGAATTGATATTGTACATGTAACATCCAATAGTGATTTTCAAAATTATATACGTATGTAATGAGAAATTTGGCGTAACCAATATCATGAAAATTGTAAGAAAAAAATATTTTAGTACTTCCAAATGTCCTGGTCGAACTATGTCCTATATGTTTAATAATTGAAACTAACATCAATAGCACCACAACAATTATTTTATTTCTGTGTATAAACATGAGTTACATACTAATTAGCTTAATAAATAATGAGTAATTTTGAATATTAATTGAGTTTCGTGTGTATGTATAAAGTATATAAAAAAATAAAAAAATATCAAATTTTTTTAAATGAACTTCTTGAATTTTTATATAATGTAAATTTAGTTGGAGTAAAAAATATTTAAAATTTCTGGTAACAGAATTTTTGTTGGAATAGAATTTCATAGGGATGGGCTCCTCTTCCATTCTCTTCAGTTTTTAAATGGATGCATTACATCTGGCAGTTTTATAATCTAAGGATGTTCATTAAGCCACGTCACATGAACAAAATTATCTCATTTAATAGAGATTAAAACAAAACCCTACTTCCCACGCTCAAAATTTTTACAAAAAGCCATTCCGCTAAAACCTTTGAGCAACCCACTTAAATATTTAACAATTCCAAAATCTTCCAGTCATTCAAATTCTAGCCCAGCAAAGAAGATTTGCTTTCTACTGAGTGTACCCAAGACAAAAATCTTTACATCATTCCAACTCTAGTGAGACCACAAAGCAATCCCCTGTCTAGTGAGACCACAAAGCAGAACCACTGTTGATTTCAACAACTTGACTGGAATTGAAAGTTCTGAATTCCAAGAGGTACTCAATCATTCTTTGCATTATTTCTTTGATTTTTTTTTTCTGTAGTTTTTATACTCTTTTGCTAAGTCTTTAATTGATCTCCTAACAAATAATTAAATTCCCTGTTTGATTTGGATTTTTTTTCTTTTTGCTTCACTACAGTTTTAGCTTTTAGACTTTGAAAATTATTTCCTAAGTAATCAAAACAGTTGCAATCAATATTCATAAATCTGATTTGACTTCCTTATCTAGTATTATCAAGTATTTTTCCACAATTATTTTACTTGTTACCATGTTCAAGTGATTATTTCTAGTAAGCATGGACATGACATCGGGTAAAGTGCTCTTGTCAATGTACAGAAAAAAAGGGATTTGTTAAATAGTAGTAAAGCAATATTTAGTAATGCAGCAAGTATACATGGGTATTCAGTTTCTTATTATTTGTTTTATTTTTAAATCATTGACTATTTTATCAACAACACTAACTTGTTTTGCTTTAATTTGGTTTTTGAATTTCTATTTAGGTGTTCTCTTCTTTTCAAAGTTACTAGTCAGTATAATGCCTATAATTAGTGATGAACTAATATGCCCTGAAGATGATAAAGAAAATGAAGATATTTATGCTAATATTATGTAGAATTTTGATTGTCAAGGGAAAATATCTGTTTGGAAAATGGAGTTTGATTCAAAAGAGCATGCTCACCCATGGTATAATGAATATGCTAAAGAAGTTGGATTTAAAATTTGAAAGCAATGGAAAAATGAGGATAGATTTAGTGGAGTAATATCAAGTAGAAGATTTGTCTATTATAAGGAAGGCTACAGGGAAAAAAAAAAAAAAAAACAGAGACAAGCGAGTGGATGTGAAAAAGGCGAAAAGAAACTAGAATTGGTTGCTTAGCAAGACTAACCATTTCTCTTCAAGCTAATGGAAAATATCGGGTCATTGATTTTGAATCAAATCACAATCATGAGTTAGTGGATAAGTCATGTGTACACATGTTACCTTCTCAAAGAATTATTACTAGTGTTCAAGCTATTGAAATTAAATTGAGTTGGTAGATAATTCAAGTATGTCACCTAAACTGGCACATGAATTGATGAGTCGTTAAGTTGGAGGTAGAGAAAATCTTGGTTTTACTAAGCAAGATTATAAGAATTATTTGAGGAGAAAGAGGAAAAGAGATTTGAAGCAAGGTGAAGTTGGGGGTCTTTTGAATTAATTTCTTAGTCAAGTATCAGAAAATCCATCATTCTTTTTTTGAGTTCAAATGGATGTTGAAGACCATATCACTAACATATTCTGGGCTGACGCCAAAATGATTTTAGACTATGATATATATGGTGATGTGGTATTCTTTGACACAACTTATAGGACCAATAGAGAGTGTCGACCTTTTGGAGCATTTGTTGGAGCAAATCATCATTATTAGCTAGTTGTATTTGGGGCCTCTTTGTTATATGATGAAACTAGTCAGTCATTTGAATGGCTATTTCATAAATTTCTTGAGTGTATGTCTAGTAAAAAGCCAAAGACAATATTTACTGACCGAGATCCTGTAATGGCAAAGAAAATATCTTTAGTGATGCTAGAGACTTATCATAGATTGTGCTTATGGCATATTTATCAAAATGCTCTTAAAAATCTTAATCATCTAATCTTAATCATCTATTTAAGAGCCAAAAAACCTTTGATGCTGATTTTAGAAGTTGCATATATGATGGTGAGTATGAAGAGGAGTTCATTATTGTTTGGGAGAATATGTTGGAAAAATATGATCTTCAAGAAAATGAATGGTTGCAAGATCTATATAAAGTGCGAGAAAATTGGGCTATGGTGTATGGGAGAAATACATTTTCTGCAGGTAAGAAAAGTACATAGCTTAGTAAGAGTTTCAACTCTCTTTTAAAATATTATTCGAAGTCTGATTTGGACATAGTACAATTTTTCAAACATTTTCAAAGGGTTGTTGATGATGTTCGTTATAATGAAGTTTACGCAAACTATGGCATGAGCCAAAAAATTCCCACTTTAAAGGTTAATGTTCCTTTGCTAAGACATGCCAGAGATATCTACAAAGAACTGTTTTTATTATGTTCTAAGATGAGTTCGAAAAGTCATTGATGGTGGTTATTGACACTTTTCATCAAAGTGGAACAATTTCTACATATAAAGTTCATAATTGTGAAGGTCCCAGGCAACATACAATTACATCTTCAAATGGTTTTGTTAGGGCCATATTTTTATATAATTGGCATATCCTTTGACAAAACGCACTTTACTTGTATTTGGGTAAATCTAAGTAGGTTCAAGATGATCATTATAAGTGGTTAAATTGAAGACATGAAGATTACTCAATAACTGCTCAAGAAAAGTGCAATCTATAAGTCTCAATACCTCCTCGACGGAAGCTCAATCTGTCAAGATTCATTAAAGCTCAGCACATGTCTTGATTTATCGAGCTTACAGGATTCAGACTATAGCCAAAAACATTTTTATTCTAAAAGGCTATTTGTTTATGGGCTTGTATAATCCTTATTGGACTAAGAAAACCCAAGGTTTGTGTAAACCTATCTGGAATAGGAGAGCCCATTAAGCTCCTATTTAAAGGAGGTAAAAAAAGAAAAACCCTAACCCTAGAGAGTTTCATAAGGTTTTCTTTTCGAAACCCTAGCCTCCTCCTACAGAAGAAAGATTTTTTGCAGTGTTTGTACACCATAGGGCTCTGTAACCACGCAAAGTCTCTTGCACCAACATTGAAGATCTTATTGGTGTTTCTATGTGAAGCTGCTGCAAATCAACTACAACAATTAAAGGGTTGCTGTGGTCTTAGTCACGTACTAGGATTCATGCAAAGGAGTAAGCCGCGTACTAGGATCCGCGCATCAATTGGTTAGTCACGTATTGGGAGCCATGCATTGAAAGGAGAGATTGTCAATATAGAACAAGTCCAATTGACTATTAGGGTAATGGTTTAACTGTAGGTTGGTATAAGGTACTGAGATTCCTATACTTGTAACTGCTTGTTGTAATAATAGTAAATTCTTGAGAGTGATAACCTTAAAATCACCCGGTGGGGTTTTGCCTTGGTGGTTTTCCCCATTCTTAAACAAATCACCCATGTCATTTAATTTCACTGCATATTTAGTTATTTGGTGATTTGTTTGTGCTACCACGAGCTTTGGGTGTAAATTAATTAATTAATTCACTTGGCTAAATTAATTGATTAATTTATCACAAAGGGTCAATACATTCTTGGCCTGTCAGGTTTGATTACATGTAGTTGTAAAAATTTTGAGTTTGTTGGAATTATGTGTAGCCATATTTTGAAAGTACCCGATGAGATGAAGATTAAGTTGATGATCCCCGAACAATTCATATTAAAGAGATGGATCAAGAATGCAAGGGCTGGAATTGTCTTGGATATTCATGAGTGTGAGGTACAAAGTGACCCTAAGCTAGAAATGCGAGCTTGTTATAGAAATATATGCACCACTTATGTTAGAGTGATGGGTAAAGCTGTTGAATCTAAATAGGTGTCTAATTTCCTTCTAAGCCATGCAAGTGAGTTAGATGCAAAAGTAGAAGAATATTTAAAGATTGAAAATCAGGTCATCAAGAGCACCTGTACCATACAAGCAAAAGGTTTAAAGAGAAGGGAAGTTTCGCGTGGGAGAAAATGGTTGAAAGGTTGTCTTGAAAAGGGAACTAAAAAAAATAGAAGCAAAAAAATCCAAACTCTCACATTTGGCTTAACTCCTCCAACCACATGTTCCACCACCATGACATAAACCTCAGGTACTTTTTGTGATTTTATATCCCATTGTTGAATTTGTTACTAAAATTGAGTGTGTGCAAGAAACTATTGCTCACTTGATACCACAAAATAAATTTTCTCTTGAAAAAACATAACATTAAAAAAAATATATATATGGAATTGAATTTTTGGACTGTCTTAGATGCTACCATCTCATAGTTTTACTCATTTAAGTGACTAATAAGAGGTTGGATGATTGCAAGGGAGGGAGTGATGCCCAAAACAAGATCCTTTTTTGGTACAACCAAAAGCTCCATCTCCTTCAAATTAGAAGCTTATGCTGCAGCTAAACTTCTTGCATCCTCTGGCTACCTCAGATTGCTCTTCATTGTTTTATTATTTTTGGTAGAAGTAGGACATCACATATATGCATTGTGTGATAATTTTACAACCAATGGTGCTAAGTTTTAAGCATGAAAAGTAATCTATTTTTGGCATTGTTTATAATATAGCTTTTGGAGAAAATTTTGTAGCATCCAAGTTGAAGAGATCAAATGACCCATTGTTCCATGTCTTGTGTCTTAAGAGAAATTTCTTTAAAGTTTCTTGCAAAAATGTTCATTTTCTTATGCTCTCTTGGAAATTAATGGAGTATTAGATATATCTTTAAGTAATTTTGTAATCAATTGCATAACTCATCTTTAAGCCAATATGAGATAAGCAATTGTGCAGAAAAGTGCAATATTCCAGTTGCTATGATGTGTTTATCTTGTAGCTCATGTAGCAAAGTATTTCCCAAGGCTTGCACTCAAAAAGGAAAGCAAAGACAACATCTCTGTCATAGTGATGACTCTAGAGAGGCACTATGAAGAAATTGCAAGATTCAAACACAAAGTCTAATGCATTTGCAATTCTAGAAGCAAACAAATTTTGTCAAATTACTCCATGAAAATTTTCTACAATTAATATTTTTATACCTATTCTATAAAATCTCACACAAGGATACAAAGAAGAAACAAATATAGAGAGACCTTATTTGTACAAAACTCCAACAAAAAAATTTCATTAATCAAGATAATGTACAATGGTTACATGAGCAGAAAATACAAAAACAAGTGTTGCATTCACCCAACAAAAAAATGACCTACCGCATTGCATTCACCCTTGCTGGTGAGGTACTTTTATTATTATTATTATTTTTTTAAAAAGCTATCACCAGCCTAAGCATTTTCACAAACACCTTCACAGCATTTCAAGGGTTACCATTGCTTCTCTTCACAAGTTTCTCAACTTAGTCCTCAAGGGTAGTACATTTCAATCAGAGAAAGGAAGCTTTCAATACAATTGTTGTGCTACATAGTAATGCAAAATAAAGGAAGTCGTAAGTATACTAAAATTTTTGCCACATGTACTCCACCACTTTCTTTTCATTTTATATGGAAATCATTAATAATTTAATACAAATTGAAAAAAGAGCTCCAGCTTTAGCAAGAAATTCTTTGATCAAATTTCTCCCTTTCGGAAGAATACACGATTCGAGTAGTCTCTCCAATAGATTGGATGCCTATCTTAGATCTTCCCATTTCAAAATTAAGGAAAGGAAAAAGTAAGAAATACGTGGAAGAGTGAAGTTGAAGTTGTAGCAAAAATCTGAGAGAGATGGAGAGCGATGTTAAAGGATTTTAATGGGAAGGAGATGATGGCAGGAGTCAAGGAGAGCAACGAATGGGTTTTTGGTATTTTTGGTGGGTAATTAAGTGCCACTGAACAAAAGGAGTCTTTGTGAAATGTGACACGACTTGATAATTGATCCTTAGATTCGGTCTTGCCAGATTTAATGCATCCATTTAAAAACTGGAGATAACGGGAGAAAAAGAAACGGGAGAGGAGCCCATCCCAATTTTATATTGCTCAAAATTAAGATAATAAAGTTTTACGTTAAGATAAATTATACTAACAATTAATAAGCCACTTGATAGGTAGATAATAGAGTTTCATTTAAAAGGAAACTAAAATTTCTTAACAATTAATTAATGAGTATAGTCATTTGTCAAAAATAGAAAATAACCACTTAATTCAACCACAACTTTTAGGACTTATAATAGAGTTTTATTTTTATTATTATTGTTTTATAAGAATATCGTAACTTTTATTAAGAATAAGATAAAAACAATACATTTTTAAGTCACAGAAGATTAGAATTTCCTTTATTCAAGTTACATAATCATCAATATGTCAAGCATATTGTGCTAAGATAAAAACAATATATTTAGAATTTTCTTGGCCAAAATGGGCAAATGCCCCTTTCACACAAAAAATCGAGCATTTTTCCCCCTTTTGCAAACTAATTAGGGAAATGCCTCTCTTTTGTAACTTGACATTACCATAATCGAGTTACATGAATAACTCAATCATTTCATAATCGACTTTTGCCGAGATTTTTGCTACGCTGGCATTTTGTTATTTTTTAATCCGTGAATAACTCGATTTCATAGTAATCGAGTTATATAACCGACTAGTTAAATATCGAGTTACGCTCGTGTTATAGACTGTCTTGGTGTCAGGCGTAGCCTTTTCTATTGTTGTAATCCGTACATAACTCGACCATTGAAATAACGAGTTATAAAGCAAAATCAAACTCTCTAAAATCAAGTTATGCTCGTGTTTTAATTACACTTCTCCCTTTTAGACTGTCTTGCTGCTTCCAGCCTGAACTGAATTCCACTGCTACTCCTCAGTTCCACAGCTGCTTCCAAATTGAACTAAAATTTCTATCACTTCAGGTAAAAAACTTATACTAGAATTTTATGGAAATAGTATTTTCATTTGATATTGTACTAATTATTATTTATTATTATTTATTTTTTTTGGTTTAATGCGTTTTATGTGAGTACGTTGGTGTGATTTTGGTTGTTTGCTATAGTAAATTTTAATCACAAGAGAATGAGAATCCTTACCATAGCAAGAAGTAATCAACTATATAACTTATTTTTCTTAGATTGTTATAAGATGGTTAGTGAAATGAAGGATAACACATAATTATAAGAATATGATAAGTAGCATTTATGGTCATGTTGATAACTCTAGAAACCTTTTATTAACAAATCAGTAGTGCAAAAGCAATAAAAGTGGTTACTACATTGTTAGCAATATAAGTAGCATTAATGCATTCCATACTTTAGTTGAACGTACATAATCATCATTTTCAGACATTGACAACAACAGTACGTCTTACACAGAGTGTCTAAATATTAACAACAACGCCTAATTTTCGTGAGTAAGAATTTTTGGAAATTATCATTGCTTGAATCTGAGAAGTTTGAAATATCTTTATCATCATCTAAATTAGTAATTTCATTAATAGACTTGATGGCTCACTCTTGCGCCTTCCCTGATAGATGTTTCCTAGCCCTTTGAACTGTATGAAAACAGTTTAGTCGCCTTTGCATTTGATTGTTCTCCCGTTCGAGACGAGCAAGTATGTTGGTAGGTTCGTCTCTAGGTAACTCGGCTGACCGTGCCTTAGGAACTCGTAACCCATGCTATCAACAGTACACCTCCAACTTACACCTCTTCTCGTATAGCTCTGACCATGGTTGTTCTGCTATGGTGAACTCTATTGTGGTGGTATCTATACTCAATTGTGCAGGTTTGCAGACCATGATGTGTTCGATGCTCTCTAGACTCTCGTACGTGTATATTGGAATATTAACGAAATCTCTTTTCTTTCCAACTCATTTCCCTCCATAGTGGTCTGTGTATGTCTGTAGCTGTTGGTCTGCTAGAACTTGTGATGATGCCTTTGTTGAAGTAGATCCAAACTTGTTTTGCACCATAGGTTTTGAGCTTGAGGCATTGCGACTCATAGGTTAGTCAATTGAAGAACAATAAAAGCGATATAAATAATCCATTCAAGATTGTGGTGCATTTATAGGCTCATCTCATGGTCCAAATATCATAAAAATTTTATATATGAGTATCAGGGCTTGTCATGTCAGTACAGGCTGGAAAAACGATACATGAACGGGAGTACCATGCTCCCATTGTTACAGTGTATTTTCACATGTGTACAGTAGTATAAGTCAATTTTATTTGCATAGTTGCAGTGTGCTTGCCTAGATCCTCATCTCTGATTCACACAGTGCCATGCATTATGCACCATTGTACAATTATTCTTTTGTTTATGTTACGGGCTACATGATAGATCTAGCATGTAAAACTACATCAATTTAGAATTGTCTTAGTCGTGTACCATGTTATGCAGCTATATATTATTTACTAACAATTGATGCACATCGTTAGCTCGATCTTTTGATGTTATTGTAGTCATCGTCAATGGGTGACCCTTATCGCTACAGGCCACACAATGTGTTCACCGCGATGGGTCGCTGTTGGGTACTAGAAGATAAATCCAGCTATCCAATCAATCCCAACCTATGAAATAGTGCACAAGTTCACAATACCATGAGGGTGGAGAAGGACTGGTTACTCCGTGGACAGGAGATGTTTTATGATGAGATGGTCGGTTATAAGCTGCTAGTACCTCGGTGACTCGCATCGCAGATGCCAAGAGACAATATAGACGAACTTCGTAGAGCATTGTGCTGCATAAGAGAAGAAAATAATCGAATGAAGATACGTCTCAATCAATATCGGACCCAGGTGGAGATTCGAGAATCAGTAGAATGTAAGTTGTATGAGCATGCACGATACATGCAATTACTTCTTGCAGTAGACATTTATCAGTTGGACGTGGAGATGTCAAATGAAGAGTAATCATGTTGTGGTCCACTCACACTTTGATGTATAACTATTATCCTTAATTATGTTTTAGATGTATGTGTGTCACTGTTGTTGTATTTGTACTGCGTAGGGAACAGTGATTCTGGTTAGGGGTTTATGTAAACCTTATCATCGTTTGCACAAATATACACATTGATGTGTAATCTTGAATGACTACTTATAGCAAAGAGGTAGGCAAATTATTAGATGCATAACCCATACATAATACCTAAATTTTCCTACACTTGATGTTGGTCGATATGCATAACCTACATATCGACCAACTAACACATACATGCATAACACATACAATGTACATATTCCTACACAGGACACAATCAATATGCATGACATGCATATCGACCAACCAGCATTACTAACATTGATAACATAATTCTAGAGATAGTACGCACCCTACATAGAACCTAGCTAGGTGATGTAATACATAAATATTCATTCAGACAGGTAGTCCTTATAGCTGAGGACATTATTACGTTCCGCTTGGGTGAGCTGTCTATTGGTTGCGGCAGCCTGTTCTTCTGCAAGCTGTAGCAAATGATACCTGCACCTACGAAGGAACATTAGGTTGTTTTCCTTTCCGATTTTGGCAAGGGCCCGCCCGCATTGCTCCATGTTTCCCTTTGGAATTGTTAGCGAGACTCGATCCACCAAAGGTGCCTCGAGTAGAAGGAGATCATTATGTAGAGAGTTGGACTCATTCATGCGGTACTCCCATTCTCGCCTCAGTCCTGCATAATATTCCCTCTCATTGTTATCTCTCTCCCTCCTGTAGTTATCAGGAAACGGGGTAAGAGCCAATTGCGCATCGGCATTGCAAAAGGTAAATTTGACTGAGGTATATCTAGATGCGATGGGAAACTGTATGGTGTGGTGTGGTAGTATGGTCTAAGGATTGACTGAGGTATATATAGACGGATTGCATGGGCAACTGTATGGTGTGGTGGTGTCGGCCATGTGCAAGTTGTTCAGTTAATGGTAATTAGTACATGAGTCAGCTTGATCGATTAATATGACTAGACTGAGTCCAGTAGTTCATAATTGGTAAAAAAGTAGGCTCAACTGCATAATAGTAATTGGTACATGTAGGCAGTTCACTTGATATGACTAGATTTGGTGCAGCAATTCCGAGCTAATGCAGTGAAGTGCATCAGTTAACAAGAGTATACCCGTGAGAAGAATAGTAGGGCTTGTATTTGATTTGACTAGACAAGGAAGAACAGTGATGGGATGTTAGGATGTGCACACATAATTGAGAAAATGACTTGACTCATCCATAATGTTTGTTGGCGTGTGTGGTGTGTCTGATGTGGTTGTTATGACTAGTCTTGGTGCAACAGCGGTAGGTCCATGGAATGTAGTGCAGAAGTGTGTGTAATGAGTCATGTGAATGTGTTTCTATCTCAATGAGCATGGTGAAATTGTTAGAAGATGTTGCGTAGCAATGGAAAAGTTAGCATACATATTCATGTGAACTGTATTCACATGATTCGGTTTGATATGATTGGAATCGGGGCAATAGTAATGGGCTAATAAGGGTACTATGAGAAAGTTTGCATACATATTCACGTGAAGCAGTTTGATAGGATTGAACTTGGCGAAAAAAGTAGTTGGCGTATGCAGTTACTCTTTTTTTTTTGGGAATGACTTGGCACCCGTTGTAGTTATTATTGCTATTGTAGTTATTATGAATATTACTGGTCGCTAACCCGTGCGATGCATGGACCAATTGAACAACACGATGAAGAAATGATAGTGAATAGCAATATAAGACTTCTATAATGTTAACATTCGTATACTCCATTCCAGTAGCGCGAAAGCAAAACAATGAATATTTGAAAAAAAAAAAAAAAAAAAAAACTTAGACCTAATGCGGGAGTGCATGAGGTCATGCCAAGTGTTGCTCTATTTTTTTTTCTCTATTACGCAAAGGATGACCTGAACATATTTTACTGTTATCTCATTAATTGTGTAAACTAATTGCACTGCAAGGTTTCATCAATAAATTTCGTAATGAAAATATGATGCATGAGGTACAATCCACACAGGGACCAAATTCGTAATGATATGAATGCTGATTTTTCATCAATGGCTTTATAGATGAAAAAACTATGACCCACTCTATGAACTGTAGGCAAGATATTGCAAAACAACCACACAATGCAAGATACTATAAGAATGGCTTTTCACATCCTTTTGTTTGTCTGTTGCTATAGGGAGAGATTCGTGCAATAGCCTGTGTTTTATATGGTGTGTACCAATACATCAACTTTTGTAAAGTTCAACACATTTCACATTTTGTCTGAAATCACAATTTCTTGGTGGTTAATTAGAATAGATGTGTTTAGAGGAAGACTTGGATTTCAATTTTTAGTTCAAATAGCTTAAATAAAATACAAAAAGTACAAATAATTTCTATCGATGAAATTCATGGATGGATTTAAGCCTTATTAATATGTGAGGAGGAAAATGCCAACACGCTCAGACTAAATCAATGACCTCTCAAGCTTTTCTGATCCTTTTCATTAGGTGTATTAATTTTAAATTCATAATTATACTTACATCACTGTTGATACCTATGTAGGAATGCAGAAGTGTATATATAGTTATATACCTACACACACACACACACACACACACACACACACACACACACACACTCTTCTGCATATATAATTGTATATATATATATATGTGTGTGTGTGTGTGTGTGTGTGTGTGTGTATAAACATACCTAAATATATATGTATACAGTGTCACAATCATATATATATATATATATATATATGATCATAGGAATTCACAAGTATGTTTGTTTATATATAGATATATCTATGCATACATACATATATATATATATATATATATATACTCGATTGTACAATATGGGTAGGTATACACACAAAATGTTGGAATCATACTAAAGTGCCACAGTAAATGTAATCACAGTTTTTCTAAAATTCAAGATATAGTTGCAGTCTCATATATTTACAACTCTGTACCTGCCAGGGGAGATGTGCCACAACAGAGAAGAAGGGGACCACACCTATAGTACGCTTGGTGAAGATGTAATGGTGAGGAGGAAAATGCCAACACGCTCAGACTAAATAAATGACCTTCCAAACTTTTCTGATCTTTTTCAGAACTCAAACACTGAACCTTTTCAGAACTCAAATAGCCATAGCCATGCATGTGGATTTGAAATTATTAGGTGTATTAATTTTAATTTCATAATAATACTTGCATTTAGAACCATTTCAATAATACTAATAACCATAACGATAGGCATGAAACTAACCATCATATTAATATATCAAATTACTTTCCACAGATACCATGTTCTTTAAACTGCCACTAAAATAACAAAATATACAACTAGCTGGAAGTCACTACACAGAATTGTCATACAATTCTCCAAATATGCCACAGCAACTACAAAAAGTTCGTCTCCCCCTTGGGTACAATGGCCAATGGCAACCATCAAGAGTCAGATGGCGGAGAAGGTGGAACAGAACGTCTATAGTCAGCTAAGTCTGCTCGTAGAGCTGCAACCTCGACAAGAAGACCATCTAGAAGCTGCCTATGGGCTGCCTGAGTTATCATAATGGTCTCCATCATAGCACAAAGAGAAGGAGGAGGAGGGCCTGTATGCGTTGCAGCAGCAATGTCAACATCTACCTCATCATCACCATCCTCGGTAACAGCAACTGTGGGATCCCCATGCATGTCCTCATCTGGAACATTTCTAGTAGTAGACCGTACTCGTGGTCTATTGGATGAACCAACACTAGGGTCGACAAACTTCTTTTGGGCACTTCGCTGTTTTAGAAATTTGGCTCTTATGGGGCAAGGATGTGGACCAACTCTTGGGAAGGAAAGTTCTCTAATCCTAAGTATTTCAGGACCCCATGGATGAAAACTAGAAAGAACAGACCATGCCTCTTATACTTGCTCCGACACACCTCCACAATGGTTTCAATGAAAAGGGAAGGAAAACAAATGGAACTATCGGTGGTGAGGGCGTAAAGAAAGAAACACCTGTCTATAGGGATTGTATGGACATGAGAGATAGGGAAGATGTTGTGACAAGCTATCCTAAAGAAGATATAATTAAGCTCAATTAACTCACTTGAGCTAATACTTGGGTCAAAACCCCGAGTGACTGATCTTCCACAAAGAACATCCATAACATCATCAATACGAGGAGACTTATAGGAGCATCGGATACTACGTCCCTAGTTATTGTAAACGTTACACCACGTATCCACGATGTCAAGTAATGACCATTGCGAACATCCTCATACATCGAGAGATTCGAATAGAATTCTCTAATCGAGTTAGTTGGAGGGGGTTATATGTTTGTACACAGGGACAGCGAATGCCTAGACTGTAGATTCTCACGAACAGAAGGATGCAATTCATGTAGATTGATTTGCCTTTCTCCCCAAATACACCTATCCTTAATCAAGGTTTCAAAGGTTTGCTCAGTTTCGTG
The DNA here is from genome assembly GCA_033629205.1 of Lithocarpus polystachyus. Taxonomy (NCBI): domain Eukaryota; kingdom Viridiplantae; phylum Streptophyta; class Magnoliopsida; order Fagales; family Fagaceae; genus Lithocarpus; species Lithocarpus polystachyus. Next base: position 50,671,412 of record CM066164.1, read on the forward strand.
CGTGAGGAAACTTAATCAATCAAACACCACTTCAGGTTTGGATGCAGCTTTGGATTTTCCCTTCTTAGCCCTCCTCGGAGCCATAACTAACTGGTGGTCAACAGTGGAAACACAATCAGCTCACAAAAAAATAGAACCAACAACCGCATTTTGAAGAGATAAACACAACACTCACACTTTAATCCTACTACACAAGATGCATAGACACACATAATAAAAATAAAAATATTTAATTCATATTTTAAAAAGGTATTCACAATCTGTTGCACCTACAATCATACACAAGGGCCCATTAACCAGTTCTGACATTTGCACCTACAATCATGAAATCCTTAAATTGCCAAGCATGCATTATTAGCTCTAGATGTTTAGTTTTCAACAAAATCTAATGTACTTTTCGCAACTATAGAGTAGTACACAGGCAAACAACATTCATACTACCTAACCCATTAAGCATTTCAGAGCCAAACACCCAATTTTATCACAACCTTATGAAGTTTCAATTCAGAACAAAAATTGGAGAATAACGCACCACCATGTGCAATTTTAAATACAATAATGGTTAAAAGAGTCTTACTGCATAAAATCTTCGAAGAATTTGCACGGGAAAACTTCGATTCCAGCCAGCTGTGTTGAGGGCAATCAAAAAGAGAGAGAACCATTATGAGCAAATTCTGCAGAAATGGTGAACTTATATCACTATGGGTTAAAGCATAACTCGATTTCACAGTACTCTAGTTTTCACGTAACTCAATTTTATAGTTATCGAGTTACTTACTAACTCAATTAGTAAGATATCGAGTTATTCACTGTTGCCCCTACGCATCCAGCCCAGAAGTTTGGAGTGATCCAGGTACAATCCAGGAGAAGTGTCCAGAAGGGTGTTGTGAATAACATGACCGTACAATAGTCGAGTTACATGCAATAGAACTCAATGTAACTCGATTATAGAATAATCGGGTTATTTGCAACGTAACTCGACTACTTAATAATTGAGTTATTCCCTGTTGCCCATACACGTCCAGCCCAAATTTTGGAGTGATCCAATGCAATCCAGGAGGAATCCAAGTGTCCAGAAGGGTGCTGTGAATAACTCGACCCTACAATAGTCAAGTTTCATGCAATAGAACTCAATGTAACTCGATTATAAAATAATTGGGTTATTTGCAACGTAACTCGCTTACTTAGATATCGAGTTATTCCCTGTTGCCCATACACGTCCAACCCAGAACTTTGGAGTGATCTAGGTGCAATCCAGGAGGAATCCAAGTGTCCAGAATGGTGTTGTGAATTACTCGACCCTACAATAGTCGAGTTTCATGCAATAGAACTTAATGTAACTCGATTATAGAATAATCAAGTTATTTGCAACGTAACTCGACTACTTAGATATCGAGTTATTCCCTGTTGCCCATACGCATCCATCCCAGAACTTTATCGTGATCCAGATGCAATCCAGGAGGAATCCAAGTGTCCCAAAGGGTGTTGTGAATAGCTTGACCCTATAATAGTCGAGTTTCATGCAATAGAACTCAATGTAACTCGATTATAAAATAATCGGGTTATTTGCAACGTAACTCGATTACTTAGATATCAAGTTATTCCCTATTGCCCAAACGCGTCCAGCCCAAAACTTTGGAGTGATCTAGGTGCAATCCAGGAGGAATCCAAGTGTCTAGAAGAGTGTTGTGAATAACTCAACCCTACAATAGTCGAGTTTCATGCAATAGAACTCAATGTAACTCGATTATAGAATAATCAGGTTATTTGTAACGTAACTCGATTCTTGATATCAAGTTATTCCTTGTTGCCCATACGCATCTAGCCTAAAACTTTGGAATGATCCAGCTGCAATCCAGGAGGGATCTAAGTGCCCAGATTGTGTTGTGCATAACTCGACTTTCTAATAATCGGGTTATTTCAATGTAACTTGACATCTTATATATCAAGTTATTTGAAGCATGCTTACTAAGCCTTATACTAAGAACTCATGTCAAACTGTTCACTCCCATGCTAATTTTTCCTATGTATTCATCATAAAATTGAACATGATCACAACCACTTCCATCAACAACTCATCCACATAGTTCCAACCACTTCCATAATCAAATCATCCATACAATTCCAACCATATCCATAACCAAATCACCCCTTCATTAAACAACCACATGAATAAGAAAATCATCCATATAATCTACAAAAGAAATAAAGAGCCATTATACATTTAAAACCATTGAACCAAGCTGTTCACAATGCAAGTACAAACCATTTACATATAAATGATGTGAGATTTGAGTTCAACTAGCGCCACAAAAACTGTCTCTTTGTCATGAATCCCATATTTGCAAAAATACAACAAAAAATACATCAATACAACATCTTTTACTCATCTTTTAAAACCATCTTTTAGTATCGTGGTTCCAATCTACACATTACTACAAGGAATCTTAATCCACAAAGAGGTTGGCAATACATGACCTGTAAGAATAACTTAAGGCTTGTAAGAATAATTGACAACACTAAATAAGAATAACTTATGATATATCCCCCCTCGTTACTAAGACTTATAATTGTTACCTGCAATGTAGCACCACGGCTTGTTGATTCCACATTTCGAGTTGGACATCTACGACAGTTATGACCCTCTTGGCGACACAACCCACACTTCGACTTTGGTTTGTTCTCAATCCATAAAGATGTTGGCAACTCCCTATCCTCGTCATCCATCTCCTTGCAAATTCTCGTGGACTTAAGCTGATCTTTCTCTCGGATCAACCATGGGTTTGGCATCACTATTCTCCTTTTTGCTAGCTCCGGCCATTTTAACCTATCTTTCAGTGGTTGGAATATGGGCTCATAGCTATGGCACCGTTCAGACACATGGTAGAAACGATCCATAAACTCCGTTGCATCGTGGTTGTACTTGGCACAAACTACTATCAAGTGTGAATAGGGGATCTTATTTGCTTCCCATTTCCCACACGTGCACATCATGTCCACGAGAGAAACCCTATGGGTGTGAGCTCCCCTGCCAGTAGCCAACAATGAAGATTGTGTCTCCACTGTATATAAGCACTGTTGCGCACTTATCCTTCTAACCATATGGAGCTTCGCCTTCTCTTAATTTGCCTCAAACTTGTCATAGGCATATTTGCACCACTCTTGCCCCTCTTCTAACTACTATAGGGTTTTGTTTCAACGATCATCAAAGTACAAGTTCACCTTGTAAAATGTGAACTTCACCATTGCGGTTATGGGCAAGCTACGTGCTCCCTTAAGTATTCCATTGAAGCACTCTGACAGGTTGGTTGTCATTGCCCTATATCGGTGCCCATAGTCAAGTGCAAGTGTCCACTTTTCTTGAGCTACAACCTTAAGATAGTCATACGCATTCAGATTGACATTCTTGATGCAATCCATGGTGTTTTCAAACTTCCTAACTTGATTCGCAGTTTCTGCCTTCCATACCAAGTTCTTTAACGCCACACTATTGAAGTTAGTGTTAACATTGCTTACTAAATGGTGGAGGCAATACCAGTGATAGGTTAAGGGCGCTTGCAAATAGCCCCTAGTGGTGTCATCAAAGCATGATTGTATCCCACGATGCCTATCGGAGATTATACACAAATTGGCCCGATCCGTAACTCAACTCAGCAGGCATGCCAAGAACCATCCCTATGTCTCCATGCTCTCGCTTTCAACAACGGCAAACGCGAGTGGATAAACGTCATTGTTACCATCTGTTGCCATTGCTATCAACAGCTTTCCTTTATACTTACCATAAAGGTGCATTGCATCTATGCTTATCACCGACCTGAAATGCCTGAACCCTCTTATACACAGACTGAAAGCCTAAAATGCGGAGTTGAATATACAAGTCCCCGGGACACGAGGGTTGTACTTTAGCAAAGTTACAACGTCCAGATCTGCATCGTCCAATGCCGCTAGAAACCATGGTAATTCCGCGTACGACTCATTAAAATCCCCATAAATACAAGCAATTGCCTTCTGTTTGGCTTCCTAAACCTTGTACATAGTAACTTCATGCGCATGCTTTGCATGCAGCATACTACGTAGGTCCTTTATGGATCTTGTATTGTCCTCCCGTATATAGTGCTCAAGTGTAATGGAAATGAACCTTGAATCCATCATCTGTCCATCGATTGCTACCCAGAGGGATGCGCAACTGTGGGGACCCTTACATTTACTGATCAGTCACATCCCGTGCTTTTTGCTGAAAATAACCCGAATTGACCATGGACATGCATCACGTATGCACCATACTACCAGCTTATTGGTGTTAGATTTGATGACCTTGTATTGCTTATTATGCTCCATAGAGTAGAGGGTCAACACATACTGAACGGAGGCTTTATTCTTGAATAGCATCCCCTTCGCCGGCTGGTCACCTTTATGCCAACTTGTAAGCTATCATGTACCCAATGCAGGTGATGGGTCATTAATATTGTCCCATGTGTTTGATGTGAACCATTCTGGGATAGGAACTGTATTAGGGCAATCCTCCTCTTTGTCTTCAATCTGTAGTTCATCTACGACCTTCGAATTGTCCACCGGTCCATCATTATCAGTGAACCCTTCGTACACATCTCAGCTGGCATTAATATCAAGTCTCCCGTCCATATTGTCTTGAACATGTTCATATTTTTTACTAGACCCTTCCATGTCATGTGTTTGGGTGGCGCCCAACACTTCGGCTTCTTCAGTGTTGTCCAAATCATCAACCGCATTGCATGGTTGAGTATTGTAGGGCAAAGGCGTGGCATCGGCAACAGTTACTGTATTCACATCAAATGGAGATGAGCGTGGCTCGTCCACCCCACTAGCATGCTGTGAATTTGCACCAACATGGAACCTAACAGCCTCAACAGTTACATACAAGTCGGACGCTATGAACTGGGGGGTCTGCATATTCACTGCCCACATCTTGTCCACGTCATCGTCGCAAAGCAACGGATGCGAGTTGTAGACAACTTAAGTACCTACAAGTAGCTGAGGAGCATGGTACACAATGGATATTTGATGTGACTCCTTGTCCAACCCTAGAACTCTAGTTATGTTCTAGTGCATTTTTTTGAACCATGCTTCGCATTTCAACCTAATCAACTTCTTCTTCAGTGACTGGCCTCGATAGGACAGCCCATGCAAGTCATGGTCATATGCCTTCCATCGTAGTAAACGTAGAAGTGATGATGACCCATTGCAGACCTAGATAAGGATAATTAATTATGGTTATCATGCAGAAGATAGAGGGTTATGTTAACGCAATTGTAATTAATCTTTACGCACGTGAACGTACAATGAAACATTTACAAACGCACTATAATGATATCCTAAGTATTCTTAAAAACCTTGATTCATTTGTACACAAACATGCATTCGAACCAGACAATTTAAACCCATGAATGTTTGTTACATCATTGTTGATAACTATGTACGAATGTAGATATATATATATATATATATATATAAACATACCTATATATAGATGCAGTCTCATACCTATATTGTGCCACAGTAAGTGTAAACACAGTCTCAAATATTTAAAGCTCTGTACCTGTGAATTCCTATGATCATATATATATATATATATAGACAAAAAGTAAAATTCAAATTTGCTACAAAATTTGAAATTGATACATATAATGCTTTGAATCTGATTCATGCTAAAACTAATCATCTCAACTTTCTTGAGCAAGAAGTTAGATGCAAGACAATTGCTGAACAACTTTCTGGTAAGTTGATGCAATCAAAGCTAATGTAAAGCAAAGTAAGCAAAGTAAAGTAGATGTAAGTAAACTAAAGTAAGCAAAGTAGAACCAGCCAAGAAGGCAGTAGTGCAATATATAATCAAAGTAATATAAAGAAATAATAAGGTTGTAGAACCGGCCAAGCAATATATCAAAATAATTATGAGGCTATAGAACCGGCCAAGCAATATATTAAAGCATTTATAAGGTGATAGAACCAGCCAAGCAATATATTAAAACAGTTTAAAGTATAATAAACACAAAGCTGAAAGTAGTTATTATTGAAAATAGATAACAATACTTACAGCAATAGTAGTAATTGGATTACAACAGTTTTAACAGTACAAGGCTTGAAGACTAGTTCTAGTTGCAAGCTTTACAAATAGGGTAGTAGTAGGATAGTAGTGGGAATTCTAGAGAGAAATTATAAAGGAGAGAAAGAGTCCTAAAGAGTGTTTCAGCTTTAGAGAATTTTGAACTCTAAGTTAAGGGACAGTCCCCCTTAAATAGGCAAAATTTCGAAGTGAACAGTAACCATGAATAGAAACGGTGAATAGTAACGGTGAACAGTAATAGTGAACAATAACTTTTATACTTTTTGTCGTAATCCATAGTAGATTCTAAATCTTCATCATTTAATCGAATCATGAGAAATCCACTTTATTAAAAGTAGCACCAATTGCGGGAAACAAGCAGCGGAATCATCGGTGGTAAATATTTTAGCACTTTGGCCGTTGTGCAGGCCAGACAAACAAGAGAATCAGAATTAATATTGTAGCATTAGTCGTTGTGCAGGCCAGACAAATAGGAGAATCAAAATCAATCTTCTACTAAATCAGGAGTGTCTTCTTCATCATGACCAAACCATTCTTGATTGTAGGGGTAATATGGGTTCTTTGAAACAGATGCCTCAGAGGACCGTTCATCTTCTGAATCATGATCGTTAGCTTCCTTTTCCTTTGAAATCATCTTGAGGAGGGCATATAGAGCATCAGGGTCCTTGCGAATTTTATTCAAAGGAGAACCCTTCTTTTTAGGCTTAGTAGAGGATTTAATAGTTGTAGCAGATGTAGAAGCAGGTGCATTAGCTGGTTCAGCCTTTTGCATTAGAGTATTGATCTTAACACCGGGTAAAGCATTTGGGGATGGAAAATCTCTAGTAACATTGTTGACAATTGATTGTGTGTGTGGAAACTTATCCCACCATTTGACATACCATCGACGTGTGAGAACATCCCCTTCCTTCTCATATTGCCATTTCAAGATCCAAAGAACTTTATATCTCTTAATGAAATGAAGTAAAGGAGGGAATTTAGCACCATAGGAATCAACTTTGAACATCCTTGAAAAATATTGAAAAGAATCCATTAATGAATCTGAAAATATTTCAGGAGTAGAGCCAAACTAGGTCCACCATCGGATGAACCAAAGAGGCAAATTGGAATTGAAGTCTTTATCAAAGTTAACAAACCATGAATGAGTCATGTTTTCATTTTGATGAAGCATGAATCTGAACCAAGTAGTGATGTAATCATAATAAGAGTGTGGAACATGGGATTTTGGTAACATTCTTATGGAGGCAAGGTTGGGACCCCACATTTCTTCAAAAATAATATGATTCAGGAAAACACTGTGATAAATAACTTTACTAGTGTTAATCTTATCCGGTATGACTTTAATAGTGATTGAATTCTCATGGCACAGGATATCAGAATAGTATTACATAGTTTTCTCGCTATGCTCAGGAATCCGATGAAACCTTAGGGGAAAATAGCTGGTAGCAAGCCTAAAGGGATCAGTAATGGAGGCCCTATTTGACTCAATGGAAAACAAGTTTTGGGAAGATTGTTTTTTAACATACTAAGAAGTATAGGAAGCTTTGGGGAAAATAGTTTTAATAGGTTGGTTAACTGAGGTTAGAGCATAAGGGTCATAGGATGAGACTAAAACAAAAAAGTAATTAGGCTTAGGAATGGTACCTAATGGAGTGAAACGGTTAACAATCTCCAATGGAGAAACAGGTTCCTGTTGGAAAATCTAGTTTTGCATCTCCTACAAAACACACAGCGGAAGCAACAAACACGGATCTACTTCATTCATGAGAGATAACATATAACCTTAAATTCTAGAACAAAGAATAGAAAGCGTACCTTGATGCAGTGAATTTCAAAAACAAAAAATTAGAAGCACTTGGGAACACTTTTAATCTTCACTCCAATTTCACTTAATGTCCAAAAAGTGTGGTCTCTCAATTAGATTCCAAGGAGAGAATAGGAGAGTGTCCAACACTCATATACAAACTATTTCATTTCTTGTATAATCTTAATGAAAAACACTTATGAAAGGACTTCTGAAATTATGTATGTTTCTCTCCTTATATATAACTGATTATCTAATTGGACTAGCCTTTTGGGCCATTCCAATTGGGCTCTAGTATGTGGCTTGGAGTGGGACCAAAAGGGAATAAATAAGACTCTAGCTCCAATGGGCCGTGAGCTTTTCTGTCAACTTTTGACAAGTCCAAAGTTATCATTAATTATATTCAATACCACTATATGAATATAATTGCACTCTAGTCCTTATTAATAAATTATATCTCAAGACTTTATTATACATGCAACCCCTTCATTAAAATATTTGTAGTAATACAAAGTCATGAATATAGACTGCCACTTTGAAGATTACTACATTTTAATCCTTTAGTACCCGGTTTAATCATTTATGTTATTCATCATATATTATGAAATCCAATTTCATAAATATATACTTTAGTAACTCCTTACTAGGGTGGTTGAGCCCAACACTCTAAATAACCAAACCCATTAAACTTATCTCAAGAAAATATTTTATATCTCTATTAAGAGATTATGAATTCCATCTTGAGAATATATGTTCCGTCAACACTAAATGCGGCTGCCCAACATACTGTGGTTTTGACCATAACTTATAGATCTCACGCCTGATATATCAAAGTTGTTGGGATTAGTGCCCTTAAATCCTATTATATGATATTTTGCATGACATTATGTATGACTTAATATTATGATTAATAAAGTTGTTTTATTATTATCTAAAATAATGACAACATGAATATTCGGACATTATCATATAGTCCATGAGATGCATAGTATGTGATTTATGTGAAAAGTCACAGAAGATATAAATCACAAGTTCTTTGTAAACTCAAAATTTTAGTTCGTAATCAGTGATGAAATTGGGCATTTCATCTGCGAAGACTATAACATGTCAACTAAGATGATTTGTCTTGATCATGGAAGTGGTGACTTCAAGTTGATGTGTTGATATGTTAAGACATATTGAACTAGAACGCTGTGAGATTTATTATTCTCCTAACGACTGTCAATTGAAAAATAAATCTCACGACTTCTATTTACATAAACTCTTAATCCTGAGAGAATAATGAACCTGATCATGAAGTGTAGGTTGCTTTGATATATCAGGAGTGAGATCTAAAGTAACGGTCAAAACCTCAATATGTTGGGCAGCCACATTTAGTGTTGATGGAACATATATTCTCAAGATGGAATTCATAGTTTCTTAATGAATATACAAAATATTTCCTTTATATAAGTTTAATGGATTTGTTATTCTGAATGTTAAGCCTAACTACTTTAGTAAATAGTTATTAAAGTATATATTTATGAAATTGGATTTCATAAATATATGATAAATAACTTAAAGGATTAAACTGGGTACTCAAAGATTAAGATGTAGTAATTTACAAAGTGGCAGTCTACTTTTATGACTTTGTATTACTACGAATATTTTATGAAGGAGTTGCATGTACAATAAAGTCTTGGGATATAATTTATCAATAAGGCCTAAAGTGCAATTATATTTATATAGTGGTATTAAATATAATTAATAGTAACTTTGGATTTGTCAAGAGTTGACAGAAAAGCCCTAGGCCTATTGGAGCTAATGTCTTATTTGTTCCCTTTTGGTCCCACTCCAAGCCACATACTAAAGCCCAAAAGGCTAGCCCAATTAGATAATCAGTTATTAAGAGAAAAATATACAGAATTTTTAATAGAGAGACATCTTCATGAAATAGTATGTACGTGAGTGTTGGACACTCTATCATCCTCTCTAAAACATACACACATAACTGATTGAGAGACCACATATCTTGGGCGTTAGTGGAATTGGAGTGAAGATTAAAAGTGTTCCCGAGTACTTATCATCTTCGGTTTTAAAATTCACCGCACCAAGGTACACTCTCTTGATTCTATATTCTGAAACTTACATAAAGCATGTTATCAATTGCAAATGAAGTAGATCCGTTTAATTTTCCGCTGCGTATGTTTTGTATGCGATACAGACATGTTTTTCCATCAAAAGCAACCTACATATCATGATCAGGTCCATTATTCTCTAGGATTTAGAGTTGATGTAAATAGAAGTCGTGAGATTTATTATTCATTTGATAGTCGTTAGAAGAATAATAAATCTCACAGCGGTCCAGTTTAATATGTCTTAACTCTTAAAACATATCAACATATTAACTAGAAGTCTCCACTTCCATGATCAAAACAAATCATCTTAGTTGATATATTATAGTCTTCGCAGATGAAACGCCCAATTTCATCATTGACTATGAACTACATTCTGAGTTTACAAAGAACTTGTGATTTATATTTTCTGTGACTTTTCACATATATCACATACGATGCATCTCATGGACTAAGATAATGTCCCATTAATTCATTTATAAATAGTCTCATATAATTAAACAATTTAATTATTTATGACATGCCAATAAATTGGATTTTAGGGCAAAAACCCCAACAATCTCCCACTTGCCCTCAAAGACAATTTACCATATATCTGACACTTATTTCCCTCTAGAGTAATTCATAATCACTTTAAGGCAAGGTTTAGAAACAAGTTACAGCCAGATTTATTGCATAAATTATCTTTTTTACTACTACTTCTCACGTACTCATATCTCTTTAATGAGATAACACTTACACTTAATATGTATCTTCACCACCTAAGATGAACACATATCTTGAAGTCCAACTTTGTCAATCACAATCAAACTACAAGTCAATATTTGTACATCCAGTAACAATCAAAACCTCACTTTTCTGGACAAGCATATAATCCCTCATCCTCCTAAGATATATGAGTATATGCTTTACTCCCATTAGATTAAGTGATCTTTGATTCAATTGATATTTGCTTACCATGCCCACCGCAAAATAGATATTTAGCCTAGTATTTAGCATAGGAAAAAGACTTCCTATTGATTTGGTATTAGGAATCGTCTTAATATGCTCTTCCTTTTACGTGCCTTAGGATCATAGTCCTTTATAAAGGAACTTCAAACTTAAAAGGAAAGAATTCTTTCTTGAAGTATTACATGCTATACTCAGTTAGAATCTAATTTATTTAAGCAATTTGAGATAGACTCAACATCCTAATATCTGAATTTTAACCAAAGTTTAATTCTTAGGATGTGACCAGTCTTTATCAAGTACATTATATCAAACTAGACTAGACAACCAAAACTTCATTGATGACAATAACTCTACATCATTCTAAATGATTAGAATCTCATCAACATACATTAAGAAATCTATTATTCTATATAACTTTACACACATTAGGCCTTTTAATACTTGATCAAAATAAAAAATTTGATTTCTTGATCAAAGATGATATTTTATGACCTAGATGCTTGCATTAATCCATAAATGGACTTTAAGTAACTTGCATACTAATCACTACCGTTTCTTTGCTATGTACAAGTCTAGTTACATCATATAAATGTCTTCTTCAAGGTTTCTACTAAAAGAAGCTTTCTTGATATCCATTGCCATACTTCATCCAAATAAAATATAATGGATAAGAGAATCTATGTTGATATCCATTGCCATATGTCATCCAAATGAAATACAATGGATAAGAGAATCTAGATAGAGTCAAACTTGACTATTGGTGAAAAAATCTTTTCATAGTCGAACGATTTCTTTCTGAATAAATCTTTTTGCCACTAGTCTTGACTTTGAAGATTTGCACTTTCAAATCTATCAATCTCATTTTTCTTATAGACCTATTTGAGAACAATAGGCTTAATGTCATTAGGCGTCTCTACAAGTTCTAGACTTTAAATAGAATCTAATTCTATTTACATAACCTTGATCCAGTAATCAATATTCATATCATCTATTGCTTTTATGTAGGACCAAGGATCAAATTTATATCCTTGTGGAATGACTTCAAAAGTTTATTTCAAAAGTATAAATTTATTTGATAATCCTCCCACTACGATATTATATTGGTGTAATAGTTATTTATAGAATTATGCCTTGTGGTGTATCTAATACAATCATCTCATTTCTAAATGTATTTTATAGTTGTCTTTTAACAAATTTTGACATTCTTCTTCTAGAACAATCTACCTTTAAAAGAGCCCTATTCCTCCTTTATGTATGCACTAACTTAAAAAAAAAAAAAAAAAAAAAAAAAAAAAGTCATTGGAACTTTATCCTTTACAAAAAGGAGCCCTGGATCATATTATCCTCTAAATGGAATTCATAGACTGGGAATATAATAAAATAATGGTTATAAAAGCCCATCTTTCACCAATCTTGAATATCATTTAGATTAATAAGATCTAGACATAAGTGCGAAAACATACAATTACAAAGGATGGAAACTTTCTCTTTAAAAAGTAAAACATGTAAATTTCCATCTATAAGACAATCATGGACAATGCTTAGCTTTACCAAAATGGAAACATTTTCCTTTTGGTCATGCTTTTAGGTCTAATTTCCTTTTGGCAACTACTAGGGCAACTAGTTTGTCCAACTGTTTGGTATTGTAATTCCTCTTCTTACCACCCTTACATTTCAGTTCAGGCTAAGAATTTGAATTGAATCATATTGATTCTAGCCTTAGATTTTAGGATGTCTTCCGTTGCGTAAAACTCACTCATCAATTCAGATAATATAAAAAGAATTTATTTTCAAAACAATCTGAATTAATCAAATGATTTTAACAAGGGCTTGTGGATCATATCCATATGAGATTAACATTTAATCTCTACATCCAAGAATTCTAATTCATTTAAAAAAAAATATTTTCATAAAAAGATATAGAATTGGAACTCCTTAAGCCTTTCTTAGCACTCAATATGATTCATACCAAGCATCTTATTTAGACTTAATATAAAGTCTAAATCTTGTACTAACTCTTGCATCTCATGCAATAGCACAATTTAGATAGAAGCCAATGTAACATTTTAGCATATCAATGGAGACTATGACCATATCATAAGCCATCTTCCATCAATGCATCATTCATAGAAAATTATGACAATGCTGAATCGAAACATAAATATGTACTTCAGCTCCTTAAGCATCATATCCAATATTATTTCTTAGTTAATGTGATTCACTTAAAATAGTAGCTAGAGAACAAAATTATGAAAATTTTATTTTGAGACTATGAACATAATTACAGGGACATTATATTTTACATCCATAACCATATTTTGAAACCCAAAAAATACTATACTAAGTGCAACGACAACCTAATCCCGCAATTAATATTCCTCGGAAGCGAGATCATACCAATCACTATGATCAGGCGAGAATTATTCTCATTATTAATGCTATCATGGTAACTCTTACCAAACAAAAATAATTTGCTGCTTTTCCTTTAGCCTCTAAGTAATTATAGCAAGAACTCAGCATAGAGGATACTATCAAACTTAGTCTAGTGTACATCATTGTCTAAAATCACGTGTAGCCACATTTCATCCCTTTAACAGGCTTATTTTGTAGTACCATGATAAAAACACCCTCCGCATGGAATGCAAAGCTCGAAACTAAGACAAGGTGTTTGATCAAACCACTATAAACCAAGAAATTCAATCTTGTAGTACCATGAAATAAACATCCTCCGCATGGAACGCAAGGCTCGAGGCCAAGACGAGATGTTTACCCCACACCACTATGAACCAACAATGGAGGCCATGAGATCCAACCCTTGTATCTCTCTCCCACTAAAAATTTTAAAAACAAGTGGATTGTCATGAAATCATTGTGATCTAATTACAATTTTAACCCTACACATCAAATGTGTTTAATTGTTTAAATTCAATGTGATGTTACTAAGTCACGTCACAATGGCGTAACGAACATTCGTACAATCACAAAGAAGTTTAACCTTGTAATTCGTGAAGTAAATACCCTCTGCATGGAATGCAAGACTCGAAGTCAAGACAAGGTATCTATTCACATTACAATAAACTTAACAAAAGGGTTATTTCACCACTCCCACTTGTTGTTTGGGTTTTTCTTAAATAATTGTGATCCCATCATAACCTTGCACTTGTTGAAGACTCTAATCTAATTAGAATCACTAATTAAAATGGAAGTCCTAAACTATTTAGGATTCCTTAAATACTAATGAATCAAAAATTAGTTATATAGAACTCTATCCTTAATTTACTAAATAAAATATTCTAATCTCATTAGAAACTATATACCTTTTAATTAGAATTTGAATCTCATTAAAAAACTTCTAATTAAAATAAATTAAGGACTCTTAATCATAAAACAATTTGGGACTAAGAGTTCTATTTAACTAACATCTTTGATCTCATTAGGTCTTTTAGTTAGATAATGATTAATAAATGTCCTTAACTTTTAAGAACTATAAAATTAATCACAAAACCTTACTTTTATACATGTGAAAAACACTTAAAGAAAATTCTGAATTCCCAGTCCTCGATCGATGCTCGATCGCTTCTCGATCGATCAAGCCTATGAATTTCCAATCTCGATCGATCGAACGTGTATCTTGATCGATTGAGAAACAATCTGGCTGCTCGATCAATGCTCGATCGCTGCTCGATTAATCGAGCATCGTGAATTTTGAATTTCCAAAAATTTTCAAAAACAGTTTTTAACAATTTTTACATGAACAAACAACCATCATATGAACATGATAGACAAAGATTGATATCAAAACTGAATTCAATTGATGCTATGGCCTTAAAGTTCAATTTAACATACTTAAATTCAAATTTAAACAACATCATAACATCAATATCAGTTTTTATCAAACAATAATTCAATGTCCATGCTGAAAAATTAAATGCTTTATTTTCTAACGCCATGAAATTATCATCTCTTATTCCTGGCATATATACACAGTTATCTTTATCAAAGAAAGATCATGCATATTTTATCACATAAAGGATACAATCTAATCCATGTGTAATCAAGCCATAAATCATATATAATCATTGACGGTGTACAATACTAATTCAAAACTAGTAAATCGACATTGTCACATATATATGTCATTTGATGAACACGTAAAGTTGAATTACTTAAATATTGTTATTGAATGCTTGAAACCTTGTATCACTAATTTGAATGCATATGAAATATAATATACGGATTAAATGAATCCTTTATATCAACACATGCCAGATGGCCATCAAGACAATTAACATTAAGTTGTCTTATTATACATCTCAGCGGTGCAATAACATCATTGTCGCACTTGACGGTTATTTCATTCATTCAATAACTACTCACAAATGCCAATTATATCCAAGCCATGTATATCAAAAGTAAACCCATTCACAAGATGTGTAGATGGTGTCCTTGATGAATACAAGCACCAAAAACATACAGCACAAAACAAAAGTTACAGCCGTGTCCTCTTGGAACCATGCAAAACAATATATCGCATATATATTGATCAATGCACACAGGGTTTATGGAACAATAACTTTATGCAAAAATTTTACTGCAGAAAACTAAAACACCAAGAAAAAGGTTTTCTTTGATTCTGAAACTCAATCACATGTTATACAAGCATGATATTGAAGACCGCTCTAATACCATTTGTTGGGAAAAATCTGGTTTTGTATCTCATTCAAAACACACAATGGAAGCAACAAACATAGATCTACTTCATTCATGAGAGATAACATATAACTTTGAATTCTAGAACAAAGAATAGAAAGCGTACCTTGATGTCGTGAATTTCAAAAACAAAAGATTAGAAACACCTGGGAACACTTTTAATCTTCACTCCAATTTCACTTAATGCCCAAGAAGTGTAGTCTCTCAATCAGTTTCCAAAGAGAGAATAGAAGAGTGTCTAACACTCACATACAAACCATTTCATTTCTTGTGTAATCTTAATGAAAAACACTTATGAAAGGACTTCTAAAATTCTGTATGTTTCTCACCTTATATATAACTGATTATCTAATTGGACTAGCCTTTTGGGCCATTCCAATTGGGCTCTAGTATGTGGCTTGGAGTGGGACCAAAAGAAAACAAATAAGACTTTAGCTCCAATGGGCCTTGGGCTTTTTGTCAACTCTTAACAAGTCCAAAGTTACCATTAATTATATTCAATACCACTATATGAATATAATTGCACTTTAGACCTTATTAATAAATTATATCCCAAGACTTTATTATACATGCAACACTTTCATTAAAATATTCGTAGTAATACAAAGTCATGAATATAGACTACCACTTTGAAGATTACTACATCTTAATCCTTGAGTACCCGGTTTAATCCTTTATGTTATTCATCATATATTTATGAAATCCAATTCCATAAATATATACTTTAGTAACTCCTTACTAAAGTGGTTGAGCCCAACACTCTGAATAACCAAACCCATTAAACTTATCTCAAGGGAATATTTTATATCTCCGTTAAGAGATTATGAATTCCATCTTGAGAATATATGTTCCATCAACACTAAATGCGGCTGCCCAACATACTAAGATTTTGACCGTACCTTATAGATCTCACTCCTGATATATCAAAGCAACCTACATCTCAGGATCAGGTCCATTATTCTCTCAGGATTTAGAGTTGATGTAAATAGAAGTCATAAGATTTATTATTCATTTGACAGTCGTTGGGAGAATAATAAATCTCACAGCGGTCCAGTTCAATATGTCTTAACTCTTAAAACATATCAACTAGAAATATCCACTTCCATGATCAAGACAAATCATCTTAGTTGATATGTTATAGTCTTCGCAGATGAAACACCCAATTTCATCATCGACTACGAACTACATTATGAGTTTACAAAGAACTTGTGATTTATATCTTCTGTGACTTTTCACATAAATCACATACGATGCATCTCATGAACTAAGATAATGTCTCATTAGTTCATTTATAAATAGTCTCATATAATTAAACAATATAATTATTTATGACATGCCAATAAATTGGATTTTAGGGCATCAACCCCAACAGTTCCTTTTTAACAATCGGTTTATCAGTGGCAGGGCTCTTGTCTTTCGACTACCTACTTGCCATCGTGACACTGCAGAAATTCACGGGTAAGGAAATCAGGGATGGTATTTTGAGATCCTTTTATATATTCAATATCAAAATCAAAAACACTTAAAATAGCTTGCCATTGGGCAAAAATATGTTTTGAAGCAATATTTTCAACATCTTTTTCAATAACATACTTAGCATTTTTGCAATCAATTCGTAATAAAAACTTTTGGTTTATAAATCACTTTGAAACTTTGAAATACATAGTACTATAAATAAAATTTCCTTTTTAATAGTACTATAATTTAATTGTGCAACATTCCAAACTCCAAAATAGAAACGAAAAATTTGTTCAGATGAGTCTGGAGAAACTCTTTGTTTTTGAATACCTCTATAACCAATGTCAAAAGCATCAGTTTCAACAATTTTGAAAGCATTATAAGTAGAAATACCAAGACAAGGCAGAGCCTTAACATGGGACTTGATTTGTTTAACAAGGGAAGTATGAACATCAGACTAGGGTGGAGGATTATTCTGTAACCGATCAAAAAGGGGTTTACATTGTTTCCTCATATCCCTATAGAAATCAATAACATAATTCAGAAATCCAAGAAACCTTTGAAGTTGGGTCTAATCAGTGATAACATCAGGGAATTTATCAACAAATTGGATGGCTCTATCAATAGGACGAATTTGTCCTTCAAAAATGTCATAGCCAAGGAATTGGATTTTTTTCTGAAACAGCTTGATTTTCTTAGCAGAGACAACAAGACCATTTCTTTCGATGGTCTCCTGAAATGAATATAAATGTTTCCAATGCTCATCAATAGAATTGGAGTAAATAAGAACATCATCAATGTAAACAATGGTGAAATGGCTAAAGGGATTGAAAATATCATTCATAATGTTTTGGAACTCACTAGGATTTTAATATACTGCTTGGCTGGTTCTACCACCTTATTATTGCTTTAAATTACTTTGATTATATATTGCACAACCGCCTTCTTGGCTGGTTCTACTTTGCTTACTTTATTTTACTTACATATGCTTTACTTTGCTTACTTTGCTTTACATTAGCTTTGTTTACAAATTATCTTCACTATAATACTATGCTTCCGCCTTCAGTAGTTGTGCTTCCCCTCCCCCTTATGGCATCGAGCCATCCGTTCTTTTCTGACCGATGATAGTGTTGTTGTGTCTTTGTATCTTGTTTGTGTCCACCTAAAACTTTAATACTCCTTTATTGTGCTCCCTTCTTACCAACGTTGGCGCCATCCTAAACGTAAAGTGAATTCCCAGAACCGAGCAATAAGGCCCGTTAAAGCTAGGAGTGCATGTAAGGCATAAGAGGTATAGGGTTGTTTAATGGTATGTGTTACAAAATGCAACGGTGTTAAGAACATTGATTTTGATTCGGATTCCCCTATTTGCCTAGCCTATACAATGACCAAAATGCTACAATATTATCCCGACAATTGCGCTACCCATTTCCCACGTGAAATTTTCCTGATAATTGCGCTACTTGTTTCCCACATGATTCCCCTATTTGTCTGGTCTGCACACTGGCCAAAATGCTACAATATTTTCCCAATAATTGCGCTGCTTGTTTCCCACCAAAGATGCTACCTGTTTACCACAATTGTTGCTGCTTTCTATAAAGTGGATTCCTCGTGATTCGGTTACTACTCTTGGCATAAAGTGCTAAATGATGAAGATTCAGACTCTACTACAGATTATGACAAAAAGTGAAAAAGTTACTGTTCATTGTTCATTATTACGATTCACTATTACTATTCACCGTTATTGTTCATGGTTACTGTTCACTTCGAAATTTTGCCTATTTAAGGGGGGCTGCCCTTAATTTAGGGTTCAAAATTCTCTAGAGCTGAAACACTCTTTAGGACTCCTTCTCTCCTTTAGAATTTCTCTCTAGAATTCCCACTACTATCCTACTACTACCCTGTTTGCAAAGCTTGTAACTAGAACTAGTCTTCAAGCCTTGTACTGTTAAAACTTTTGTAATCCAGTAACTACTACTGCTGTAAATATTGTTATCTATTTTCAATAATAACTACTTTAAGCTTTGTGTTTATTATACTTTAAACTATTTTAATATACTGCTTGGCTGGTTCTACTGTCTCATAACTACTTTAATATACTGCTTGGTTAGTTCTACCGCCTCATAATTATTTTGATATACTGCTTGGCTGGTTCTACCACCTTATTATTGTTTTAAATTACTTTGATTATATATTGCATTACTGCCTTCTTGGCTGGTTCTACTTTGCTTACTTTATTTTACTTACATCTACTTTACTTTGCTTACTTTGCTTTACATTAGCTTTGTTTACAAATTATTTTCACTATAATACTGTGCTTTCGCCTTCAGCAGCTGTGCTTCCCCTCCCCCTTGTGGTATCAAAGTCATCTGTTCTTTTCTGGCCGGTGATAGTGTTGTTGTGTCTTTGTATCTTGTTCGTGTCTACCCGAAACTTTGATACTCCTTTGTTGTGTTCCTTTCTTACCGTCGTTGGCGCCACCCTAGACATAAAGTGAATTCCCAAAACCGAACAGTAAAGCCCGTTGAAGCTAGGAGAGCATGTAGGGCATGACGGGTATATGGATGTTTAGTGGCATGTGTTATGAAATGCAATGGTGTTAAAAAAAACATGATAATTGAGTGTTAAACCTAGGATAGTATGGATAATTTGTGGAGGTCCAACTCCTCTATCAGCTCCAGGACGATTGGTTGTCCTCATGATATTGTAAACGAAGAAGATCACACTATTGAAGAAAATGAGATTCTAGATTTTCGAAATTGGGATATCCTAAAGGTTTCTACTAAGTTTATCTATAAGCTTAGTTGGGCTGAAAATACTGCTTTTTCTGAATACAGAGTTAGAACTATTGAACAAACATTTTCTATCTCTAGAACTCATGAAAAATGTTGCTTGTTTTCTAAAATAAATATTAATGATTTTCTTACTAAAAAAACTCAGTTATTTGCATATTGGTCTTGTTCAAGTTGCTGTTAAACCACTTACAAGAAAAGGTATTAATGCTTCTATTCTGATGTGTTTAAGAGATGCTAGATTTAAAAGATTTAATGATAGCATTCTTGGTATGATTACTGCTTCTTTGTATGATCTTCCTATTTATTTTGACTGTTATCCTGATATCACTCTTGCTTTGGATGATGTTAATATTGTTAAAGTCTTGACATTAAATATTTTGACATCTGGATATGACATGGAAGAAGGTAGTAAGCCTTTTACTCTTATTTACCGCATTTATTACAAACTTTTGGGTTCTCAATTAAATCCTTGTTCTAGGACAAGAGATCCTGCTAGTAAAACCATGTTAATTCAATGTTCAACTTCCGATGCTAAGATTCAAGTCCTAAAAAAGATTCAGTGGCAAGATATTAATCTTCCCAAAGAATGGTTGTTGGAACGTAAATCCCCCCTGCTAAACCTGTTTTTGATGAATTAAATCTTACTCATATTCAACAATACCTTGATGGAACATTTAAAATAAGTTTTCATAATGATAAACCTTTGAGGATCAACGATGGAAGACATTCCTTTGCTGGATCTAAAAGTATTTCAAGAAGAGATCTTGATCTCAATGAATATTTGCAAAAGAATTTTGAAAAACCTGATTTAAAACTAAAAGGTGTTTTATGTGGTAACTCCCAAGTTAGCACTACTTTCTACTCTACTAAACCAGAATCTTCCTCTCCATATAGCAAAACTACTAATGAAGAAGAAGATACCAAATCTGTGTCTCCATCTGTTTCTGATTTTCAAACTGTTGAAAACCTTGTTTTCCAAAGTCAATTAAGAGTTTTGAATGCTTTGAACGAAATCTTTGAAATTGATATGGTTTCCCTGTTTAATGAATTTATTTCTGCTAAAAACAGAGATAAAAGAAAATATTACCAAAGCACTTTTGCTCAGTTTGAAAAAGATTGTGTTAAAAGGAAATGGAAAGAAAAAATGAATCAATTGAAAAAAAAAATTTTTAATTTCCTTGAAAACTATTATGTTTCAAAAGATGAAGTTTCACAAAATCATTTGAACGTAATAAAGAAATCAAATTTTGTTAAAGAAGATAAAACTGTTTTTAGGTCTAGCCATCCGCCCCTTGAGATAGTTCTCGTAAACTGTAAAGGGACTGAAGTAAAGGCCTCTCCTTTCAAAATTTCTAATGCTGATACTCCTGTTTTTAGTATTATTGAACAAAACAATTTTACTAATGAATCTTTGCATGTTATTGGTCAACAGCTTGACCGCATTGAAGAAAAAATTGTTGAAAAAACTGTTCTTCCAAAACCTGAAGTTGTTGAAAAATCTGCTATTTCAAAACCTGAGAAACCTTTGGTTGAGTTACCCAGTCAAAGAGAAAAATTGAATTTTTAAACTTCTCAAGCAAAAACTCTTGAGATTGTTGAAAAAATGCTTTCTAATTCAAAGGTTAAAACTGAAGGTACTTCTACAAGTGCTGCTTGAACTATTTCAAGAAATGGAAAAGAAACTGTTTTTGAAGAAAACACGGATTCTGATTCATTATCTTCTGTTTCAACTAAAAAATTTTTTGATGATGATTTACCCAAAATTAAAAGATTTGTTGGAAAGCCCAATCCTGTGTCTTTTACAAAGAACTGGTATTCAAAACCTACTCCTTCTGATATGCAGTTTGAAGAAAGATCTTTTCAAACTCAATTTTCTGTTTCTGCTAATAAACTTTATGAATGGAATATTGATGGTCTATCTGAACAATAAATAATTAATAAAATGGCTCATATGTCTATGGTTGTAATTGCTTACTTGAATAACCATAGTCTTGACCAACCTGAAATTGTTGAACTTCTTGTTACTGGTTTTTCTCGTACTCTTCATGGATGGTAGGATTCATATCTAACAGAAGATTCCAGAGAATCTATTAAATCTGTTGTTAAAAAGAATGATGAAGGTTTGCCTATTTTTGGTGAAAGGATTGGTCGAGGTATTCCTGATGGTGTTAATACTTTGATCTATTCTATTCTCAAACATTTTGTTAGTACTCCATCCAATGTTTCATCTCGAATTTTTTATTATCTAAACAATTTGAGATGTCCTACTACATCTGATTACAGATGGTATCAAGATGTTTTCCTTTCCAGAGTCATGCTCCGAAAAGATTGCTACAAGCCTTATTGGAAAGAAAAGTTTATTGACGGTCTGCCTTCTGTCTTTGCTCATAAGGTAAAACAAGAGTTAATTGGTAAAAATGATTCCATTGATTATGATAATCTAATTTATGGTGATATTTTAAGCACTATTAAAAGACTTGGTATTAACACTTGTAATGATGAAAAATTGTTAAAATATCAATTAAAAAATAAGAGAAAAGCTAAATATAAAATGGGTAATTTCTATGAACAATATGGTTTACTCCTTATTGCTCCTTCTAGGCAAAAAGGGAAAAAACATGATAAAGGTCACAAAAATTATATCCATAAAAAACATAAAAGATACGAAACCAACTTTGTTAAATCCAATGATTTTTATGTAAAAAAAAAAAAAGAAAAACATTTCTAAAAAATATGATAAACAGAAATCTGGTAAAGGTAAATGTTTTAACTGTAGAAAACTTGATCATTACAGTAAAGACTGTAAGCAAAAGCCTGGTAAGTTAAAAAATAAGCTTAATATGTTAAACATTAATGATGAAGATCAAGAAGAACTATTCCGAATCCTTGAATCAAACGTCTCGTTTGATTCCTTGGAAGACGATTTTTCTTCACCTAATTCCTGTTACCAATCTGATGATGAATCCTCTGGTTCACCTACTATTAAACTGGGTTGTAGAGCTTCCTGTTGCAATGTTATTAAAACTGTTAATGTTCTCACCAAAAGTGAAGAAAATGAAAGCTTGTTAATCAAATTGATAAGTCAAATTAAAAATCCTGAATTGTAAAAAGAATATCTTGATCAGCTTAAGAAAAATTTGACAAAAGTTGAAAATGTTAAAAAACTGAAAGCAACAATAAGTTTTGAAGAAACTTTGGAAAGATTTAACAAAAAGAAATCCAAAGAATTAACTGTTAATGAACTTCAACATGAAATCACTATTGTTAAATAAGAAATAATTGAATTAAAAAATGAATTTAAAAGCATTAAAAGTGATAACAATAATATTAAACAAGAATTAATTTTGTTAAGAATTGATAAAAATCTTGATAAACATCAATCTGATAATGAACAAGATGAGCTCAAAGATGGAGATGAATCCAGTCAACAGGCTCTTCTTTCTGATAAAGGTATTGCTGATGTTCTCACTGATTCTCAGCTTAATCTTGTTAATAAAATGCTTCCTCCAAAATGGTTTACAAAAGTCAAAATTGTTGTTTCCCATGATTATCATTTCGATGTTATTGCTATGATTGATTCTGGTGTGGATATGAACTGTATCCAAGGAGGATTAATTCCTTCAAAATATTTTGAAAAGTCAACTGAAAGATTAGTTTATGCTAATGGTACTCAAATGAAGATTAAATATGAATTGAATAATGCTCATGTTTTCCATGATAATGTCTGTTTCAAGATTCCTTCTGTTCTTGTTAAAAATATGACTGATAAAGTGATACTTGGTCTCCCTTTCATCAATGCTTTGTATCCCTTTCTTGTTGAACATGATGGAATTACTACTGATCCTTTTGGACAGAAAGTCAAATTCAAATTTGCTTCAAAATTTGAGATTGATACTGATAATGCTTTGACTCTAATTCATGCTAAGACTAATCATCTCAACTTCTTTAAGCAAGAAGTTAGATACAAGAAAATTGCTAAACAGCTTTCTGATAAATTGTTACAATCAAAAATTGATAATTTTCAGAAAATGTTGATTAATGATGTTTGCTCTGATATTCCCAATGCTTTTTGGCATAGGAAGAAACACATTGTTAACCTGCCATATATTAAAGATTTTAATGAGAAAAATATTCCTACTAAAGCTCTTCCCATTCAAATGAATGCTAAAATGGTTGAGTTTTGTAAAAAGAAAATCCAAGATTTGCTTGATAAAAAACTGATCAGAAATAGCAAGTCCCCTTGGTCTTGTGCTGCTTTTCATGTGCAAAAAAAAAATGCTGAAGTTGAGAGAGGAACCCCTAGTCTAGTGATCAATTACAAGCCTTTGAACAAAGTCTTAGAATGGATCAGGTACCCTATTCCAAACAATAATGACTTAGATCATAGATTGAGTGATGCTGTGGTGTTTTCCAAGTTTGACATGAAATCTGGATTTTGGCAAGTCCAGATTAGTGAGAATGACAAGTATAAAACTACTTTCACCACTCTGTTTGGTCACTAAGAGTGGAATGTTATGCCTTTTGGTCTCAAGAATGCTCCTAGTGAGTTCCAAAACATTATGAATGATATTTTCAATCCTTTTAGCCATTTCACCATTGTTTACATTGATAATGTTCTTATTTACTCCAATTCTATTGATGAGCATTGGAAACATTTATATTCATTTCAGGAGACTATCAAAAGAAATGGTCTTGTTGTCTCTGCTATGAAAATCAAACTATTTCAGACAAAAATCCGATTCCTTGGCTATGACATCTCTGAAGGACAAATTCATCCTATTGATAGAGCCGTCCAATTTGTTGATAAATTCCCTGATGTTATCACTGATAAAACCCAACTTCAAAGGTTTCTTGGAACTCTGAATTATGTTGCTGATTTTTACAAGGATATGAGGAAACAATGTAAACCCCTTTTTGATCGGTTACAGAATAATCCTACACCCTGGTCTGATGTTCATACTTCCCTTGTTAAACAAATCAAGTCCCATGTTAAGGCACTGCCTTGTCTTGGTATTTCTACTCATAATGCTTTCAAAATTGTTGAAATTGATGCTTCTGACATTGGCTATGGAGGTATCCTGAAACAAAGAGTTTCCCCAGACTCATCTGAACAAATTGTTCGTTTCTATTCTAGAGTCTGGAATGTTGCACAATTAAATTATAGTACTATTAAAAAGGAAATTTTATCTATAGTACTATGTATTTCAAAGTTTCAAAGTGATTTATTAAACCAAAAGTTTTTATTACAAATTGATTGCAAAAGTGCTAAGTATGTTATTGAAAAAGATGTTGAAAATATTGCTTCAAAACATATTTTTGCCCGATGGCAAGCTATTTTAAGTGTTTTTTATTTTGATATTGAATATATAAAAGGATCTCAAAATACCATCATTGATTTCTTTACTCGTGAATTTCTGCAATGTCACAATGGCAAGTAGGCGGTCGAAAGACAAGAGCCCTGCCACTGATAAACCAATTTTTAAAAAGGAACCTGTTTCTCCATTGGAGATTATTAACCACTTCACTCCCTTAGGTACCATTCCTAAGCCTAATTACTCTTCTGTTTTGGTCTCATCCTATAACCTTATTCTCTAACCTCTGTTAACCAACCTATTAAAACTGTTTTCCCCCAAAGCTTCCTATACTTATCAATATGTTAAAATACAATCTTTCCAATACCTATTTTCCATTTAGTCAAATAGGGCCTCCATTACTAATCCCTTTAGGCTTGCTTCCAGCTATTTTCCCCCAAGGTTTCATTGGATTCCTGAGCATAGTGAGAAAACTGTGCAATAATATTCTGATATCTTGCGCCATAAGAATTCAATCACTATTAAAGCCATACCGGATAAGATCAACACTAGTAAAGTTATTTATCATAGTGCTTTCCTGAATCATATTATTTCTGAAGAAATGTGGGGTCCCAACCTTGTCTCCACAGGAATGTTACCAAAACCCCATGTTCCACACTCTTATCATGATTACATCACTGCTTGGTTCAGATTCATGCTTCATTAGAATGAAAACATGACTCATTCATGGTTTGTTAACTTTGATAAAGACTTTAGTTCCAATTTGCCTCTTTGGTTCATCCAATGGTGGACCCAGTTTGGCTCTACTACTGAAATATTTCCAGATTCATTAATGGATTCTTTTCAATATTTTTCAAGGACGTTCAAAGTTGATTCCTATGGTGCTAAATTCCCTCCTTTACTTCATTTCAGTAAGAGATATAAAGTTCCTTGGATCCTGAAATGGCAATATGAGAAGGAAAGGGATGTTCTCACATGCCAATGGTATTTCAAATGGTGGGATAAGTTTCCACACACACAATCAATTGTCAACAATGTTACCAGAGATTTCCCATCCCCAAATGCTTTACCCGATGTTAAGATCAATACTCCAGTGCAAAAGGCTGAACTAGCTAATGCACTTGCTTCTACAACTGCTACAACTGTTAAATCCTCTGCTAAGCCTAAAAAGAAGGGTTCTCCTTTGGATGAAATTCGCAAGGACCTTGATGCTCTATATGCCCTCCTCAAGATGATTTCAAAAGAAAAGGAAGCTGATGATCATGATTCAGAAGATGAACAGTCCTCTGAGGCATCTGTTTCAAAGAACCCATATTACCCCTACAATCAGGAATGGTTTGATCATGATGAAGAAGACACTCTTGATTTAGCAAAAGATTGATTTTGATTCTCCTATTTGTCTGGCCTGCATAACGGCCAATGCTACAACATTGATTCTGATTCTCTTGTTTGTCTGGCCTACACAACGGCCAAAGTGCTAAAATATTTACTGTAACACCCCAAACCTAAATCAAGGATTTAGATGCATAACCTGTTTTAGAAATAATCAACAGTAATATAATGGAACCGAGCGTAATTAATTATCCACAAATAAACTTCTATCCAACATCAACTCTCCTATGAAATCCATAAAAACACAAAATCCTTCACAATAAAGTCTCCAAATACAATCTCAAAATAGTTCCACAATTGTCAAACTCATTGTCCCAAAGAAAAAATATACTAAAATAATTCACCAACTAACAAAGCTCCAAAAGAAGTCCTCAATCTAAGGCTCCATTGATCTACCATCAAAGGACATTCCATTGCTCAAATCTGAAAGGGTGGAAAAAGGGGGTGAGCTAGGAGCTCAATAAGAGACTACATAACATGAGGATGTCTTTCAAAACAAGACATTAGTATCATTGACAAAATGTAGTCTTCACAAAACACTTACAAATAGTTTTAACAGTAATATAATACATTCTATAAAACCGTTAAAAATAAAACATTTCACTATAACGCTGTAATCTGTAAATAAAATAATAACCACTTTAATATGCCAATTTGCACTAAATAGTTAGAAACAATTTATTAGGAAAATAACTAATTTTCCACTTACAAAGTTCTGTAGAAATAAAACAATAATTCGATATGGATATTATTAGTCAAACACAGACAAAAGCTGCTAAACACTCGGTGGGTGATTCCCATGGGAACAATAACACTAACCTCAAAGAGGCAACACTAGCTCCAAAGAGCCACAGTAACACTGCACCACATCACACTAAAACTACATCGGCCGAAGACCAATACTTAACCCTGTGTTGGCAAAGGTTGCAAACTGTCTAGTTGACCATTTGAAACATTCTTGACATATACAGTTTCATAATAATATACAATAAATAATAAAATTCGAGAATGTGCAAAGCACTAACAATGGTATAAGTTTTTGGAACTTCACTTTAGCAATTATATATATATATATATATATAAATATATTTTTACCACGTGTATATATATATATATATATATATATATTCATATATATATATACGTCCTGAGAGACGTCATGTGCTGAAGTCTACTTACCTCAAATCACCAAAACACGATAGATCTCAACTATCCAAGCCGATGTCACTTGAACCTAAAACACAAATAGATGATTTTGCTACGTTAGGCCATACTTACATCATTTATATAAACCATTCGTGCTATCCCTCTTCCAAAATCACACATGGACCCTTTATACATCATAATTATATATATTAGATCCTAACAATGCTTCTAACCAAGGGCCTAACATTAGTATTTAATATATTACCACTAGATCCGAGATAGTCCACAAGTATCAATATGACTACATCTCATGATAATCTATGCAAATTGGATGTAGGGAATTCGTTTTCAGTGGGGTATACTTGATATCATGAAGTTGTATGGCTCATCATTCAATATATATATATATATATATATCTATGTTTCAATTCTTTACTCTCTACATATGAGTACACGTAGAGCATCTATACACCATCCAAGGACAACTATAACCACTTAACCATATAGCATGAGATGCTACTCCACGGACATAATTGAGGTTCCAATACAAAATCGAATGGTGCATGAATATAATAATAATTCCATGATACTTTTATTCTATGCCATTGTTAGTATAATACCAATATTTCAAACAGCCTAGAGACGAAAATTCCCTTAATCAAAAGTGTCCAACGAAATCAAATAGGCTTGCATAGATCAATTGTTTACCTCAAATACAGAATAACGTTTGCTGGCTGCCCTTGAAGCGCACGGCCTTCAATCCTTTTGGTTTGAGAAACCCTAAACTCTACTCTAACTCTTTATACGCTAATTACTGAATTTTTTTTTTTTTTTTTTTTTGTTGTTGTTGTTGTTGTTGTTGTTGTTGTTTCACTTTCTGCCTTTCACGTAGGAAACCCTAACTTTCAGCTTTACACGTTAAAACTGTTCCCTACATTGGCTGGAAATTAAACTCATAATAAGGTTATTTACATAGGCTAGGACTCTAAAGAATTCCAATAACACTTAAACTCCTAATCCAACTAGGTTTTAATCTCTTATCCTTTTCCTTAACTGATAAGGAGACCAAAATTTAAATTTGAATAAACCACCAAAATAACTATTCACGTTACCCCTTATTATTATTATTATTATTATTATTATTATTATTATAGAAAATCATAATATAAAATAATATCTCCTCCAAAATAAATTAAGAAATTCATCAATCCACTCTAGAAGCAATTAAATTAAATTTAAGTGAGACGGGTGTTACATTTACCCCTGATGATTCCGCTGCTTGTTTCCCGCAATTGGTGCTACTTTTGATAAAGTGGATTCATCATGATTCAGTTAAATGATGAAGATTCAGACTCTACTACTGATTATGACAAAAAGTGAAAAAGTTATTGTTCACTATTACTGTTCACTGTTACTATTCATTGTTCACTGTTACTATTCACCTTACTATTCATGGTTACTATTCACAACTAAATTTTGCCTATTTAAGGGGGGATGTCCTTTAACTTGGAGTTCAGAATTCTCTAGAGCTGAAACACTTTTTAGGACTCCTTCTCTCCTTTAGAATTTCTCTCTAGAATTCCCACTACTATCTTACTACTACCCTGTTTGCAAAGCTTGTAACTAGAACTAGTCTTCAAGCCTTGTGCTGTTAAAACTGTTGTAATCCAGTAACTACTACTGCTGTAAGTATTGTTATCTATTTTCTATAATAACTACTTTTAGCTTTGTGTTTGTTATACTTTAAACTGTTTTAATATACTGCTTGGCTGGTTCTACCGTCTCATAACTGCTTTAATATATTGCTTGGCCAGTTCTACCGCCTCATAATTATTTTGATATACTGCTTGGCTGGTTCTACCGCCTTATTATTGCTTTAAATTACTTTAATTATATATTGCACTACTGCCTTCTTAGCTGGTTCTACTTTGCTTACTTTATTTTACTTACATCTACTTTACTTTGCTTACTTTGCTTTACATTAGCTTTGTTTACAAATTATCTTCACTATAATACTGTGCTTCCGCCTTCAGCAGCTGTGCTTCCCCTCCCCCTTATATATATGATCATAGGAATTCACAGTTATGTTTGTTTATATGTAGATATATCTACATATACATAACTATATATTTATACACACATAGTGTCACAATCACATATGTATATATAATTGTATATATAAATATATATATATATATATATATATATATAAACATACCTATATATAGATGCAGTCTCATACCTGTATTGTGCCACAATAAGTGTAAACACAATCTCATATATTTAAAGCTCTATGCCATAACAGAGAAGAAGGGGACCAAATGATGCAATGGTGAGGAGGAATATGCCAACATGGTCAGACAAAATCAATTACCTCTCAAGCTTTTTCCATCTTTTTTAAAACTCAAACACCCAGAGCCGTGCATGGGTCTGATATGTAGTCCCTGGGTAGTGAATCATAACTCGACTTCTAATAAGTCGGGTTATCCAAAAAAACTCAACTTCTAAGTGGCCGAGTAACATTCGCTAAAAGCTGATGATGTGATGGAAAATTTAGAAACTCGGCAATGTATAAATCAAGTTATAACCATTGCTATGGACCCATCCAGAAGCAATCTAATACGAATCCAAGGGTCCAGATTGTATTTCAATGTAACTCTACTTCTCAAAAATCAAGTTATGTAATGGTATTTATGTAACTCAATTTTTAAATTGTCGAATTTCTCTTCATAGTTCCCTTATATACAACCAGACCTACGCTGCTACTAAGAAGGTATGCATCCACCATTCTAGTGCAAGGACTTCCCACCATTGCGTGTTCGTAGAGCGGGATGGGACGTACCTACGTTGTGTTTAACGGTCGTATTCCAGGCATATACGACAGTTGGCTAGATGCGAGCAGACAAGTTCATAAGTTCCCAAACGCCAATCACAAATCATATAAAGATTGAAGGGAAGCAGAAGCCGCATACATTGAGTATTTGCATCGTAATGGTATAAATGTGCAGGGTGGTGCGTCCACATCATGGACAACTCTGAACATGTCAACCTCAACTCCATCGAGCACTTCTCCAAGTGAAGGAACCAACTACAACAATGAAGACATTAGGAACACCTTATTGAGGTATCAGTTAGAAGTTGCCATTGAGGAGCGTGACCACGCAAGGAGGATTGCAACCTTGAGTGCGAACATGTTGAATGAAGTGGTGGCCCATGTTGTGGGGGATGATGAAGTCGATGCACCCACGAGACAATGTATGGGTAAATGAATGCAAAAGTATGACTTCTTGTTGTGGTATTTAGTAAGATATGTATATATGCCAAGTAACTAGTTTCGTGTGTGTGGTTTAACTAGAAGTGTCATCGTTTTCCAGCTGTTTGACTGGCAGATATGTATATATGGGAAGTAACCTTATTATTTTTGTTTCAGCACTACTTTGGTCTTATTCGGTCCATTCTGTCTACTTTGGTCTTATTCGGTCCACTTTGGTCCTATTCGCTCCATTTTATCCTATTCAATCAGCTTTGGTCGCATGAGATCTATTTGGTTCACTTCAGTCCATTATTGTGTAGTTACATAATACAAAAAGATAGATTTGCGTTGGGCACAGTATAAGGCCTTGGGAGCTTTAGGCCAATCAAAGCTCATAAAAGATCAGCCCATGCTCAAGGGTGAGCAACCCAGTTACCCAGTACCGATGCAACCAAATCGACAGCTTGGACTATAACATTTTTCCTGATTAAGGCATCCAAAATATTATATTTTTTTTAATTATTATAATTTAGTAGTTACAACAATGACAAAAGGGAATTTGAACAGCGAATGTTTGTGTTGGAAACACTGGAGGTTCTAGTTGAGCTACGCAATTCTTGGATGTACATTCTCCTTATCACAAATCACAATATATGGGTCATATCCATCATGAGAGACACAATCTAGAAGAGAGAAGATGCATATATTCAAAATATAATATACTTTCATGTATGTGATGCCCTAAGCAAAATCTTTTTGAACTTACAGGGTTCCAAGTACTAAACCACCATGATGCTATATTGTATGAGTTCCACATGATGATGACACAAAATAAAGTGCTTTGACATTAATAGCTTTACTCATTGTTCACAGATGACAATGACACAAAAAATAATCCAAATGTATGGATTACATAGAACATAAAATTGTTAATGCCTAGTAAAAATCATTGTTCACAAATTGACAATGACAAAAAAAAAAAAAAAAAAAAAAAAAAAAAAACCCAAATGTAAGGACCAAGTGTTGTTAATGCCTAATACAAAAAGCTTGCACAACCAACTCAAACTGATTATATTTTCTCAAACCCAAGGTTTTTTCTTCTTCTTAGCCTACATCCTTTGAATGACTTTTTCCAAAGTTGGCACCACTACACGCTCACTGTTAGCACCACCACCATATATTGTTAATGGTGCCGTTGAAGTTCTTACACTAGTGGAACTTGCAGCAACAGCCCTTGAATCTTCAGTACTTGAAGCAACAATCCTTGAACCTCCAGCCCTTGAATCTACATCACTTGCAGCAACAATCCTTACACCTCTAGCCCTTGAATCTATAGAACTTGCAGCAGTAGCCCTTGGGATAGCGCTTGCATGGCGAAGGCTTGCTTCTGTCTTCAGCTCCATGTCCGCACCAGTGACAGATGATGTCAAAACTCCTAGCTTATCACATACTTGTTGCGCCAGCTTCAGATGTCCTCTACATGAGTGTAATATTAAACTTATATCAAATATCATGACATATGTGAACAATTAGCATGCAGTATGTAAATTGAAAAATTATGAAAACAATGCACATGGTAAACTTACCGATGTAAAGCAAGCTCATGGAGCAGCTGCAATTTTAGTATCAAGATTTGTGATTTTGATACAAACAAAAACTTCTCCTCTGCTATTTTTAGAGTAGCAAAGGCCTCTAGAAATATAGAGAAACAAAAAATATAGTTCATCAAGGATGAAAAGTACTTATATGCTCACACGTCTATGCATGTAAGAGAGTTGCTGCTTGTTGGAATTAGTGCCCTTAAATCCTATTGTATGATGCTATTTATGATATTAAGTATGACATTATATATGGCATAATATTGTGATTAATAAAGTTTTTTTATTATTATCTAAAATAATGGTAACATGAATATTCAGACATTATCATAAAGTCTATGAGATGCATAGTATGTGATTTATGTGAAAAGTTGCAGAAGATATAAATCACAAGTTCTTTGTAAACTCAGAATTTTAATTCGTAGTCGGTGATGAAATTGAGCATTTCATCTGCGAAGACTATAACATATCAACTAAGATGATTTGTCTTGATCATGGAAGTGGAGACTTCTAGTTGATGAGTTAAGACATATTAAACTGGACCGTTGTGAGATTTATTATTCTCCTAACGACTGTCAATTGAATAATAAATCTCATGACTTTTATTTGCATGAACTCTTAATCCTGAAAGAATAATAAACCTGATCATGAAGTGTAGGTTGCTTTGATATATTAAGAGTGAGATCTAAAGTAACGGTCAAAACCTCAGTATGTTGGACAGCCACATTTAGTATTGATAGAACATATATTCTCAAGATGGAATTCATAGTCTCTTAACAGAGATACAAAATATTCCCTTGAGATAAGTTTAATGGTTATGTTATTCAGAATGTTAGGCCTAACTACTTTAGTAAATAGTTACTAAAGTATATATTTATGAAATTGGATTTCATAAATATATGATGAAGAACTTGAAGGATTAAACCGAGAACTCAAGGATTAAGATGTAGTAATTCACAAAATGACAGCCTTCATTATGACTTTGTGTTACTACGAATAATTTATAAAAGGGTTGCATGTACAATAAAGTCTTGGGATATAATTTATTAATAAGGCTTAGAGTGCAATTATATTTATATAGTGGTATTAAATATAATTAATGGTAACTTTGGACTTGTCAAGAATTGAAAGAAAAGCTCAAGGCCCATTGGAGCTAGTGTCTTATTTTTTCCCTTTTGGTCCCACTCCAAACCACATACTATAGCCCAATTGGAAAAGCCCAAAAGGCTATCCCAATTATATAATCAATTATTAAGGGAGAAACATACATTTTTTTTTTACATAAGAGATATCTTCATGAAATGGTATGTATGTGAGTGTTGAACACTCTCTCATTCTCTCTAGAACAAACACATATAACTGATCGAGAGACCACACATCTTGGGCACAAGTGGAATTGGAGTGAAGATTAAAAGTGTTTCCGAGTACTTCTGATCTTTGTTTTGAAATTTACTGCACCAAGGTACACTCTATTAATTCTATATTTTGAAACTTACATAATACATGTTATCAATTGCGAATGACATATATCCGTTAATTTTTCGCTACGTATATTTTGTATGCGATACAAACATATTTTTTCCATCACTACTCACACAAGAAACAGCCTTACAAATAAATAGATATAGTAAAAACACGAGAAATTTTGAACAAGGTCCAATACAAGTAAATTTACCAGCTTCAAAAAGAAAAATAAAAATAAAAGCAATGATAATAAATAACTCTAGGGCGCCACCTCCTTTTCACACTATGCACAAACAAATATAAAAATTTATTAAAGCAACTTTTATATATAATTAATTAATTAATTAACAGAACTTATTAATAAAAAGAAAGGCCACCAGAAGTAAACAAGGAGTCAAAAAGAAAAACAAAAGAAACTAAAATTTTAAAGTTCAACAACTCTTAAAAATTAAAGAAAGGAGTTAAGAAAATAAATTAGACACAACCATCAAAATTGTGAAGCGAACCCATAATTCATAAACTATGACAGTATCACAAAGGCCATAAAATGTTAGAATTTTTTCTCTCCAATAGATATTATCTAAGACATAAGGGAACTAAACTTTAGATCAAACTATCCCAACGATCAATAAATGACCCTTACCAACATGTTACCATTGACACACCCATCCCAAGCACAACCTCAAGTCCAAGACAAAAATGAAAACAAGTGACAAAAGATCTGTAGCAATGATGAATTGCAGGAAAATGTGGTCCCACCCTCTAGCCACTTATACAAGTAACACCAATCTACTATACCATTTTTCTGCTTCCTAAGGTTAGCCACCATTAAGGTTTTTATCAGGTGTGATGCAGCCATAGAAGATTGATTGGCAATTACTTTGCAAATTTGCCTATTCAATAGTTATATTATGCGGTGCACTTGTGAAGTCCAATTGAAGCAACGGTCATGTGGATGTGAAGGTCTAGGCATGAGTCTTTTAGAGTTAAAACAGGTTTTTATTTGAGTCCTGATTTTATTAATTATGATCAATTTTGTAGTCAGGGGCAAATCTGTAATTCCAATCAATTTATTTATTGATAAAAAAAATTAAGAGAAAGGTGCTACACAAGCACACAAGAAGTATGCTGCTGACACAACAGAAAAAATAAATAAAAAGAAAGAGCAAACAAAGACTCTAAGAATCAAGGAATTCAAGGAAACCCCTCAACAGTACAGGTAAGAGATTGAGAATTCCTAATCATGTAAAGCCTTCAGCAATAGATAACTCAGCTTCGCCTCACTTGATTTTTGCCCCCCCAAAGCACCTAGCATTTCCATCTCTTTAAATAGTCCACATGAGACACAAAGGAGCAGTTTGCCAAACCCTTCCACTACCTCTTCTTCCAAACCGCTTCTTCCAACATGCTAGGCTAGCAAATCATGCACTGACTTTGGCATTACCCAAGAATCTTTAAAAAGACTAAAATTCCTAGACCGCATCCCTCAAGCCACCACACAATGTAAGAATAATTTACTTACATCCTCCCCTTGTTTCTTGCACATGAAAACCACTCTAGAGTGATAATGCGTGTCTTCCTTAGATTGTCAATGACAAACACCTTGATTGGTTGTTCCTAATCGACCATCAATTTACCTCATCTTATATTTAGAACACATGATTTCTCTCACTAATTGGGTTGACATCCATAACTTTTGGTGGTATTCAAAGTTGTTGAAAAAGATTGAAATGACAGGAAAATATTACTATCTTGTAAATAAAAAAAATAAAAAAACAACGAGGACGGAACAACACAATAAAATGGACACTACAAATTCTTTCCTTTCTTTTTCTTCCCAATGGATTGATCTTATCCTTCCACTCCTTTAATATAAAACTCACAAACTTAGTAATGTAAGTAGTCTGATCAATGGCACATTCCCTGTGAGAAGGAAAAAGCTGAAGCTTTCTCCAATGCTCTAGTTAATCAACAAAAACCAATTTCAAAATTCTAGAGGAAAAGGGAAATATCACCACCTTCAATTTGAACCAAAGTTGGATTTTTTTTTTCTCTAGGTTCTGAATAACTTCTTCTAGAGAACATTGGAGAAAGAAAGTTTTGGTGTTCATTTTTAACTTGCAAAATTATTTTCTCAAGGCAATAATTTTTTCCACAGGGGGAACTCCAAATTTCATGACACTGATGGACATAAAAACAAGAAGTTCATAGAAAACAAGGGACTTGTTTACGATATAATTAAAGCAGGTAACACATTTCTTTAGTACCATTTGTTTTCCCCCAACTGCAAGCTATTGTTATCTTCATTGCTTTTACAAGGCATTCAATTATAAAAAAATTTTAATCAGAAAAATGAATTCCTGTACTTGTGAATAAAAAGCTCCAAAATTTATTATTTTTAATTTATTTTTTCAACAGATATAAAACATCTAATTGTCCAAGGAGGCATTATGATTTAATGATATGCTACCTATCCTTAAGAGGTCAACACTAAATCAAAGACAAAAAAAAATCCATGTTATGTAAGTGTCACATTCCAAACAAGACTGAATTCAAATTAATTCAACCAGATACCTTCATCGCCTTGGGTGCATTGGTCACCACTAATGGCATGCAGTGAGATACCTGGTGTTTCTTGCTCATCTGTTTGCTCTAAATCCATAATGACTTCTCCATCTTCTTCTATAATACATGCCACGATCACAATGATTTCCCTCTTGCTGTCCTCTTTCTTCTGAGTGCTTCCTAGAAGTGGTAAAGTGTGCTTCTCCATCCTTTCATGTGGAAGAGAGTGCCTCAAGCTTAAATCTCTATGATTCTCTCAAGCATTTATTGCTGACTTAGTCATGAGAGAACTGATATTTTGTTAAACTACACTCTTTTGTCCATCCTCATACTCTGATACCACTTTGGTACATATAGGACTGCATCCTTGCCAGTGTTGGCTGGTTTTGGATAGATTACAAAGATTAAAATAAGATAAGATAAGGTTAATTTGAGAAAATCCTGGCCTCCAACTACTCAAAAACTAATTATTTATCTATCTGACAATTATTAAAGAGTTACACAACTGGTTTTTGTATTAGAAAAAAGTTAGGACTGTTTAAAAGAAGTCAAAGTTTTTGCCTGGTAAATTTTTAGCCGAACTGAAATGGGGTTGCTATTTGATTCCTTAAACTTGCTATTTTGGCGGCCATAAGTTCATATCACCAATTCTTATTGTCCATGATACATAAGATGCCATGTGTTCTTCTATGAATCCATCAGTTATTAAATTAATGAATGTAAAAAATAAATCTATCTCTAGCTGTCTAACACCAAGTTACCATCACATGGTGGACCTAATGTATGACCTCTACCCCCACCCCCCCTTCCCCACCTCTTTTTGCTACAACATCTCTTATCTTATGAGGAAGAGGGAAAGAGATTATTTTTTATTATTACAAAAGAAGGAATTTATTAAAAAAATAATTTTATGTTACCAACCATTGCACTCCTGTTATGCATATCCAAAATGCATGACTATAGAAATCAAATCCACACCAATACATGTTCTATTACACAATATTATTTAAATACATTTACTATAGAGAAAAGAAATAGCAAGATTAAAATGAACAAGGTGTGTACATAATCAACAGTATGCAACAAGACAAGATGAAGTGCAGAAAGCTTCAAGCAAGAGTTTAATAACCTCACCTTAAATAGCAAAGTCCACAGCAGCAACAAAATGAAGTGCAGAAACCCGTCCAGACCAGAAGCCTAGTTAACATCAATAAAACTGGTTTCTAGAATATAATTCAACACACCCTTGCTTTCAAACATGGTAGCAATCATGAGGGCTGTCTTCTCTTTAAAACCCATCATCTTTGACCCAATTCTCCTTCAATACCACAAGCTTGCCTCATCAATATCATGACATTCTTCTTCCATAGAACTTTCGAAACCAATTAAACCATCAAAGCTCAATAATTCAAGAAAATATGAAATGATGTCGCTGTCTTGTTTCTTAAATTCACTGCCCATGATGAAACTTGTTTTAGAAGGTTTCCTTGGAACCACTACACTTGTAAATCACACTCTTCTCAAACCATTTGTAAAAAATATAAGATTCACAAATGCTGGTCTTGAATTTAGAAAAAGAGCAAAGAGCATATTAGAATGAAAAAATGCACTCATAGAAAATTACACAGAAACACACAGACAAAGAAAGAGCTCCTCTCTGATAAACATCAATAAAATATATTGATAGATAAACAAATATTCAAATGTATGCTATATGTGGTGGCATACTTTTGTTAGACCCAGTGAAGTCTTTGAGAGCATGCCCTGGGAAACTTAAGCGTCCCACATCAAAGAGAACTTCCTCCACTTTCCGCCTTATAAGCTGTGAAGCAAATGAGTAGTGTACCATCAGTGAAACATGTGTAGTGGTGGTAGAGGCGTGCCCTTCAAGGATAACAAAATCGTGCGGTCTGGGTGGTATCGGTCTCAATGGCCCATTCCCAACCCAAAGCGAACAATACCGATGATGGGCACTGCCTTCAAAAGCGCCTTTCTGTGGGGGGAGTACCTCGTGCAGGCTATTTGTCCTCTTTGAGGAGCCAAGCCCGCAACGTTTTGTTTTCAAACAACGTGGGCAAGCAAGCGTTGCACTTGGACTTAATCCCACATCGACAAGAAATGCGCCCCACTCATGGTTTATAAGCTCTTGGAGTGCCCATGAGTGTACCACTACCACACATGTGTGGTAGTGGTACACCCATAAGGCCACAGTACACAAATTCAAACCAATATTATTAGGACATAAATGCTAACTAGTGCCCTGAAAACCTTAAGATGTTAGGAAGAGGCACATCAAAGTCTTTATCCAATGGCAGTAGAGCAAAGCCCCACGTCTATATATGTTGCAGGTGAGCATGAGGGGCTTTGCAATGCATTGGTAGACTTGCATCAGTTGGCTGGGCTGCAAAGCACCGATGCCACAGGATCCCCCATAAGGCCACATTACAACAAACACAACCAAACATTTTCTCGTTGGTACCAAAGATACACTAAGTATATCAACAAAATCAGGAGATTCAAAACATAAATTACATCCTTCTCTTACATTTTCTTAGAAACCAACCAAGATGCTTTAACCATTCATAAATTAAAATGGAAAGCCCCATATCCAATTGCTCTTTTTCCATTCATTAATTCAGTCATTCTCTTTTCTAATTTCTTATATGTTTTAACATACAAAAAATGATATTTAAAAAAAGAATCATACTCTAAATAGCATACCAATCAATCACATGACATCAAATGTGGTAGAGAGATTCAAAAAATAACTTTAAAACTCCAAAACCATTAGAAAAAATAGGAAATCAACAATGTATTTATGCATTTACTTAAAGAAAACACAACAAATAGCTCAATCCATGTAATGTAAATGCCATGGCAGTAAGATGTTCATAACCTAAAAATGAAAAGCACAACCCAAAACCTAACCAAACAATAGACCACATACTATAATGTAGCATGATTAAAAGATGGAATTTTTAAGTAGGAAAGAAGTTCAATAAAAAAAGCTTGACAATTTTAAACTAGAAAGCAAACAACAGAAACATATTTAACAACATTAAAGCAGAATTAATCAAGTCAAAATAATGTAATGCAGGTGATTGCCACCCCCATTAACCTCGCAGCAGACCCACACCCAACACAAGATCAAATGCTGAAAGCATGGTCTTTTTCACTCACTACATAACCCTCCCTGACGCCACTCACCACAAAAAGAAAGACACCTTTGGGGGAACCTGAACTTTCCAGATGCTATTCCACGGGAAATTTCCACCACTCCCCCTCAGAACCGTATAATAATTCTTCACTTAGAATCCTTTAGTTGGCGAAGGGATCCACACTAACTTCATTCCCAGGACAGATCTTATTTATGTAAAGATCTTCTAACAGCTGTGTCACTAAATCTGCTTCCCAATCCTACTCTGCACGAATAAACAGTGGATTCCAATAACATTGGTCATGTCTGATCTCAACACAATCTGCCACCGTGGCTTCAGTATCTCTCGTTGATAAAAACAAGTCAGGATATCTCTCTTTGAAAGTATTCTTTCCCTGCCATACATCAAGCCAAAAACTAACTTTATTGCCATCTCCAACCTCACACCTGCTATATCACTTAATATTGTCCCATCCATGTCTTATGTTATATTTTCTCAGAGTCCAATTTAAGTCTTTTATTAGGTTTTTAGTTTATAGTCAAATATAAGTCCTACCATTAGTACAAAAAAGAGTATATGCATATAGCATAAATACTGAGGAAATAGAATTAAAAAAAAAAATTGAGTGATGAGTATAGGGCACATTAACCTTATTGTTCTTCTCCTGTTCTCTTCTCCCTTTCTTCTTCCCTTTCTCTTCTCTCTTTTGTTTTTCTCAACTCCTGTCGTACTGTTCATGGGTACATTTTTTTTTTTAATAAGTTGTTCGAGGGTACTGTTTATACAGCCCGTAAACAACATAAATTGTCTCTTTTTTCTTCTTTCTTACAAACCCCAAATTAAGTCCTTCCTGTTATTTATCAAAACCCTAACTTTCTTCTACCAAATAGCCATCAAGAAACTCATCAAACTATCTTTTAATTCCTAAAAGAACCCCACAACCTTCTCCTCAACAGTTATAAATCAAAACCTACTAATTCTCCTAACCCTGAACCCACCACAAGCACACGTGCGCAAATTCCTCAATTTTGTCCTGCATCAAGAAGAAGATAATGAGTATCAGAGTTTGTTTCCACAAGAAATGTGTTAAACATGCTTGCTATCGAGTTCAAAGAAAAACAAAATGCATACTGCGAAGATAATACTAGGAGAATTTCCCATCATTTTGGTGTCTCTAACTTCAGCATCTGATACATGAAGAATCTGCAAAGAAAAGCCATAAATTAGTAACAATACCACCAAATATATTTCCTGATTTTGTCACTTATAACTAAGAAAAGAAAGCGTTAGAAAGTAGAAACCATTATGACCTTCTTTTATCCACCCAATACAATATGTTATCTAATAACATGCTCATAGGAACTTAGTTTTAATTCAAATGACATGGATAAGCAATGGTGCTCTCATGCTTTATTTTTCTTTATGTGGACCTTCTTATGCCTTAAACCTCATAAACCCATTACCGTAGCCATTATTGTCATGAAGTTAACTATATAAAAAACACCACTGTCAAATCCATTTCAACTATATGACATGCAAATGGATTGTGACTTTCATGAGCACTATTATTTTACCTTTGAAACCATATATGATAGATGCAACCCTCATGAAAACCTAAAAACATAAGGGATGGGTTGGAAGGCTAAGTCAAATACAAAAGGTGGCATTATTAACACAAAGGAAGGGAGCATCTTTAGCATGACAAGCCAACTCGTTTTTAGCCATGCCTTGCATAGAAATTCACAAACAAACAAACAAACCATTCATTCATTCTGTGAACATATTCAGCTTTAATCACCAGCTTTTGGGGGATACCACCATAATTTCTTCATCTTCTTTTTTGGTATATTTGCCAGACAAAAAGCACCCTATAAAGGCTTCAAATATCAAAAAACTTACATGGGTTTAGGCAGTGTGCTAAAGCCTATATAGCCCACCACCTTACATTTTTCTGTAATCACCTTCCTGTCTAGACAGTGAATGAGAGAAAGTGAGTTTTGTGTGTGTGTGCGTGCGCACGCGCGCGTTTGTTAGCTTTTATTAAGCAATGGCAAACTTCAATGTTCATATATTCTTCCCAGATCATGAGAGAGTGTGAGAGTACATGAATATAAAGTCATGGTCATAGCGTTCTTTCCAAGGTCTTAGAGAGACAATTTTGACCATATTAAATATCAAACATCCTTTCTTAAATTGTTTGAGAAAGAGAGAGAGAGAGGATCAATAATGGCATTATGATAAACATACATTCTCCCAAATCCCATGAAGTAATGAATATGCTTTCTCTCTCTTGTATTTTAGTGGGTACAATAAAAATAGTATTATTATGGAATCAAAAGAAAGTGATATTGTACCAATTATAATTGCTCACTCTAATAAATTGTGAAAAAATTGCAAACATTTTTTACGAGTAGCATTTTTTCCACCATATATGAGCTCTAAAAAAAAATACAACTTTAAAAGAAAAGTGAAACGGAAATATCTAGTCACCTATAGACAGGAAGTATAAGCACACATTATCTAACTACTCAATGATCTTTTCGTTTCCGCCCATATGCCCTCACAAGTCTAATCTTACCTGTTTCATCAAACACAACAGCATAATTAAATTAACATATTCAGTCAAATGTACAGTATAAGTAGCTCAAGAATCTAGGAAGTGTAGACGAATTACATACCATCACCAGTCCTGCAATTGGGAGCGTGCGTAGGAGGGCGTCGCGATCTCTGCAAACCCTCTACCAGCTCAATGTCCTCAACCGATATCTGCTCAATCTGTACAGCCTCTTCGTGGGGGGTTGGAGATTAAGTTGCCATGGTGGGCTCCAAATGCACTAGAGGTGGGGTGGGCATGCCTAGTGTGGGGACAAATATGCATCCACCATCATAGGCAGATCCACTAAAAACTGGGGGTGACATACGAGGAGGGTCCTTATACTCCGTGATAGCACCACGGGACATAGTTTGGGCTGGAACAGTGTCCTCATGACCGGTGGTGTGGGATGGCCCAACACTAGCATCAGACGTGCATTGCGGTGTCCTACCACCGTCATCAGACAATGTTCAATCATCCAGAAGCCATGACTCTTCTACACCCAAGTCTTCCCCTTCCTCATAGATGGGTTTCGGCTTGGGTGTACGGCGGCGACCAGCTCGAC
The DNA here is from genome assembly GCA_033629205.1 of Lithocarpus polystachyus. Taxonomy (NCBI): domain Eukaryota; kingdom Viridiplantae; phylum Streptophyta; class Magnoliopsida; order Fagales; family Fagaceae; genus Lithocarpus; species Lithocarpus polystachyus. The sequence goes on from CM066164.1 coordinate 50,714,393, forward strand.
CACCTCCATGGCGTCCACACCCTCAACTCGAGGCCTGTGTACCAATGTCAGATGCTTCCGCGAGCGCATCCTCCAATTTAAGTCGGCCCAGCTCATCCACAACCTCTAGTGTAAACTTAAGGTCATTGTACATGTCAAAACCTCGATCGCACCTCTGTAGAGACCTAAGCATCATCCGAACATGCAAAACAAAGGCGTTATAAAAGCAAGAACGCAGGTATGATGCAAAACATGAATAAATCTATTCCAAAATCAAAAGAAAAAAATAGTAAATATAGCTAATGAAATTCTGAATAAAGAGCATATGGAATTCCAAATAGTGTTGCTTGCATACCAAAAGTACCCATCATGCATTCACAATGGCGAAACTAAAGTCAAGTGTGGCCCCCCCCCCCTCAATTTTTTTAAAATCCTTTATATTACTTATAATTATTAAACATTTTTAAAAAGATAGCGTATAAAAATAGGGGTTCCCCCCCCCCCCCAAGCAAAAATTTCTAGTTCCACCCCAGCACTCAGAAATTTTTTGTTTCTCGTTATGTTGATGGTTATGCAATCTAAACATTGAGATATTATTTCTGAAAAACATGTATGGTTGGTTGTACATAAGTTGAATCTTAGCATAAGTGAAAATATCTGAATTTCATTTGTGTATCTAGGCTTCAGCAGAGTTACAACTCCATTAATATCATGCTGCAATCAAGACACATATTTTGAAGTTATTATATCCTAAGGTACACCAAGAATCCAATGAATTGAAAATATCAAATGCAAGCTTAAAGTTTCAATTAAGGGAAGTATCATAAATTACAACATATATCATACTTGAATCTAGTAGTCCAGCACATCTCCTTGTTGCATACTTGAAGGATTTCAAATGACCTTTAAAGCTAATTGAGTATCAGCAATTGTTATTTTTAGCATTCTGAAACTAACCTAGCACATAAGTAAATAACCTTTAAGAGAGGAAATTGTTACTCTCCCCCCAGTCTAAGATTTCATCATAGTGGAGCTTCTAAGAAGTATTCAGTCAAAGTTTTCCAAGAGAAATCTAAAAATCCATAAAAAGAATACATCATGAATTAATTTTCATTCAAAATACAATTCATCACATTGGGCTGCCTTTAAATTCATCGTAAGAACTATAGGAAACAGAAGGGTGTTCTGGTTCCAGCTGAAAACAAACTCAAATACCCTGAATATGACTTTCAAACATGGGGATTGTTATTCCCTCCCATTCATAGATATCAATTTTTTAATCTTTATTCATTCACAAAAGCTCTCGATCCTGTACTCATCGACAAAGATGTTTTAGTGATTACATTGATCAATAAAGGCTCCTCCTTTTATTTAATCACAAATACTACAATGTTTCACATCCCAAGTTTGCAGCAACAGAATCCGGAGTTGCCTTGACAACTTCAGCAATTTTCATGTTTGCTTTCTAGATATAATTTTCTATGACAAAACATCTATTAGGTCCTTTTTTCTTTTTCCTTTTATTTTGTGGCCTGAGAAACTAGAAGTTGCTATTCCTAGCCTTTTAGGCTTTGACTTTGAAGAAAGATATGTGTTGGAAATTGCATTCTACCAACAGTTTAGTAAGGGACTTCTCAATCCTAGAGGTAATATCTATCATGAAATATCTAATTTGCTTTCAGTTCTGGAGGTAAGGCTATCTAGTGTGACTGTGAACTATCATGAAATGTCTAATTATCACTACTTAAAAGAGTTGCACCATCCATTTGAAATTACAAGCCAACCAAAAACAAAAAATAAAAATGAAAGAATAAAACCCAACCCACCCTTTTTAAAATTTGAATGTAATTATATGAACATAGGTGTGGTCTTTCTTGTCATTGCCAATTAACCATTCCTCACACAAACAAATTAGTTCAAGACAAATTCACTTATTTATGAAGAACTTAAATCATAGTATTTTCTGACTTTAAAATATAATGAAAGATAAACTCATAGAGATGTAACGACAATAATTATTGTGAAGTTTTGCATGCATGATAAACCTGCTGAAGATATTTAATCGAACAATGTACCACACAATGGGGAAGGAATTGTTGCCTCTCCATGACTTCCCAGAACGCAGACTCTGGTGTTATGTACCGCCTTGTGCTGCAATTGTACCACGTCATGTACTCAACGAGGTACGTCGTATCACCATCCAGGAGAGGGGCAGCACGAACAAGTTGCCTTCGGTTGGCCCATTGCTGAATATGGGCAGCAGGTTCTGCCGCCCAGTCCCTGTCCCATTTACCCTGGAAGGATATACTATGAAGGTCAATCGACATATCCGCGACAAGTGGAACTGGTTGCTTCATCCCAAACTGACGGAAGACCCGCTCGAGATGATGCCCCTCTACTATCCAAAAGTATATCAATGACACCTCAGCCCTCCAAATATGCTGCCTGGCAGTGCAATATGTAGGCAGGGAGCCCAGCGTATGCATGTACAGCTCCCATACAATCTGCATAAATGGATTATGTTTGTGATAGTGAGACACCATAGTAATTTAAGATTATACTTGTAATATGTAATATGGAAAGCATGAAATTTCTTGCTTCTATTCATACACAAAATCTTCAAGGATTATTAGGCAGAAAGTAAAATAACAGCAACATTGTGTTCAAAATATTAACAAAATGAAGTCAACAAGCAATTAAAACAATGACTAGCATTGATCTGCAGAAAATAGTAAAAGATCTAGGTTGACTGAGATCCACATTCCATTTCCAGCCCCATGTTCATATGCATAACTTTCAATGCTAAGTGACACCATCAGATACTTTAATTTTCAGGTTTTTTTGGTTGGTTCTGTTATGGTTTTATGGTGAGATTTAAGTTTTGTTGTAATTGGTTTTGTTATGGTTTGATGTGCTGTTGAATCCATAAATTAGACTCATCAGACTTTTGGTTCTCTGCCATTTGATTTGCAAATGTTAGGTTTGGGTTTAACCTTTTTTTTTTTTTTTTTTTGCTTTTTGGGTAAATAAAATAAAGAGAATTTTTTCACATCTCTAACGCAATGTATGAGGAGAATTTTTCTTGGTTTGCGATATTGCCGTGCATTTCTAACACTTCTTCAAAAAAAGCACATAGAAGAGACCATCAAATTCTACATGATTAGAACAATGTGTATGTGGCTTGATTTTTTATAACATTGATGTGAGATTAGATTATTCTCATGAGAATATTTACATAGAATTGAAAGTTGAAACTTCCTCTTATAGTTCTATGTTTTTTTGGGTGGATTTCCTATTGTTAAATTGTCCTCTCATTCCCATTTAGAATATGTACACTATGTGTTTGACAAAATTTCTCACACATAGTGTACATATTCTAAATGAATCTAGAATAGTAACCTGAACAGCATCAATGAAACAAGATGTAGGAAGTGGCAGAATATGAGGACATCAAATTATCGAACTTTGAAAAATCAATAGCATCCAGATTCAAGTAAAGTTTGTAGAGCTTGCCATATAGGATTAGATTAGATAGTTGCAAATAGTTTTTGTAGCTGTCTTGGTGTTTGTACAGAGTTACTTTAGTTGTTTTTCTACAAATCAAATAGCTGTCCAAGAGAAGGTATAAGTAGGATTTCGTATAAGTTTTTTGTTATTTCTGTAATTCTATCTGATAACAATACATTGATGAATCTAGGTTCTAGAGTAACCTAAGAGTTTCAGCTAGGACTACATTTGTAAAGTCGTAGGTTTTCTTAGATGATTCACAAGTCACATTCTGTCGTAAATGCCTTACCAGCTTCTGCCATGGTTAATTAGGTGTTTATTTGGTCTTTCTTTTTTACTGAATGGATGTTTGGTCAATGAATTATATTTCTTTCTCATGTATCATATAGTTTGTGGTACATGTTATGCACAAAGCTAGAGAGATATATAAGAAATACAACAATGTAACTGTTAGAACTTAGAAATACACATTAACAGTAACAAAGGAGCCCTAACATAGGAAACAAAACACATTTAATCCTACGCAACACAAAACTAAATGAAATTATATTGAGTTCAAGCCTGAGACAGAGTTAGCAGTGTATGAAAATTGGGGAAGAAAATGAGAAGATTGTGTGCGTGATTAGAATAATCTTCTAACTCATATTTAATAGCTTTCCCATGAATAGCACGAGTTAGCGACTAGTTTATATTAATCTTAAGTATTAAGCTTCTTAACATAACACTGCAGCAGTATTCTGCATCAATACAACTTCTTAATCAAGGACAAGAACCTTGAATCACCATATTCAATTCTCTAACTTCAGTTAATTCCTTCCTCTTTCTTTTTTTTCTATTGTTAATAGGTAATTTAGGGTGCAGGAGTAGAATTTAAAGGCAACATTCACCAATACAAAACTTGATGACAATCAGCACCATGATTCAAATTAATCTAACGAAGCATCAATACCAAGCATAAATCCTAAAAAAACCAGAAGGCTTCAATAAAAGCATAACCAACCTAGAAAGGAACCAATATTCTTAAATCAACTCATTCCTACAACAATCCAAGAATTCAAACAAAAATAAAAATAAAAACGTAGTCATGCAATTGAGGGAAACGAAAACAAAAATCTCAAATTGAGGACGTAAATTAACCGAATACCTGCTCTACCCGTAGTGTAGCCAGCAACGTCCAGTATGTAGCAAGGACGTGTGTGGCATGCTCTGTAGTTCTCTTTGGCCCGCTCCATCTAGCAAACATAATGTTTCGATAAATGCTCGTTACTGAACTTTACATTTAAAAAACTTTGCTTTATATTTCACATCCATATACTTCAGTATATAAGCATTGATAAGTTTCTTTTGTTTGTTAGTTTGACATATTTTTAATTATATCAAAGAAACAAATAAAATATAATATACTATTACACATGTATAATTATTCCTAAGAGACACTTAGCTTGAATAACGAGAACTCAATGAATGTACCTAATGGCAAGGGGCCCTGAGTGCACTAGTGATAGAGGCGGTCTCGCAATAGGGCATATTCGTGATAACCTTGAATAGGCCCATAGCTGCACCAACAAGAGTACTCAAACAATCTGCATCGCATCTTTCTTCGATGCACTACAAAGGTGCCTGTAGAGCCAAGCCAATGCTACACTACCCCGGCTATACTATCTCGCATTGCTGATTGGGTTGAGGAACTGCAGAGGCAATAGTGAGACCCAGTCCGCGGACTTGTCCATGAACAACAGGGCCCCCATCCATACAAGTAGGTGGTAGCTAGCATGTTGCTGCACAACTTCGTCACCGGCATCTGCAGCTGGGGGAGCGGCTAACCATGCATCAAGCCACTTGTATCTTATTCTGGCCCCAGTAAGGGTAGACCTATTTGAGTTCAGTATCACGAGCGGAGGTTCATGGCCCAACAATTCTCGACACACTACCTTCCATTGCAAGTCTGTCTTCCCAGTGACAAGCAACCCATCCACCAAAATTCTCAGCATCACCTCTATATCTTGCAAGATAATACCCATTTCTCCATGGGGTAAGTGGAACGTGTGCGTCTCCAGATGCCACCACTCAACCAAGGCCGTGATCAAGGCATGGTCGACCTCCATATTAGGAACCTTGAATAACCCGATCAAACCTGCTGCATCTATGTATTGCATGATACGTGGGTCTAGCCCACCCTGCAGCAATACACATTTACGGCATCAAACCTTTATGATGCTAGGCACCTCTTGCACACGGACGTGCATTGTGTTAGGTAGTGCACAAGAGGTAATTATAAAACGGAGATGTATTAATAATACAACTACATACTCCGGCGGCGGCGCGCCTCCAAAGCGGAGTTGACCGATGACCCGGCTATCGGGTCAACTGGGTACGATCGTCAAGTCGAGGCTGCACTCTATCTAGTACCTACATATATGACATTGAAGCAAATAGATTCTTAGCAATTATCTGACAAATAAACCACAATTAATATAAAATAAAAGCATGGATACAGTAAGACATATTATGATCCCAATAAGATTGTCAACATCACTTCTTACCCCCACTTAACATACAACCCAAAAGCAATCAAATTAAAGCTTAAATAAATAAGAACTTGACATAATTTTAATAAAAACACTTTTTTTTTCCTATTATCTGTAATTGAAGTAAAAAAACAAACAAAAAATCCATCAGGATAGCATAGACCAAGTCATAGTCAAAACATACAGAGACAAATTCATGAAAATTTATGGGATTCTATGAGCTAAATGACTAATTAATGTGCTAGAAACTTGATTGATACCTAGATACTCAACTTCTGAGTAATATTTAAATGTGATAGTTCTTTTTGGTTTATAATGTTTTTGAGAGTGATTTTAATAGGGAAATATCAATTACAATTATTAGGAGCTGTATATTAGGTTTCCAATTAAATTTAACCATGCAACAAACAATATGTGATCTTCCCCCAAGGACATTTAAATTCAACTCTATGGTTTATGACCAATGCAGTCACATAGTTGACTTTAATTAGGGAATGTAAGGTGCATCACTTAAGGAACTGCACCTAATTTTTGTCCATTTTAATACTATGTTGAAGCTTATGCTTAGTTCCCAATGTTAAATTCAATTTTAAGAGACGTATAGCATTATCACTAGTTCATGAAATTACTCCCTTAAGCAAGAGATGAGCTACCCTTCAGCATATTGGCAATTCTGCTAGCACATCAGGAAAACTTGCATTTTCATCTCTAGGAGCTGAACTGTTTTTGTTTGTTTTATAATTTTTAGCAGTTTAAGAGTTTCTTCTATTGTAATTTTGTAACCTTGTTTTGAACACCATGCGGTATTGACTCTAGGAACTACTTAATCTTATAAAAATGATATATTGTTATTTCCTCAGTTTGTCTGATATGAAGATAACCATAACTCCATGGGTAATAAATGAAGATTTTTGCCAAATTTATGAGGTGGCCATGGGACTAATACATAAGCTCCTGCCAAAGGTAAAAATATATTGTAATCTATGTTTTTTTTAATATTATATATATATATATATATATATATATTTATCATTGAGTGAATTAAGGCAGTTATCATATGGAAGTAAACACCATGTGCAAGTTTGATGCTGTATCATCTATCAAAAAAAAAAAAAAAGGTTTAATGCTGTGTCAAGCTTTCACCAAATCTAACAATAGAGCCAGGTCGTGTTTTTAGATATTAGGAAGAAAGACAAGGAAAAAGGAAAAAGGAAGTGGTAATGGTGAGAAATTGATTTTGTTTCCTTAGCATTTCCAAACTAATCTCCGGTTGATAAAATGCTCATCCAATATGGTATTGTTGTTAGGAAGTTTGACTTCTTATTTTGCCAAGTGACCAAAGAATTTGACATTATTAAAGGGTTGCAATCATGATTAATCTACTTCATCAACTAAGAAACTGCCTTCAAATAGTAAGTCTTTTCTTCTTATTTTAATATGCTTAATTATAACATAATAAGCTTTGAGTGTTCACTTGAAATTATTGAAGTGTAGCTCTAAGAGAGAAACCTAAACCACAAAACATACCCTTCACAAGAACCCCATTCTAACAGCAAAGAAACTTACTAGGGGCCAGCCCGACGTTCACTCTATGATCAAAAAATGGAACCTATTGTAGAAACTCTGACAAGAGTGCATTCATACAATATATACAGTCATCTTCATCACAATGAAGACAGTCCTTTGGTTCTACAATAGCTTGAAATAGCAATAACATTGCTCCATATATAAAATCTTTCATTTCTTGTGACTTTTATTTGATCAACTTTGGAACACAAAAAGGTGAGCCAAAAAGAAATTTTCACACACACCCCCACGCTCACACACACACAAACACTACACACTATACACGTTTGACTATGCCGCCCAAATCCTCCCCTTTAAATTCTCTCCTCTTCCTTAAGCTCTTTCAAAATCCTCCTTTTGCTTTGCCTAACAAAAGACAGCAAAAGAGAAGCTCTCTCTCTCTCCCCTTACTCTCCCTCTCAAAATACAAAAATGGGATCGCCACCTTTAATCTTCTTCAAGCACAACATTATATACCTCAAAGTTTTCATCATTTTTTTTTTAACGTGTACCCAATAGAACCAATCTTTGTCCAAACCAACCTCTTGCCACCCTAAAGGTTCAACGTCCACCAAGTTTAAATTCCACCAATATTGTTTCATCATTGGAAACACTTAGTCTAGATGGATACTTCAGTTTTGAGAACAATCACCATGCAGCCAAGGACTTTGGCAACTTGTATCACTTCCTCCCATCAGCAGTCCTACGTAAAAAATCAGTGCAAGCTATTTCCAACACAATAAGGCATATTTACGAGACGGGTTCTGCTTCAGAGCTAACAGTTGCTGCTAGTAGCACGAGACACATTTTACACCATTTACAACAACTATTTAGACTCAAACATAATTAGTTCGACACCATTTACAACAACTATAAAAAATCATGCCTACAATCAGATAAGACACATTTTACACAAATCCAGAGACATCATTGAAACACCACCACTCGATTTGCCAAAACCCCCCATCAAAACCCCAAGCACATTTAAACTCATTAACGAGAAAATAATCATTGCAGCATGTAAAAGACAATAAAATTCTCATTAATAAGAAAATAACACAGACATAACCATATAGTAAGAAATACTTTAAATCATCATCATTGCAGCATATAAAAGACAACAAAATTCTCATCTTGATTAGTAAATTTACTACTTTTAAGTAAGTTTCAACAAAATAATCAAAATCCCACATAAAACACAACCTAATATTAACCAAAATCAGAAAAGATATCAGAGGAGAGCAACGTACCTGTAATCAATGGCAGTGGGAAGCAACGACGACTGGAAGCAACGACGACTGATGGAGACTGGATAGGGAGAGTGAGACTGATGAAGAATGGGGGAGAGTGGGGAAGCCTGATCGCAGAGCGAGCGAGGGAGAGGGTAGAGGGAAAGTGATGGCAGAGAGTGAGGGAGAGTGAACAGGAAGAGAGTGAGTGAATAGGCGTTATGAGACATTAGGGATTCAAATCGTTGAAGAGAACTCGATTTTATACTTACCAAGTTATGAATAACTACACGAGCATTTTTTTTATTGGGAAAAAGCCATGTCTGCTGCACCAGCATGGCACAACGGTCAAACTAACTCGATCATAGGGATATCGAGTTTTTCATAAAAACTCAACCCTCATATTATCAAGTTATAAAAGATGGGCATTTCCCTAATTAATTTGAATAAGAGGGCAAAATGCTGGATTTTTTGTGTGAAATGGGCATTTGCTCATTTTGGCCAAATTTTCTCTATCCAAGTTACATAACCATCAATATATCTGCCATATTGTGCTAAGATAAACATAAAATATTTAAAATTCTCTATCCAAATTACATAACCATCAATATATCTAGTATATTGTGCTAAGATATGTGCAGGACAATTACCCTTCCTTCTAACATGGGACACTCGCACACTTCTAAAATCAAGAAGCTTTTGTCAAGTCCCCTCAATTATATTGCCAATTGCAATTAGTGGTTCACTAAAGCTATTCCATTGCATAAGAGACATTCTTCGAGTCACATTCAAAAATTACATCACGGACACCCATATACCATGCAAAGACCACACCCTTCTCCAAGGCTTTAGCCTCAGCTTCCAACGGCCCCAATGGTATAGAAAGTGTCTTAATTAAGGCTGCCTCGACTCTCCCTACATGGCCACAAATGATGGCCCCGATCTCGGAGAATTGATTGCTAGCAAAGGTCACGCCATCAAAATTAATTTTGTATCATGGGTCTATTGGAGGCACTCACCTTTCGTTGTCATTGGGCATGGCCTAAGTCATCTTGAAATTAGCAGTTTGGAACTCATCCAGCTGGTACCTACAGTATTGCCGACCCTGCTGCCTCACTTTGCCTTGTCTCACTTCATTTCGGTTAAATCACATGCACCATGCCACCATGATAACTAATTCCAAGAGCTCATCCCCCATTTGTTGCCCAAACTTAAAATGCCATAAGAAGTCCACAAACTCTTGAAAAACAGCCCCATATGTGTCAAAGAGAATACCTGAAAGGATCCAAATTTCACAGGCTTTTTCACATCCCCAGAAGACATACCCAGTACTCTCTGCTTCAACTCCACAAGCCTCATACGTAGGACTATCAACCACTTTTCTTCGATAAAGATTAGCTTCCGTTGATAAGATGTTTTTTCTCTCTCCGAGCGAATAATTTAATTTTGTTTGGGACATTGAGCCGCCAAATAGTTTTTCATTTAAAATAAATTATTTTAATAATCAATAAAAAATTAACCTGTAAAGAAAAAATAATTAATAAGGAAAATTGCAATTTGTAAAGCCCAACTTTTATTTATAAGTTATAGTAATATTGTCCTCTCAAAAATGTTTAGGAACGAGCTTATATATATTTACTTATTTACCCCACTTTATGAAGAGAAAGAAAATTCTAGAGAGAATTTAGGATTTCAATATGGGAAAATTGTATAAAACCCAAATAAGATGACAATTAGTGTTATTCATGTTTTATACTCTGAACAGGGTCTAACAAACTTTAACAAAAATTCTTGGATGAGTTTTAGGTCAAAAATCAACTCTCTCCAGCTAGGGTTTGAGTTTGGAGGCATAAGGTTGTATTTATATAATTAAACTAGGGTTTTCAAACTCATTTAAGGGGTTTTAGACGTTCCAAAGGGTCTAGGGGCCGTGCCTTTGGGCCCTAAAAGCTAAAGTTATGAGGTTCTGGAAGGTAGTTTGCACCCGCTTGTACGTGCATGCGTACGTATGCATGATTCATGCATACGCATACATCCCCAAAAATCCTAATTTTGACTACTGGGTTAGCCCAACTTCAAACGGTCATGACTCACTTAATATAAGTCCAAATTAGGCACAATTTGTATTCCAATTGAAACCCAGGATATCTAATTTCCATTGAAATAAACCTCACTCAAAAAGTCTTTAGGGATCAAAAGTTATGGTTAAAACAGTGAGCAAATGTCATTTTTCAACATCGTTTTTAAAGCAATTTGAGCACTTTTGACTTTTGATTACTTCCAAACTATCAAAATAACTTCAATTACCTATTTTTAGAAATATTAAGCTTATCAATGGGACCTGGGACTAAAGTTTATTAACCGGATACAAAATGAGGTGTCTACAGATGCCCTTTTTTTGGCTATATTTGCTTCATAAGTGTAGTCGAATGACTGAAGAGACAAACTATTTTGTAGATTAATAAACTTTAAGTCCACACACACACACAACACAAACACAAAAACATGCAAACAAACAAGCAAACATGGGCGCATGGGTGCAAAGTCCAATCGCTAGATTTTGTGAGTCCCTATTCTCCTTGGTTCGTTATCCTGAACCTTGGGTAAAGGAAAAACAAACAAAAGCGGCTACTATTCCAAGCCAAAAACAAAACACAACACATCATCATTCCATGTTATCATCACATCAACATAACATCATAAACACAACAAGAATGGCTACTATCCTAAGCCAAAAGAAAGCTCATATCAACAACACATCATCAACACATCAACATGTCATCAAAGAGTCTAGGTTCGCTATCCTGAACCTAGAATAAAAGGGTACACAACAAGAATGGCTACTATCCTAAGCCAAAATACACATAAATACATCATTAACACAACATCGATGGCTACTATCCTAAGCCAAAATCACACATCACACATCATGTTATCAACACATCATCACAATATCACCATAAGCACACCAACACAACATCATATCATCAAAAAAAGCTCGAGAGACTTAACATCACACATTAAAGAATTCATCATTCAAGACACACATCATTTATTTCCGGGAAAAAAATTCATTATTTAAGGAAATCAAAATCATTTAAGAAATTTATCATTCAAATTCATCCATTTTTGAAATCTTTCTTCCATTTTTGAAGTCTCTCTTGGATTTTTGAAACTTGAAATCTTTCTTTTGAAATTCTCCTTAGACTTTAAAAATTCTTGACTTTCTTCTTAAGAGTCAATCTCTCTCTTAAATTATTGAATTCATTTTTGAATTTTGAAGCTTTCATGAATCTTTTAGTTTTTTCACAACAATTAGATCACATTAACACAACGAATCATATCAGGTTTGGTTCAAATACATCAGAATAGAACCAATCACAATGAGTCACATTAGGTTAGGTATAAACACATCAGGATTGAACCGATCACAACAAGTCACATTAGGTTTGGTCCAAACACATCAGAACTAAACCAATCACAACAGGTCACATCAGGTTAGGTCTAAACACATCAAGACTAAACCAAACACAACAAATCACATCAAGTTAGGTCCAAAAACATCAAGATTGAACCATAGGCACAACATGTTACATCATTCCTCTTAATCTTCTCATCCTTTGTTTTTCATCTCTTTTTTTTTATCTTCTTGTCAATTTTTTTCTCCTCTCTTTTTTTTTCTCTCTTCTAATTTTATTTTTTAATCGCTCATTCTCATCTTCTCATCATTTCTCTCTCTCTCTCTCTCTCTCTCTCTCTCTCTCTCTTTTCCCTTTCTCTCTCTCATCTTCTTTTCTTTTGTTGTCACTCTTCTCCTATTCATCCTTATCCTCTCTTTTTCTTCTCTCACTTTCCAAGTCCTCCTTTTCTTTGCAAATCTTCATCTTTTTTTTCCTTTTTCTTTATTATCAACAACTCACTTTTTTTTTTTCTTTTTTTAATTTTCCTCCCCATTTTTTTGGACTTCTAAGAATTGCATTTTCTTTTTAGAGCATTAACAAGGAAGAATTGATTAGACCATGGGCTTATTGCATTCTTTTCCTTTTATGGGGGCACATATTTATTCAAACAAATCATTCATTCATATTTATTTTATGCACCTTTTGCCTTTGGATGACCATAAATTCCATAGAATTCCTAACACCTCTAGATGAAGATCAAAGGTAGTAGAAAGAGACTCTAGACCAATGAAGTTCCAAGCACGACACAAGTTTTGAGACAAAAGAATATTTATGAGCACAACAAGTTGGATAAGACTCTAGACCAAACAAATTTCAAACACCACAATAGTTCTGAGATTGTAGAGCACAACATGATTTGAATACAAAGAGGACCTTGAAGAAAATTTGGTGGAATTGAAGAAATGAGGTAAAAAACAAGGGATCATGGATCCAAATGACTTTGCACATCAATGTGTATTCCCTTTGAACTAGTTTTTCATGAATCACCTACCATCTTCATTGATTAGTCCAAATATGAATTTAGAATTCGATCATCTCTAGTCAACTCAATCATTGTCCTTTTTTGATCGAGCATGCACACCTCACTTCTCTCATCTTGTATGCTCTCCAATCATCTTGCCTTTCGTGTTTGGTCACTTTTCCTCACCATGGTTACTTTAGCTTAGAGGTAGTCTCATCTTCCCTTGTATGGTTATTCCTTTGTCATTCTCATTCATTGGTTGCACCTAGTTTGGAGTAAGTTCACCATTTTCCTTGTGGCTCTTCTTCATTTCATTTCAAGGTGCTCTAACTTTTGCTTAGGCTACCCTTTCAAGTTTTCAACCTAGCGGCCCTTTCTTCTTTCTTTTCTTTCTTTTTTTCTTTTCTTTTTCTTTTTTTCTTTTTCTTTTCACAACTAAGGCTAGGCTTTCCAAAATTTGTAGTGCTAAACAATCTCAACCAATCAGAGAGGACTTGTTTATGGACCGTAACGAGGCATGGGATTCTAAGGCTCAAGAAAGAAAAAGTATTTGTGGCTCAAATTCAATTTTATTCCCAGGGTATCCTAACTGCCAAGGATTACTACCCATCTTGTGCTTGCATCATTTTCTTCTTCTTCATCCATTTTTCCTTTGCCATTTTGATTCTCACTTTCATTTCCTTCCTTTCTTCTTTTCTTGTATCTCCCCTTTTTCTTTTCTTTGTTTTCTCTCTTTTTCTTTTTCCATGCCCTTTGTTGGGAAAAGGGTTTCCTTTCACTTATAAATCATCCTCATATCCCTCTATCATTCATTTACAAAATTTTCCCCTAGCATAGGGTTGACCCTTTCCAATCTTAGAGTATACCCCTAGTGTTGAGGGTAACCCTTTTGAATCATCATCTCTTAATAGCCCCTAGTATAGGGGGTAATCTCTTGGCATGGGTATAAAGAAGGAATTCATCTAGGCTCAATGAGGTTAACAAGTGGAAATAATCTCTCATTGTTAAAAAAAAAAAAAAAAAAAAAAAGGTAGTAGAAAGATGGCCACTCATCCCTTCAACCTTGATTGCTTAGCCTTTCCAAACCTAGGTTAGCCTTTTCATCTTATCAAGTTCTCATCATTGTAGTGTCAACCATATGAAACAACAAGTTTTTCATTCAATTTCTCCTTCCCATATTTGAAGTCATTCATGTCTTACGCTCAAGGAATCTCTCAGCACTCATTATTCTCATTCTCGTATACTCTCTCACTTGATCAAAGTCTTTTCTTTCTTTTTTTCTCTATCTCTCGCCATCTTTCTCACTTTCATGCTTGCTCTTTATGATCAAATGAACTAAGACAATCTCATCTTTTGATTCCTTATTTAAATTAACCAATGTGTTAGGTTTAAGGACTCATTCTTCTCAAAACTAGCAAAAAGAGATCACATGATACACATCGTACTTGAATGGTCATCTTTATTGAAAGTGAAATAACATTGATTTTAAAATTCAAAGGAACATGACTCAACATGACAAAAGAAGACTCAACAAGACATCTTAAACAAAGACTCCATAACACAACATTGAGAAAGACTCAAACAGACTCGACAAATTGAAGACACAAAAATTGAAATGACTCAACATAATTGAAATGACTCATCCTTTAGCATAGGTGTTCACATGGATCAAATCTCTTAGGCACATCCCTTCATTCATTCTTGCTTGTTTCTCACCCGCCCATTTCTTGAGGTTGTGGCTTGGCGATCACCCCTTGATCTATCAAATCTTGAACTTCATGTTTCAACCTTAGGCAACTATATTTCTTGTGTCCTATCCTTTCGTGGAATGCACAATGGTCATTTCTATTCCAATTTGATGGGATTGGATTTGGAAGAGGAGTAGGATCAAGTGGCTCGAGGTGCCCCCCCTTAGTTAAGATTGCTAGTACTTCTGATAAAGGCATTTGAAGATCGTCATTCCACACCTTAGTCTTGCTTGGATCCAAGTTGTAGTACCATCTCGATGCGTTCCCCATGAGAGACATAGGGAAGGCACACAAAACTTGCTTCTCATCCAATCCCTTTATTCCAACTAAACTCAAATGTTGTCGAATGTGTTGCCTTGGATCACCACTTCCATTAAACTTTTCAGCATCATAAATCTTGAACTTGGGAGGCAATTGCACCAATAAGGTTGAGCCCAATCCACCCATAGTATACAAGAAGTCATCCATCCCTTAGCGTGTTGCATCTTTTCCATCTTTTCCTTCATCATGTCGGTCTCAAAAGCTATCTTGTCTATTTTCCCATTCTTGTCATGATTATTTTCATCTTCCTCACCTTCCTTATCCTGTTGGGGTTTCTTCCTTCTTCCTTCTTCCAAACAACCTAGGCGATTTCCCAATTATGCTAGCATTTCTTCTTGCTTAGCCAACATTTGGGTAATCTTCTCAATTGCCTCATTAATAGCTCTTGCCATGTCTTCTAGTACAATAATGTCAAACTCCTTTAAGCAACTAGGGGTAGGTGATTGAAACCAAGTGAACTTGAGAAGTTCTTTTGAGTAGGGAGTGTTATTGTGCCAGAAATAAAATTTGATCAAATAAATATGTGCTCTCAATGTCTTTGAAAGTTTTGGACCCAACATCTTAATCAAATTTTCTTGCTTGCATTAAAATGTGGACTACATGTATGCCTCATTTGTATTCTAAATCTTGTATCATTTTGTTATCTTGGACTTAGAAATAGAATGAGATACATCAATCTTTTAAAATTCATGTTTTCCCCTATGCTTAAAGCCCAATTACATCATTCACATCTCTCATTCTCTCTCCTTTCCTCATTTGAATCCAAGCCCAACTTTCATTTCTTTCTTTTTCTTTTCTTTTTTTTTTTTTCTTTGGGCTTTGGATCCAATTACAAGTCACTCATCTTGACCCCTCATCCACATTTGGGCTTAAGCATAGGTTGTTCATGAATTTTGCAAGGTTAGTCCACATTTTACGCTCTATTAGACCTAATGGAAATGGTCCCATGAAAGAATTCAAACACAAAAATCAATGACCCATTTATAATGCAAGCCTAACATATTGGAAAATTTCTTTTCTCATGAAAAACTTATTTGAACTTATATTTGAAATAAGTCATGACATTTAGAAGTCTACATATTTTCTTTTCCTTTTTATTCTTTTTTTTATTTTCTCTGAAGAGAAAAAAAAAATTGACCATGTTTTATCTCAACATATCAAAGTCTTTTATTTGTCCCATTACAAAGCCCATCTTGAATGTTCGCTCTCCTCCCTCATGAGGGCCTTGCCCGTAGTCTCAAAAGTTAGATCCATTTTTATCTTTCATTCTTAAATGGGCCTTGCCCCTAGTTCGAAGAATTTGGTCAATTGGTTCAAAAAGATTTCCTCTTTTAATCTTCATTGGGCTTTTGGTGAGCTTACCTATGTCTTTGGGTTTTAGGGTTTCAAAAGTTTCCAAAGTATGGATGGGTTCACAAATTTTCAATAAAATCTATAACATACTCATGATCTTGAACTCTCTTACTTTTGAAAAAGATTTTTGAATTTTGACGCAAAAGCTAGGGTATGTTATGACTTTATAGCCCAATGTCTTCCTCCAAAGCCTATGGTATACTCATGATCTGGGGCTCTCTTGATTTGAAAAGTTTTTTGAATGGGCCCAACACTTAGGATATATCATGGCTTTGTGGATCATCTTTCATCTTCTTTTTGAATTATTTTTTTTCAATATTTTTTTATTTGAAAAATTTTCTCTTTTTTTATTTGAAAATTCCTTTCTTGAAAAAAAATATTTACAAAAGATTTTTTTTTTCTTGAAAATTTCACCTCTTAAAAAATTATTTACAAAAGATTTTTTTTTTTTTTGAAAATTTTTCTTCTTTGCAAAACGACTTTCTTCTTTTCTTGAATTTCATTTTTTTTTTTTTTTTTTACTTTTTCTTTTAGGTCAAATCAAACAAAGATCAAACACATGTGCTTGGGTAAGGCCTTTAATGCTAAAGGGACAAGATCAATAGGTCACACACAACTAGGTGGGTCATGATTCCAACCTTGGGCCTAAATGGACCGTTGTGGATTGGTGGCAAACCGTTAACGTACTCAAAGTCCATTACAAGCAATAGCACAAATTATGAGTTAATGGGATGAACTCCAGAAGACTTTGGCCCGAATGAAGCGTACTCATCTTCCCACTCATCACCAACCAGGGTGAAAGGGACAAAAAGAACTAAGTGAGGTGTGTGTAAAAAATGTTTGAAAAGCCTTTGTTAAGATTAGGAGATGGAACACTTTGGAGTCAAACTCTCTATCCTCAGTGGAGTCACTACTATGGGCACAATGAGGGGAGTATGCCTTGGCCGAGTGGACCATAGCAGAGAAAAATGGAGTCAACACTTAAATTAGGTCTAGGAACCATAAATATAATGTCCTTCATGGAAGGACTGATCTACTACAAAAGCACATGTTTAGAGTTTAGGTATAGGGATGGGAAGGTGTTAGGCACCCAACCCCACCCGACCTGTAAGTCAGCCTCCACTCATTGTGTTCCGAATCCTAATCCCATCAAAGGATCTTCTAATATGTAATTCTAAACTCACACACACTAACATGCATCTAACATTCAAACGTGGCATATGTCCCACACTCAAACATAGCATAAAAACCCTACCATTCATCTAACACATATATATCCAAGGGCAACAAGTATATCACAAGGCAGAAACATTAGCAAGGCATTAATCATCAAGTATATTCAATCTCTCAAACCTAGCATCATTGTATTCATCAATCAAGGAAACCAATCATCATATTCAAAGATGCATGTTCATATTCATATGCATGACTTACCTTCATTTACATCGCTGCACCATAATATCTCAGCACCTATGCATCAATGCATGTTCAAGTTCATATGCATGTTCATGTGATTCATCAAAGACTTAAACTCTAATTATCAATTCAACAATCAAAGCATGTGAAACATTTTATTCTACTAACCCTAGACCTAAACATGTGAAAACTAGACTCAACAAGACCTAAACATGTGATTAAAACTAATCAAAACAAACAAAATTGCAAGAACCCTAAATCTGCGTTTCTGGGCACAAGTATGTGTGCGCATACATAGGGTATGCGTGCGCATCCCAACTATATGTGTACGCATACTTCGAGTATGCGTACGCATGCATAGAGCATGCGCACGCATACACGCCCAAAAACAAAGTTTCAGAACAACAAACATACAAAAAAAAAAAAAAAGCAAAACCTAGAATGCTTCTAATAAATTAATCCAACTCTTCATTCGAAACATGCTGAGACACAACAAAGGAAAACCAAATAAATCAAATCATATTTCTAAGAATTCATAACATATAAATCAATTTAGGAACCAAAAGAATACAAGTTATAAAACCCTAAATTAAGGAAGAGCCATGAAGAGAGACTCACCTTGCTTATGGAACACAACTTGGTTGATATTTAACCAACCCCTCAGTGCCTACCAACAAAATTGGATGATAATCAAAGGAATCACAACTCAAAAATAAAAAGTTGTACTTGAAACATTTTTGAAAGAATCTTCAAAAAACATTTCCTGGAATAAGATCAACTTTCTCTAGTTGGGGTTTGAGTTTGGAGGCATAAGGTTGTATTTATATGTTTAAACTAGGGTTTTCAAACTCACTTAGGGGGTTTTGGACGTTTCAAAGGGTCTAGGGGTCGCGCCCCATCAAAGAGGGAGGCTTTAGGCCCAAAAAACTAAATTTTTGAGGTTCTAGAATGCGGTGTTCACGCGTATGTACTTGCATGCGTACACATGCATGATTCATGCATACGCATGCGTCCCCAAAAAAATTAATTTTGATTGCTAGGTTGACCCAACTTCAAAAGGTCATAACTCACTCAATATAAGCCCAAATTAGGCAAAATTTGTGTTAAAATTGAAGCCCAAGATGTCTATTTTCCAATGAAACAAACCTGACTCAAAATTCTTTGTGGATCAAAAGTTATGGTCAAAACAGTGAGAAAAAGTCATTTTTCGTCATCATTTTCAATGCGATTTGAGCACTTTTGAGTTGTGATTACTTCCAAACTATCAAAAACTTCAATTGCATTTTGAAGACATGTTAAACTAATCATTGGGACCAGGGACCAAAGTTTATTAACCAGGCATAAAATGAGGTGTCTACACCCAACAAGGTACAAAAAAAGTAAATCTGACATTATCATGGCCTAAGAATGCGGCCTAAGCAAGATACAACGAAAGGATAGCCCTAGTCGAGAAAGCTATAGGCATGGTTCTAAGGAAAAAGGCTAAGAGAGAGAGAGAGAAACCACACTGGGAGGCTAAACCTCCTAATCTATTGAAGATTACCCTTTTTGAGCTTGCGTCTTCTTTTAATTGCATTTTACCTTTTTTGCATGTATTTTTAGAAGTGATGCCCTCGCTCCAAGCGTGTACATACAACAACAGAAACACACAAAGCTAGCAAACAAACACGAGAAAGCAAAGAAACAGATAAAGCATGAGCTAAACACACAAAACA
Source organism: Lithocarpus polystachyus (assembly GCA_033629205.1). NCBI lineage: Eukaryota > Viridiplantae > Streptophyta > Magnoliopsida > Fagales > Fagaceae > Lithocarpus > Lithocarpus polystachyus. The sequence continues at coordinate 50,734,177 of CM066164.1, forward strand.
AGCAAACAAGGAAAGAAAGCACACAAAATGGCAAACGAACATGTTGGAATACGAATGACACATGTGCCATCAAGCAAAGCTCTACAAAGAGACTTGGGATTTTGTGTAAAAGGACGAGTGTAAACCTGCACGAAATCATAGGTATGAGCTAAGCTTGATAACACAAACAGGCACACAAAGACACATGCATGAACATAGCAAAGATGCAAAGATGCAAACAAAACAAAGAAAATCAAACAAGATGGCACAAAACAAGCACAGCAAGAACAATGGTAGCCAAGCATGTTATCACACAAAAGGGAGAGCTAAACATATTATAAAGCACAAGAAGGCTAACACGAGAAACCCTAACATGCCAAGCTAAAAAAAAGGACAGAAAGGCAAGTGACAAGCAAGCCAACATCACAAAGATGTACTCTTCCACATGTGGTTGCATCCAAACAAATCACAAAAGGGGAGTAGATACAACCAAACAAACAAGAGGGCCCTAAAGACCAACAAGCACAAAGCCACAAAAGGAAAACAAACAAGAACATGGCAAAGGCCTAGATCTAAGCAAACAAGCATGGATCTAAATGAAAAAGCATGTAAAAGAGCAAACAAAGCACAAAAATGCAAAAAGGAACTAATCCAAACCCTTTATTGAAACTTGGGTATATGGATGTAGGTCGAGACCACTAGATCTAGATCAACACCCTACCCAAAAGCCAAGACACAAGAAAGAGGCATAAACAAGAGATAAAAAGCTATAAAAGCACTAAGCATAGCATCCATACACATAAACATGTCAAGTAGCACAAACAAAAAAATTTAGACATATCCTAGCCCAAGCAGACTAGTCCAACAACATCAAAGCAATAAAACATGTTAGGAAATTAAATGGGTGTAGATTATAGCTAAAAAGTTACATCTACAACTTTAAACCTCAAATCCAAGGTAGATGGACCAAGGAGAAAGAGATAAGAGCAAGAACACTACCCCGGTTGATGAGAAAGGTGAAGAATCAAAGGTTTTTCCTGTGTGTTCTGGAGAGGATTTAGAAAGAAAGAAAAATAGAATCTTCCCAAAAAAGTGCTCCAAAATGCCCAATTTTCTTTTTCTTTTTTTTTTCTTTTTTTTTTTTTTTTTTTTGAAATCTGCGGGCTTTGGGGGTATTTATATTTTTTTTATGACCATTTAGCTTCTATCCGCCAGCCAACTCCAGCGGCCCTTGAAGGTGCACCAGGGCTGACTGCTAACGTTAGCAATCTTGTCTTTTCCCCATTTTAAATTCAATCGTATATTTGGAGGAATTACCGGACTCTGATTAAGCTGATCTTGATGTCTTTGGAAAGGTTTGGAAGTCTAGTTTCCATAACACCTAAGAAATTGAAAATCCACAGCCGGATCAAAAGTTATGGCCTTAGGAAGCTAGCTAACACACCCAACACTATTTTCAAGATATCTCAACCGTTTTAAATCCGATTTCAACCCATGAATAGTCATTGGAAAGGGAATTTAATAATATTCACAATGAGATTGGTTCCAATCTATTTCAATGGTTGGATCAAAATTAGGTTTTCGGGCACTCTTGGAAGTCAACCTCGGGTCAAAGTTGGTTAAAGTTGACAAAAATCTTCTACAAGCTCAGGTTTGATGTGGAAACTGTTAGGAAATATATATGTTTGCATCGCATACAAAACATACGCAGCGAAAAATAAATGGATCTACTTCATTCGCAATTGATAACATGTACTATGTAGGTTTCAAGAATATAAGAACAAGAGAGTGTACCTTGATGTGATGAAATTCAAAACCGAATGAAGAAGTACTCGGGAAGACTTTCGATCTTCACTCCAATTCCACTTGATGCCCAAGATGTGTGGTCTCTCAATCAGTTCTATGTTTTCTAGAGAGAATATGAAAGAGTGCCTCTCTTTTTTTATATATTCTTATTCGTTAAACATACAAACCATTTTATTCTATATAAAATTTTGTATGTTTCTCTCCACGTAATTGATTATCTAATTGGGCTAGCCTTTTGGGCCTACCAAATTGGGCTTTAGTGTGTAGCTTGGAGTGGGACCAAAAGGGAACAAATAAAACACTAGCTCCAATGGGCCTTGGGCTTTTCTGTCAACTCTTGACAAGTCCAAAGCTACCATTAATTATATTTAATACCACTATATAAATATAATTGCACTCTAAGCCTCATTAATAAATTATATCCCAAGACTTTATTATACATGCAACCCCTTCATAAAATATTCATAGCAATACAAAGTCATGAATATAGACTGCCACTTTGTAAATTACTACATCTTAATCCTTGAGTACCCGGTTTAATCCTTTTGAGTTATTCACCATATATTTATAAAATCCAATTTCATAAATATATACTTTAGTCTTACTAAAGTGGTTAGGCCTAACTCTCTGAATAACTGTACCCATTAAACTTATCTCAAGGGAATATTTTATATCTCCATTAAGAGACTATGAATTCCATCTTGAGAATATATGTTCCATTAACACTAAATGTGACTGCCCAACATACTGAGGTTTTGACCGTTACTTTAGATCTCACTCCTGATATATCAAAGCAACCTACATTTCATGATCAGGTCCATTATTCTCTCAGGATTAAGAGTTCATGTGAATACAAGTCGTGAGATTTATTATTCAATTAACAGTCGTTAGGAGAATAATAAATCTCACAGCGGTCCAGTTCAATGTGTCTTAACTCTTAAAACATATCAACATATTAACTAGAAGTCACCACTTCCATGATCAAGACAAATCATCATAATTAATATGTTATAGTCTTCGCAGATGAAATGCCCAATTTCATCACCGACTACGAACCAAAATTCTAAGTTTACAAAGAACTTGTGATCTATATCTTCTGTGACTAAATCACATAAATCACATACTATGCATCTCATAGACTATTTGATAATGTCCGAATATTCATGTTACCATTATTTTAGATAAGAATAAAACAACTTTATTAAACACAATATTAAGTCATACATCATTTCTCACATAATGTCATACATAATATCATACATAGCATCATACAATAGGATTTAAGGGCACATATCCTAACAGAAACATGAAAAGTGTTGTTTTGGGTGATTTTGACCAACTTTGACTTTTAGTCAACCCAGGACTGACTAGGGACATTTTGGTCAATTTGACCTAAAAATGCACTTCGAGTGCGCCAATGCCCGAACAAGTTGTACCATGTCAATCTTCATGTTCCCACAATCCCTTGATGAAAAATACATGTTTGTATCTCATACAAAACATATGCAGTGAAAATTAACAAATCTACTTCATTCGCAATTAATAACATATACTATGTAAATTTCAAAATTCAAGAACAAGAGAGTGTATCTTGGTGTGGTGAATTTCAAAACCAAAAATCAGAAGTTCTTAAGAACACTTTTAATCTTTACTCCAATTCCACTTGTGCCTAAAAGTGTAGTCTCTCAATTAGTTTCTATGAATTTGTTCAAGGGAGAATGAGAGAGCATCTAACACTCACATACAAACCATTTTTATGTACTTACAAAAATTCTGTATGTTTCTCTCCTTATAACTGATTATCTAATTGGACTAACCTTTTGGGCTTTTCCAATTAGGCTTTAGTATGTGGCTTGGAGTGGGACCAAAAGGGAACAAATAAGACCCTAGCTCCAATGGGCCTTGGGTTTTTCTGTTAACTCTTAACCAGTTCAAAGTTACCATTAATTATATTTAATACTACTATATAAATATAATTACACTCTATGCCTTATTAATAAAATATATCCTAAAATTTTATTGTACATGCAACCCCTTAATAAAATATTCGTAGTAATACAAAGTCATTAATGTAGACTGCCATTTTTTGAATTACTACATTTTAATCCTTGAGTACCCATATTAATCCATTTAAATTATTCATCATATATTTATGAAATCCAATTTCATAAATATATACTTTAGTAATTTCTTACTAAAGTGGTTAGGCCTAACTCTCTGAATAACCAAACCCATTAAACTTATCTCAAGGGAATATTTTATATCTACGTTTAAGAGACTATGAATTCCATCTTGAAAATATATGTTCCATCAGCACTAAATGTGGCTACCCAACATACTGAGGTTTTGATCGTGTCTTTAGATCTCACTTCTAATATATTAAAGCAACCTATACTTCATGATCAGGTCCATTATCTTCTCAAGATTAAGAGTTCATGTAAAAAGTAGTCGTGATGAGAATAATTTATCTAACAGCGGTCTAGTTCAATATGTCTTAACTCTTAAAATATATCAACATATCAACTAGAAGTCTCTACTTTCATAATCAAGACAAATCATTTTAGTTGACATGTTATAGTCTTCGCAGATGAAATGCCCAATTTCATCACTGACTATGAACTAAAATTCTGAGTTTACAAAGAACTTGTGACTTGTATCTTCTGTGACTAAATCACATACGATGCATCTCATGGACTATAAAATAATGTCCAAATATTCATGTTTCCATTATTTTTGATAATAATAAAACAAATTTATTAATTACACCATTAAGTCATACATAATGTCATATATAATATAATACATAGTATCATACATAGCATCATACATAGCATCATACAATAGGATTAAGGGCACTAATTCTAACAATCTCCCACTTGCCCTAAAGACTATTGTGCATTAATCTAACTCCCATTCGCTCCAAATGTGACTCAAAAGTCCTTTGAGGCAAGGTTTTGGTGAAGGGATCTGCTAGATTATTTGCACTTTCTATCTTTGCTACTATTACATCTCCGCGAGCAACAATGTCTTGAATGATGTGGTACTTTCTCTCAATGTGTTTTCCTTTCTTATGATTCCTTGGATTTTTGGATTGTGCAACAGCTCCACTATTGTCGCAAAACAATGTGATGGGAACTTGCTCTATTCTTACAACATCAAGATCAGAAAGGAATTTCTTAAGCCAAACAGCTTCCTTTGCCACCTCACAAGCAGCAACATATTCAAATTCCATGGTAGAGTCTACAATACAAGATTGCTTAATACTCCTCCAACTTATAGCTCCACCTTCCAAGGTGAACATACAACCTGTATTGGACTTTCTGAAATCAAAATCTAATTGAAAATCTGAATCTGTATAGCGCACCAATAAACAAGCATATAATTTCTCGTTCTCCGCAGATACTTAAGAATATGCTTTACAGCTTGCCAATGTTTTGGTCCTAGATTTAATTGATATCGGCTGACCACGCCAACTGAATAACAGATATCTGGTCTAGTACAAAGCATGGCATACATGAGACTTCCTACTGCAAAAGCATAAGGAACTTGTCTCATTATATTTTCTCCTCTTGAGTCTTAGGCCTTTGGTCATCAAACAGAGGAACACCATGCCTGAAAGGAAGTAATCCTTTCTTGGAGTTTTGCATGTTAAACCATTCTAGAACCTTTTCTATATATTCAACTTGTGATAAGTCTATCATCTTATTCTTGTGATCTCGCCAAAGCTTGATCCTTAGAATAAAGTTAGCCTCACTCTTGCGATCTCGCCAAAGCTTGATCCCTAGAATAAAGTTAGCATCACCCAAGTCCTTCATATCAAATTGGCTTGACAACCAAACTTTTACCGATGACATTACCCCTACATCATATCCAATGACTAGAATATCATCAACATAAAGCACTAGGAACATTACTACTTTGTCTTGATGTCTTTTGTACACACATGGTTCATCAAGATTTTTTTCAAAACCAAATGATTTGATTGCTTGATCAAATCTGATGTTCCATGACCTAGATGCTTGCTTAAGTCTATAAATGGACCTTTGCAACTTACATACCATATGCTCTTTGTTCTTTGCTATGAAACCTTCCGGTTGCATCATATAGATTTCTTCTTCAAGATTGCCATTTAAAAAAGCAGTCTTGACATCCATTTGCCAAATCTCATAATCATAATGAGCAGCAATGGATAAGAGAACTCTAATAGATTTAAACATTGCTACTGGTGAAAAGATTTCTTCATAATCAATACCTTCTTTTTGTGTATACCCTTTTGTCACTAACCTTGCTTTAAAGGTTTCAACCTTTCCATCTATCCCTCTCTTCCTCTTGTAAACCCATTTGTAACTAACAGGTTTAATGCCGTTAGGTGCCTTTACAAGATCCCAAACTTGATTGGAATACATAGAATCTAATTCAGATTTCATAGTTTTGACCCAATGATGTGCATCTATATCATTTATTGCCTCTTCATAAGTGTCAGAATCTAATTCAGCCTCTTCTAAGATAGCTTCATAAGTTTCTCCCAAACCTATAAATCTTATAGAAGGCCGAACAATTCTCCCACTACGACGAGGCACCTATGTACTAGACATCTCATAAGTAGTATCTTGTGGTGTATCCAATACAGCCACATCATCCCTAGTTTTAACTATTGGTTGTTCAACTATAGATTTATCTATTTCAGCCAAAACAACTATACTTCTAGGATTAAAATTATTCACATAATCATCCTACAAAAATTTGGCATGTGTGCTAACAAACACTTTGTCATCTTTATAATTATAGAATAAATAACCCTTTATTTCCTTTGAATACTCTAAAAACATGTATACTTCCGTTTTAGTTTCCAACTTATCAGACTTCCCTTTCAACACATGTGTTGGACATCCCCAAATGTGGAGATATTTCATACTAGGTTTATGCCCACTCCACAATTCCTTAGGTGTGTTGGGAACAAATTTTGATGGAACTAAATTCAAAATATGCATTGCAGTTTTTAGTGCATATCCCCAAAAAAAAACTAGTAAAGTTAAGTAACTCATCATGGACTTAACCATTTCCAAAAGAGTCTTACTCCTTCTCTCTGCTACACCATTCTGTTGGGGAGTTCTAGGTGCCGTCAATTGGGATACAATCCCATTTTGAGTTAAGTGATCCTTGAAATCCCCAAGAAAGTATTCGCCACCACAATCAGATCGAATGGCCTTTATGTGTTTACCTAATTGATTTTCAACTTCAGCCCTAAACTCTTTGAACTTTTCAAAGGCTTCGGACTTCCGTCTCATTAGGTACACATAACCATATCTTGAGTAATCATCAGTAAAAGTGATGAAATACTCATAACCTCTTTTTGCTTAGGTTAACATAGAACCACATACATCCATATGAACTAATTCAAGCAACTCATGGGCTCTTCTACCTTTTGCATTAAAAATTCGTTTGGTCAAGATTCACAAACTGAAAATTCATCAAAATCCAATGGCTCTAAGAGACCATTTTTTATCAGTCTTTGAATTCTGTTTGAATTAATATGACCCAGATGTAAGTGACGAAGATATGCTTCATTAGTAGAAGGAAACTTTCTCTTTAATAATTTTACATGAGAGTTATTATCTAATTCAGAATTGTATAATCATGGTTATCAGGAGTTAAAATATAGACCATCAACAATATTGCCAGAACAGATTAACATTTTACCCTTCTTTATTACAACATTATCTTCTAGGATAACACAATATCCATGTTTACCTAAATAAGTTGCAGAAATTAATAAATTTCTACGAACATTAGATGCATACAAATAGTCTTTCAATATTAAAATCCTAGACTCAAAGCATAAATTAAAAACTCTAACAACTACAATCGGAATCCTACTCCCATCAGCCAAAGTAAGAAACAATTCCCCTTCATTAAGCTTTCTAGTCTCCTGGAACCCCTGCAAAGAATTACAGATATGATTAGTACAACCTGAATCCACACACCAAGAATTCGTGGGATTTTGTACTAAACATATTTCAAGAAGGAATGAACTTTTCATACCCTTATTATTGGCAGCCCTGAACTTTAGACAATTCTTCTTCCAATGTCCTTTCTCACCACAATAGAAACACTTTCCTTTGATCTTATTTCCTTTGATCTTATTTCCTTTATTGGCAACTCTTAAGGCAATTTGTTTACCATCTTACTTAATGAAGTCCTTCTTCTTCTTCTTCTTCTTCTTCTTACTCTTGTCTTTTGACTTAGGTTGAGAAGTAGAAGCTTCAGCCATATTAGCATCAACACTGGATGTACCAAGAATACCTTCTGCCACTACCAATTCATTCATTAATTCAGACAATGAATAAATCTTTTTGTTCATATTATAATTAAGTCTAAATTCCTTGAATGATTCTAGTAGTAACTGAAGTATCATACCCACTTAGGATTCTCCATCAATATCAGCACCAAAAACTTCCAGTGTGTTCAGATTGTAAATCATCTTAAGACAATGCTCCCTTACTGAAGTGCTTTCAGTCATTTTGGTATTATAAATTTGCCTCATAGTTTCTTGCCTTGCAGAACAGCCTTGCTCACCAAACATCTCCTTCAGACTTAGCATTATGTCCGAAGCTAGTTCTACATCCTGCATTTGATGTTGTAGAACATTTGAAATAGATGCTAAGATATAGCACTTGGCCATCTCATTAGATTTCTGCCAACGATCATATTGTTGTTTTTCCTCAAGAGGAGCATCTAATGAAGCAAAGCTAAGACAAGGTTGAGTAAGCACATATTTGTGCCCTTCAACTGTAAGAACAATGTCCAAATTTCTTTTCCAGTCAACATAGTTGGATCCAATCAGTTTGTTTTGATAAAGAATAGTAACAAGTAGGCTAAATAATGCTATACCTAAATCTAAAAATAATAAACATGAATATTATACGTAAACTGTACATTATTAATTTAGCATATAAACATATAATATGGAACCTTAATAAAACCATAATATAAAATATGTAACGACAACCCAATCCATGTTTATAATTCCTTGGTAGCAAGTTTATTATAAACACATTAATTGATTGAGAACTATTCTCATTATTAGTGCTATCATGATAACTCTTATCAAACACTTATAATATGCCGTATTACCTTTAGCCTCTAAATAATAATGACATAGCTCCTTTGGGAGGTTAACATTACACTTAGTCTAGTGTACACCATTATCTAGAATCAAGTGTAGCCACATTTCATCTCCCATATAATGTTTAAACTTGTAGTACCATGGAATAAAACACCCTCATTTGGAATCGCGAGGCATATACGCCAAGACGAGGTGTTTGTCCACACTACTTTAAACGAGTAAGTTCAATCTTATAGTACTATAAAGTAAACATCCTCTTTTGGGATCGCGAGGCATATACGCCAAGACGAGATCCTTACCCACACTACTATGAACCGATAATGGAGGCCATGAGATCCAACCCTTGTATTTCTCTCCCACTAGATGTTTTAAATTAAAGATTTTTATTTTGTAAACATGTGTAATCTAATCACACACAACTTTGCACTTTATACATTTGAAAACACTTAGAAAAAATTGAAAAATTCAAACCAAACTTCAGAGGCATTTTCGCAAGAATCTCGCGACTAAGCTCTTCCTGCAAAAATGGGTTAAGGCAAAATAGTGAAAACACAAAATTCAGATAGAAACTTTCGCGACTGTCTCACGACTGTTTCATGAGTAAAGCTTACCCGCGAAAAGTTTTGTGCTTCAGAGGCATTTTTCGCGAGTAACAACGCGAGAAGGTAACCCGTGAAAAACGCGTGTTTTTAGTTTTTTAAATGGTAGATGTAGACAGTTTTCAACGGCTTTTTATGAACAAACAACCACCATATGAACATAATGATAAAATTTAATATCAAAATTGAATTCCATTGATGTTATAGCCTTAAAGTTCAATTCAACATACTTAAATTCAAATTTAAACAACATCATAACATCAACATCAGTTTTCATTCAACCATAATTTCAAAATTATGCAGAAAATTAAATATATAATCTTCTAACATCATGATACTATTATCTCTAATTCCAAAACTCACAAAACATATTATACAGATTCGAAATTGAAGACCGCTCAAATACCAATTGTTGGAAAAATACATGTTTGTATTGCATACAAAATATACGCAGTGGAAAATTAATGGATCTACTTCATTCGCAATTGATAACATGTACTATGTAAATTTTAGAATTCAAGAATAAGAGAGTGTACCTTGGTGTGATGAATTTCAAAACCAAAAATCAAAAGTTCTTGAGAACACTTTTAATCTTCACTCCAATTCCACTTTTGTCCAAGAAGTGTGGTCTCTCAATCAATTTCTATGAATTTGTTCAAGAGAGAGTTAGAGAGTGTCCAACACTCACATACGAACCATTTTTATGTACTTACAAAAATTATGTATGTTTCTCTCCTTATAATTGATTATCTAATTGGGCTAACCTTTTGGGTTTTTCCAATTGAACTTTAGTATGTGGCTTGAAGTGGGACCAAAATGGAACAAATAAGACTCTAACTCCAATGGGCCTTGGGCTTTTCTGTCAACTCTTGACAAGTCCAAAGTTACAATTAATTATATTTAATATCACTATATAAATATAATTGCACTCTATGCCTTATAAATAAATTATATCCCAAGACTATATTGTACATGCAACCCCTTCATAAAATATTCGTAGTAATACAAAGTCATTAATGTAGACTATCACTTTGTAAATTACTATATCTTAATCCTTGAGTACCCGATTTAATCCTTTTAAGTTATTCATTATATATTTAAGATATCTAATTTCATAAATATATACTTTAGTAATTTCTTACTAAAGTGATTAGACCTAACTCTCTAAATAACAAAACCTATTAAACTTATCTCAAGGGAATATTTTATTTCTCCGTTAAGAGACTGAATTCTATCTTGAGAATATATGTTCCATCAGCACTAAATGTGGCTGCCCAACATACTGAGATTTTGATCCTGTCTTTAGATCTCACTTCTGATATATCAAAGCAACCTACACTTCATGATCAGGTTCATTATCCTCTCAAGATTAAGAGTTCATATAAAAAGAAATTGTGAGGAGGATAATAAATCTCACAGTGGTCCAGTTCAATATGTCTTAACTCTTAAAACATATCAACATTTCAACTAGAAGTCTCCACTTCTATAATCAAGACAAATCATCTTAGTTGATATGTTATAGTCTTCGCAAATGAAATGCTCAGTTTCATCACCGACTACGAACTAAAATTCTGAGTTTACAAAGAACTTGTGACTTATATCTTCTGTGACTAAATCGTATAAGTCACATGCTATGCATCTCATGAACTATATAATAATGTCCAAATGTTCATGTTACCATTATTTTAGATAATAATAAAGCAACTTTATTAATTATAACATTAAGTCATACATAATGTCATATTTAATACATACATAGTATCATACATAACATCATACAATAAGATTTTAGGCACTAATACTATTATTATGCACCTAACCTATAAGTCAGTCTCCACTCATTATATTCCAAATCCTAATCTCATCAAAGAGTCTTCTAATAGGCTATCTAAACTCACACACACACTAACATGCATCTAAACATATAACATTCATCTTTCGTGGTAATCATATTCAATATTGTTCAAGGACAATGAAGATATCACAAGGCAGTTGCATCAACAAGGTATAATCAAGCATATTCAATCATTCTAGCATAACATCATGGCATCAACCAAACGAAATCCCTCATGTTCATCAAAGAACCCATGTTAATCAAACAAATACATATTTGCAATATTTGTATGTGTCACTTACCTCATTGCACCACAGCACCTTTGCATCAATGCATGTTCATGTTCATATGCATGTTCATGTTGTTCATCCAATCAAGAAACCCTAATCATACATTCTCAACAAAAGGTAATTAAAACACATTATAATATGAATCTAAGACCTAAAACAATGAAGAGAGACTAAATAGGACCTAAAAGCATACATTCAACCAAACAGAGTAAATAAACAAAATCTGGGTTTCTGAGCTCTAACATGCGTACACGAGCACAAGCCTGCATACACAACCTTGCCTAGAAACTCAACAAAGCAAACTGAAACAAAACTTAGTTTGAACGTTCTAGCATGCTTTCCAAACAGAAGAACAGAAAACCTAAGCTACATTAAGAGACAAATAAGCAATAAAACAAAGAAGTAAACAAACAAACCAAGAGATAAAAGCAAGAACAAGTACCTCACACAATAAGCTTTTAGAGCTTGATTTTGACTGTTCCCCTCAGTCAATCTACAAAACAAAATACCCCAAGGGTTAATAAGTTTAACTAGAAGGCTTTGGACTAAAATAAGTCCTAGCTAAGAAACTTCAGTTTAGGATGTTTTTTTGAAGTAAAATGCTTCTCTTTGAATCATTTTTTCGAGTGTATTCTTTGTCTATTGGGAAAAGAGTCGTGGGGACCTCTTAAAGTGTCCAAAGAGAAGGGGTGGAGGCAATTCCAAGCGATGTGGGATTGCCTCTACCGAGATTTTCTGAAAATATTTTCCTTACATAGAAACTGGAAACTCTAGTTGTATACGCAAGTTTGTGGCCGCGTACACAAAAGTTAAGGATGCGTACGCAAGCTCAAGGCTTTTGTAAGGATTTTTCTTCTTTCAAAAAGCATATTTCAACTAAACATTTCTATGGCCAAGCTCTAAATTAGCCCTATACCTCCTAGTGTTATTGTCACTGGGAAACGGGGACTTGAGTCGTAAAGGATACAAAATAAGGTGTCTACACATGTGAGCATACAAGCGCATGAGAATTCAAGCATGTGAGCATCTAAGCACGTACCTCTTACCTCAATCACCTCAACATTTAAGCACAATCATCAAAGTGTGTGAGCACATGAACGTCCAACTACATAATCACAGAAAGCTCTAAGCAGGTAGCCATATCATCATCCAAGTGTGTGCGTATGTGGATACAAACAAAGGGCTAATGTTTAATGAGAATTAATGATTATGTCTTATGAAAGAGTGACATTTAATTAGAGTGGAGTCTTCATTAAGTGTATTAATAAGTATCCATTTGTTGATCTGAGCTCTTTCTTGACATGGGTGAATTCAAATTAATGCATTTTATGTCAAGTAATTTGTTACATAACTTTTCAAGTGGAAAACACATGTCCATATCATACTCGTTTGAATTATAAGTTGTGTTAAATGTCACAACATCTCCATAGTAATGATAAGCTATCCTTGATTGCACATCCACCCAAAAAAAAAATTAACCATATAACCAACACCATCACATTGAATTGCATGAAAGAAATTAGGAATTTTAGCCTGCTATTGTTTGCAATAATTAGGGACAACAACATTAATATCTGTTAGGTGATTCCAGCAATCTGTACTTGTAAATTGTTGGTCACCAATATTGAACATCATGACAACTTTTTTAGTTGGTCTTCACCAATTTTTTTGACAAAGGCCCTTAGGTAGACTTTTTTTTTTTTTTTTTTTGTGGCATCAAAGATACTGACATTCTTGCTAAGTGATCCTTGTCTTGTAGTTTCTGTAGATCTTTCGATTTTGGCAATTATTCCCCCTATTTTTGTTTCTGTTATCAGGAGGGAGGTTGGCTGCTCTGTTGTGCTAATTCTTAGTTGTTTTCTTTGTTGAATAAAATTCTTCATTCATCAAAAAAGAGAATAATTGTGATAATTGAAAATGATTTGAGCATCCAGAGGATTGCTTTACAACCAGTTCTAAAAGTTAAACAACTTTCATGGGCCTTTTCTTTTTCGTCATCTTTGCTCCCTTTATTTTAAATATTACTGTTTTGCATTGCCCTTCGCTACAACATACATAAATACCACTATTACATCATCACTTCTAGAAGCTGTTTTACTAGAACAGACGTGAAGTCCAAAATCTCCATTTTTTTTTTTTTTTTGATAAATTCTTTATAAAATGCATCAGCACCTTCAAGAGAATCAAATTGCATTTCACAATTACCATAATTGTAACGTCGTAAATCATGCTCCAATATTTCTAAATTGTAACAAATATCTCTAAATTGAACCAGCTTAACATCCCATTTGTTCTTTCTCAATAATATCAACTCCAAGCTAGTGGTTTCTAAGGCCTCAACTCAAGCCGTTCAAACCGCATCTTATACACCGTACCATACATGTGACCGCAAAAATGAGGTGAGGTGCGGTTTAAAGGTTATAGTTTTGGCTAAACTCTAAACCGCATCGCACTGTACCGCACCACACATGTGACTACAAAAATAAAGTGTGGTGCAATTATAATTTTAGCTAATCCGCACTGCAAAGTGTAGTGCTAAAAAGTGACGTAAAACCACACCGCACCACACCACAAACACCCCTAGTCTCAGCCTCATAATATCTATAAGATTCTAAGTTCAAAATACCTTTCCAATATCTTAGAACCACTCTCATAAGATTCCTCTCTGTAATATCTTAGTGCGTATAGGATGAGAAATTGCATTCACCTAAGAGAATAATCAAATACTTGAATAGATCTAGACATCTTTGTTTGTCAAATAATAATAATAATAATAATATAATTATGATAGAACTCTATAAGTGTCCGTTTGGCAAAGATTATTTTTGCCAACTTATTTTACTATTTAATTTATTTTTGCTACTATTTAACTTATTTTTGTTACTATTCATAGATCTCACTACACTTTTTGATACTATTCATGTCTCCTATTGTACTATTTCAGCTAACTTTTACCTTTATTTTACTTTCAACAAAAAATTTTCAATTTAAACAAAATAAACGAATCCCGAACAAACCCTAAATTCAAAAAATAAAAATCTTGATGAAAATCTTCTTCATAGAAATCATCCATGTTTAAAAATTTGCAGCATAGTAAATTAAGGAATTGATGTTACATGGAATTGTAACATATAAGAGTAAAATGCTACGCAAAATTTCTTTTATAACATTTTCACAAATTGACGAGGCAAATTATAAGCAGAACAGCACTACCAACTGCGACCTATCAATAACACCTCAACTTTTATGTATTATGCACAAGCTATATCAGCAATTGTAAAAAAGGTTGTAAAACAGATTGTAAAGTCTAAATCTTCTATCTTACTCTTCATACTCTACTATATACCCCACAAATAAAAACATATCACATATCCATCTATTTTATTAAATGCTAAATTTATGTCTTCTATTATTTCAATTTCTTAAAATAAATAAATAAATAACTCATTGTATTTAGGCAATTGAAATAATAAAAAGCATAAATTTAGCATTTAATATAATAGATGAACATGTAACATACTTTTATTTGTGGAGTATATAATGAAGCAAGAAGAGTAGGATAGAAGATTTGGATTTCATATTGTACCCTTTGAAGAATTCACATTCAAGTTGATTTCATCCAATTCAACAGTTAACAGCTTGTGCCGTAGGGTGTTGGGTAAGTCCCACAAAGAGCGCAACCCTTGTGTTTAATTGACACAGACTTCAGCCTTTTGGCCTAGGACCATTTAAACTTCCACAATCACAATCCGGGATTGAGGCTGTTCAATCCTTTAAATAGCTTATCATAAAACTAAAGAAAATGTGTGTGATTTTAGCACTTCTATACATGGCGCAGCTAGAACTGGGAAAAAAATTGAAAGGAAAAGAAAAGTGAAGAAAATTATTCTATTTCTATAACACTACTACATTACATGACATTGCAAAATGTCCTTTCTCATCCGCTCAAAAAGGATGAAAAAGAGAGAATTCCCATTTGGAATACATCAATAACAGAATTAGGACCTTTTTTCTTCAAGATTAAATTAATAGAACACATATTAAATTAGTTTCCGAAACCAAATGGTGATTTTCTCCGACTTCCTCCTTCTCCATATTGCTCATTCCACTTCCTTAGCTCATTCATGCTTGCAGCATCATACGCAACTGATGGCCCAACCTATACAACAGAATAAGAGACCAATTTAATGTTGCAGCAATGATAATGCCATTTACAGAAACCACGTTGATGCTGAATTGAGTTGTGTGAAAAAAAAAAAAAATTGAAGACAAAATTGAGTGGCTTATTCCATAAGAATAGTTAAGTTAGTCATCTTAAGAATATTCATAGGCAAATTTTGTTTTTTCTTTTAAAGACAACTTTAATCCAAAGTACAGCAAAGCCCAAATTAGTAAAGCTCCAAAAGAGAGAGAGAGAGAGAGAGAGAGAGAGAGAGAGAGATTAACTAGCAGTGCAGGTCTGACTCGACTTAGGTAATATCAACTTCAAAAGACCATATAAAGAGAGGACTTTTTGATCTAGTAATAGCAGCAGAGATGTGTTTGATCTAGTAATAGCAACACGAGAACTATACTGGCATTTGCTTCAACACAAGGAAGACACATTTTTGAAACATGGAGATCCACACTCTCTGCATGGGGCTTTACATTGACATAAGAATTCATGGAATGAATGATTTCTCAAGAACACTTGTATATAACCTTAAAAAAGTACTTCAGAAGAGTGAATAAGAAGGCTGATTCTACTTGTGAGCAGGAAGGGGACAGGACACAAATGATCAAGGATATCCTTATTTCACTCATTATTCTGCATAAAAGCAAGAGACACCATTCTGGCCATGCTCTATCCACCTAACTAATTCTCAATCATTTTTGGCAATCAGCAGAAAAATCAACCAATGATAGGAACATACAGCAAAAGCATTAAAATATGGAGGTCCACACCTTATGCACTTTACTTAATGCTAGTTAAAATTCATCTGATTTTGCCATTTATTTAGCGATCCAGCAAATAGTCCAGTCTTTATTCCACTATTCATGCAAAAAAGAAAAGCTACCTTTGACAGTACCATATCTCAAATAATTATGAATATTGCTTTTAACAGTAGGGATAATAAGAGAACCCTGAAGTTATGCCACCAACAGTTAAAATCAATCATTCAAAAGCTTGCCATATGGTTGCTATGACAACAGCTACTAATGGTGCTACCAGTAAATACCTTATTTGAAGATGGTGATGATGCTACTTTGCCATTTAACCCAACTCAAGCTGACAAACTTACCGAATAATTACCAAGGCAAAAAGCATTTGTCTTAAATCATTGAAGTTGCATTCTACAATATAGTTTGATTATGATTCTATATTTAGCTTTTCAATTTATGGGAAGATACTTGTTAGTTGTCTGTCTTACTCATAGACCTTACCATTGAAATAAGTCATCTCACCCTACTATGAGAGTTTATATTTTTTAGCACTGCACAGACACGACAATTTTGCCATTGTCCCGGATACCGTATCCGATACAGATAAAGGTTGGATACTGGTACAACCATACCCGGAGAGTATCAGGCAAAAAAAAAAAAAAAAGTTTTTTTTTATTCTGATACTCAGCTTGAATACGCATGGGATACGTTCGAGATACAGTCAGCACCCATCGGACAAGGGGATAAAAAAAAAAAAAAGAACAAAAAAAAAAAAAGAACAAAAAAAAAAGAAAAGAAAGAGAAGATCTTGACACCTGGCAAATTTCCCACCGCTAATCGGCCCAGCTGAGTTAAAAGCCCTAATTTTCTCACTTGGTCAATCCCTACTCTCACTTTCGATTTCCGCTCTGCCTCTATTTGCACTTCGCAACAATGAAGTCCCACTCCCAACCATAGATCGCCACTCTCTCTCTCTCTCTCTCTCCCGTCTTTGTCGATCGTCAATGCCAGAGCTCCTCCTCCCCCTTCTTGCCAATAAGTCTCTCAAACTCTCACTCTCTCTCCCTCGCCTCGCCTCTGTTCTGAATCAAAATCGCAATTTTTTTTTCTTCTCTTTTCATTATGCTTCTCACTTGCTCACTTGCCCAGTGGCCTGGGCTTTTAGCCTTACTGCCCTTAGGCCTTAGTTATGTTATTACATATTGGTTGTTTTGACTTGAGTTACCTTTTGACTTTGGAATTTTTTAGGATATATATTTGCATTGTTGCGGCCTGTGGCCTGTAATATATTGATATAGTGATATAAATAATAAATATAATATTTTTTGTTGTTTAGCCACTGTGATACTGTTGCACACTTGTTTCTGTTATACTGTTATATAACTTATATATTTATTGTTCATGAAATTTGTAGGTAAAATGAATACCCATAAAATGTCCGACAAATTTGCCAATAATCAATCTCAGTCAGATGAAGAAACGAAGTTTCCTCTATGGAGATTTGTTATTATATTGGATAAAGCAGTTGGTGGTGGTGGTGGTGGTGGAAACACTGTTTTTAGTTGTAATTAATGTAGAGATGTCTTCAAGGGGTCTTATTCTAGGGTGAGAGCACATTTGTTAAAGAACCAAAAATATGAAGTAAAGGTATGCTCTAAGGTTTCAACTGAGCGTCTTGCAGAAATGCATCAAATAGAAGATGAAAGCCAAGAGGCTGATCAGAGGAAGAAGCAAGTTAGTACCTTTACTCACTGGTCTTAGTCATATTCCTACTGACGGTATTATAGGTACAAGTCAACCATTTCAAAAAAGAAAATTGACTGGGGGGGGAATCATCCTTTGGAAAGGGCTTTAACAATCAATGCCAAGACCATTTAGATAGTCTTGTTGCTAGGACATTTTATTCTGCTGGGTTACCCTTTCATTTGGCTAAAAACCCATATTTTATTGAGGGCTATGCTCCTCTGGGTTACTATAAATTAAGAACTACACTCTTGCAAAAAAGGGAGGGGACATGTTGACAAGTTGTTGGGGACGATTAAAGAAACTTGGAAAGAAAAGAGTTTAAGCATAGTAAGTGATGGGTGGACAGATCCCCAAAGACCACTCATCAATTTTATGGATACATCAGAAAAAGAGCCGATGTTCTTAAAATTCATTGATGGTTCAAAAGAGTACAAATACAAGCACTACATTTCAAACTTGTTTCTAGAGGTCACAGCTGAGGTTGGACGTCACAATGTGTTGAAGCTGAATATCCCACTATACTTTGGTCACCATGTGTTGTGCATACCCTCAATCTAACTTTGAAGATTAAATGTGCAGCCAAATACTCTCTTCATAATGAGTTCACATATAATGAATGACAATTGATTACGAAGTGTGCTGATGAGGCATCTTTCATTCGTGTTTTCATCATGAATCATTCAATGAGATTGGCAATTTTTAATGAATTTTTCCCTTTGAAATTACTTGATGTTGCTAATACACGATTTGCTTCAATAACATGCTTAAAACAGATTGAAACTCATAAGAAAAGGTCTTCAAAACATGGTCATTAGTGAGCAATGGACATCTTATAGGGAAGATGATATTGGAAAAGCTCAAACTGTGAGAATATATTTTGGATGAAATATGATGGGACAAGGTTGACTATATTCTTCAATTCACGGGACCTATTTATGAGATGCTTCGAGTGGCCGACACGGATAAAGCTATTCTTCATGAGGTGTATGAAATGTGGGATTCAATGATAAAACAAGTGAAGAAAGAAATATACCGGTTTGAAGGCAAGCATGAGTCGTGTACATTCAATGATGTGGTATACAATGTACTCATTGATAGGTGGAACAAAAATTGCAAACCTCTTCATTACCTTATTCACTCCTTGAATCCTAAGTAAGATTTCTTTCTATTCTAATTTTCTTTTCTTCCTTTTGAAATCAATAAAGTCATTTTTATTATAACTACTTATTTACTTATTTTTTACTAGGTATTATACTCATCAATGGATTGTTGAGGGTAAGGGTCGTGTTTCTCCACATAAGGATCGTGACATTTCTGATGAGAGAAACAAGTCCTTAAAAAGATACTTCCTAGATATGGAAAATTTGGAATTTGGTTCTAGGGTGTTTAATGTGGATTGTGTGGACAGAACGAAATCGTCGTTCTTTTGAGGACAAGGAGAAGACGTTGGATGAGTTAAAGGTTTTAAGTCATCGCAGTCTTTTGGAGTGGTCTCGTTGTTGGGGTTTTACTGATTGTTCTTCTCTCTCTGAGTTTATGTCTTCACTTAGCTTAGTTTCCTGATTTTCCACTTTGTTTTCCTTCTTGTTGTTCATCATCATGAACTCCTCCTTTTCTCTTTCCTTTTTCATTAATATTATTATTCTGATTACTTATCAAAAAAAAGAAGTGCTTGCAAAGTTTGGTTTATTTTCAGGACATATGTCCTATGATGATTTTTTTTTTTTTTTTTTTTTTGATAAGTAATAAGAGTTTTATTGATAAGAAAAGTACAATGTGTTTACGATACTAAACTCATTACACTTGCATCAAATACAATCAAATCAAAGGGAAGAGCTAACAGAATTAAGGAAACAAGACATGGAAATACAATGCGTAAAACCCCAAATACAAGACCACTCAAACAAAGTCCTAACTAGCAAAGACTTCAACAGATCAATAGATCTCTCAATATTGTCAAATGTTCAGGTATTACGTTCCTTCCAAATTAATCACATAAGACACGCTGGAACCATATTCTAGACATTAGAAGAGTAAACTGTATTTAGCACCATCCACAGAACCTCAAACATAAGAAAGACTACACTCCACAAAGCATGAGCAAACTTGCAATGGATCAAAAGATGATCCACAGTTTCCTCATCACACTAACATAGGAAACGCCAATTAACAGGAGACAAGTTCTTCTTAACAAGGTTATCTATTGTGAGAATCCCATCCCTAGCAGTTGTCCATAAAAAGAAAGACACCCTTTTAGGTACCTTAACACACCAAATGCTCCATCAAGGGAAAGAAACAAAAGGGGCTTTCAATAAAGAGTTACAAAAACAGCGCACATCAAAAACACAACTACAATTCAACTATCAAATCAGGATATCATCGCCCTCTCCCCTTGGTATTTTGGAGGAAATATGCTCAAAGAAAGAGTAAAATCCCCCCAACTCCCAGTCATTAAAGTCGCGACGGAAAAGTGAGTCCACAGAAGAAAGATATAACTCAGATCCATTGCTTTGGTGGTTAGTCCATGGGTCCTCATTACCTATGCTACAAAGCATAGTTGTAAAGCTTCTTGGACAACCTTGTTCTTCGTCATGCACCAAGAGGAATTGGAGTACATTTAGCTTTATTCATTGTTTGAAGAGGAACAGAATTAGTCCTAGACATGCTGAAGATTTAGTATATGTTCATTCTAATATTCGACTTCTTTCAAGAAAGAGGGAGGAGTACAATAAAGGATAATCTCATAAGTGGGACAATGGTGGTGATTCTTGGGATGAGCCATTTGGAGGAGCTGGATTGCTTGAGATTGCATTCTTATCACTAGATGAGCCTGAGTTGGAGGTAAAAGGCTTGTCTTCTTTTTTTTCTTTTTCTTTTTTTCTTTTTTTGATGTTGAATGTAGTTTATTTGAATATTTGAACTCTATGTTTGTACTTTAAACAACACTTTATGGGTTTTTGTTTATTTGAACTCTTGGTTTGTATTTGAGAAAACATTTTATAATGTCATTGTACTTGTTTGCTGTTTAGCCTTTAAATTAATTTTAGATATGTTTTCAAGCATTTTATTGTTGTTGCTTAATGTTAAAACTTAAGATAAACAAAAATTATGTACAAAAATATTTAAATATACCTAAAAATAAATATTAATTAATTAATTGCCGTGTCCATAATTCTTTGATGAATCGTCATCTTCATAAGACTAGATAACTACAATAAAATAACTCCTAAAAGATAATCATGAGCATGACTTAATTCCAAGTGAAATAGCCATGATGAATAATCTTATGCAGTCAAGCTAAACACTTATCCAATAATAAAAATACAGTTCATATTTTAAATTTCCTACCTTGGCTTTTGACTGAATCAAATCATCCAAACTAAGTGCTCGTATGGCTGGAGCTACATCGCTTTTGCTTCCCTATAAAACAATTAAACAGATGCCAAAAGAAAACATAAAAAAACTAGAGTGAAGATTGTAATACATTGGAACTAATGATAAATGTAAGCAGCAAAAGGGAACCAGAACAGTTTCTTGTGAGTGGTAAAGTGCCAGATTGTGGGTTCAAAATTGTCTAAATGGTAATTCAGACAACCAGATGGAGCCAATGACATGGTGTGGTTTGAGAGGCTTCACCAGTTATGTCACTATCCAAGTATAAGATCTAAGATGGACTTTAAACCACCTCACAGGATAACACAACCGAATGCACATACTACAAAAAATTGTTGCTTCTATTCAACGAAGACCAAAATAAAATAGTTAAAGGGAAAAAAAAAATTGGGGGGGGCGGGGGAGTGGGGGGGCGGAGCATGGAAGAGACATTCATGCACTATCTGATCACATCTTTCATTAGTAAGTTACACACATACCTATGGATCTTGAACCCAAAATTCTCCACCCTATTCTTACCAAAGAAGTTACCAATTGAGCTAGAATTCAATTGGCCCTGATTTGATTAGATTTTACAAAGAGATTAATCTATATGTATCATGGTACAGCCAGAGCTCTGCAATTAGATAGTAACACTGACTATTCAAAGATATCTATCTTGTTTCCATCGTAACAATGATTAAATGATAA
Organism: Lithocarpus polystachyus; assembly: GCA_033629205.1. Classification (NCBI taxonomy): domain Eukaryota; kingdom Viridiplantae; phylum Streptophyta; class Magnoliopsida; order Fagales; family Fagaceae; genus Lithocarpus; species Lithocarpus polystachyus. Next base: position 50,756,563 of record CM066164.1, read on the forward strand.
TATCAACATCTGACTACAGAAGTGCAAGAGGCAGAAGAGAAGAAAAGAAAAGAAAAGCAAACACATTTGATTAAAGTTTGGGAATATACTGGGGAAGCCATATCCATCTGAGAGAGAGAGAGAGAGAGAGAGAGGGTGAAAGAAATTTGGATAAACATAATGAGGCTGACTTCTCTAATCAATTGTGTCCTAAAATTTCATATGTTTTTCCCCACACTCAGCTTCTTGTCAGTTTTCACAAGCAACTAGAACACTTTCATCTTTTTTACACATAAAACCCAACATATATATTAGATTTTATACTTTCACTAACAGAAATTTATGAATGACGCATTTCTAAACTGTAAGGTTCATCCTGACATGCAGTTCTGACGTGTGCCCGGCCCCAAATACTGATGGAAATGAGAATGTAAGCTTCAGACCTTACTTGAGATAACATCTCACCTACCTTTTTTTCTTCTTCTAAAAGTTCTTGGACAGGTCTATATGCTGCAGCAATACAGAGATTCTGTGGAAGGAAAAGATGATTAGGTATGAACCAATCACATTTAGAAATTTCAGAAAGACATTTAGCATCAGCACATTACCTTCAAATCACTACCGGAATATCCTTCAGTTGCATAAGCAAGTTGGTCAAATGAAAAATCAGGTTCTAGAATCTCTTGTGAAAGAAATATTCTCAAAATCTTCTTACGATTTTCAGCATCTGGTAAGTCCACGTATATCCTAAAGAGCAACCAAACATAACTTATTTGGCAATACCGTTTATTTTGTTCTGTTTCTAATTACATCATCTCTTTCCCAAATTCAAGGGTCATTAGCATTAAAATGGAGCAAAAAAAAGCATGTGTGGCTTATATGCAGAGCATACAATGATTTTGACAAATGACAAAACAACTAACCATCTAAAGTCCTTAAATCTCAATGTGCATTTTTACTAAGCAATCTTACCTTCTTGGTAAGCGACGAATGACAGCATCATCAAGGTCAAAAGGCCGATTTGTGGCACCAAGAATGAGGATTTTTTGGCTATCTTTTGACCTCAATCCATCCCAAGCTGCCATAAACTCGTTTCTCATCCTTCTAGTGGCCTCATGCTCAAAGGAACCACCACGAGCACCAAGCAGACTGTCAACCTACAAACAAAATTTAACATCTTAATGAAGCAATTTGTAAAGACAAGCAAAAATAACCATAACATATTAAACAAGGATTCAATTTTGGGTAATTAATGTAACATTGTATCATCAGAACAAAGCAAAACCCATTTATATTTCGTCAGAGATGCCCTCCAAATGGGTAAAAAAGAGAACCAAAAAGAGAAGAAAAATCTTGAACAGAATATTGATGAATTATCACCCACAAATCCAGATAGAAGAGCCTGTGGGGAAAAATTAGAAGCAGATTTACACACATCTTTCACTACATGTTAAAAGTATATTTAACACGTACTTCTTTCACTACATGTTAAATTTTAATAAAATCATAATCGTAAGATAACTTCCACAATTAACCAAAAATTACCAAAATGTTTTAAAACATCAAATTGATTGGTTTCCTAGATATATTAAGAGTAAATGAAAAAACTCAGGGTTTGGGGGAAGAGGGGGCGATTCTGCAAAAGCATTTTATAGGGAATATCCCACTAAAGTAGTAAAGAAAGGGTTGTACAACATCCTTCCCTTCATTCATTTCTTAATAAAGTATTTCTTGTTCTCCATCTCGTTTTTTTTTTTTTTTTTTTTTTTTTTTTTTTTGTGTTAAGGAGGATTACTGGTGCTCTTAAACGTTTCTGAAATGTGAGCTTTGATATGTAAGTAGTGTTAAATTACCGATTATCCCAAAAGTTTAAACTATTAGGAAATGGTGAATTTAATCACTTAACCACAATTCTAACACTTCCCCTCATGTGTGGGTGATGAGGACAAGGAAGAGCTCAAGGAAAAAGAAGATTAAATATACAATGATTCAAGAGCTATAGTGGTATCTTCAGCACCCATCGAGCCGATTTTGGATGCGGTGGTCGCTGGGAAAGAGGAAAGGAAGGTATGGATTTTTTTGGTGTTGATCTTCCAAAGTTTTCTTCATTCGAAGGGGTCCATCACAGCTGTCACACTATTAAGGAATTGGTTGGAGATTTGGATAAATCATGGGGTAATTCTAAAGAATGGATGTTACAACTGAGAGATGGTAGGCAGATAGTGATTCCACTGTCATTTTATCGATCTCCAGATAGCAAGTCAGATTGCTCAGTCACGGAGGGAGAAGCTGGTCCAGGTGATAATTGTTTTGTCACGAAAAGGAAAATTGTTAGCTAGGCAGACAAGTGTGATAAGGCTGTTGATTCTTTGACTGTTGTTAATGGGTTAGAGGATGAGATATGGGAATTTGATGAAAGGTCGATGACTTGGGAGAGAGGTAGGGAGCCCTTAGTTGTGGTACCTTTGGTCACAGAAATTCCGTTGGAAATTGAGTGTAATTCTGGGATGGATCTTAGGTGTAAGGAGAATGTTGATAGCAATCAATTATCACAGTGGGTAACTAAAGGATTAAGGCATTTAGGAAATCCGTGGGGACTTAGAGGCCAGAAAATAAATAAATAAATAAAGATAAGCAACAACAGGAGTTAGGTAGTCAGAAGAAGCTGGTTTCATCATGGCAGAAGGGCCAGCGGGAACTAAAGAATTTAATGAGCTTTATGAACGTTGAATATGGGTAAGCTAAAGAGTGTCAGTAGTGAGAGGACTGTTGTGGTACATCAATGAATTTGAAGATTATTTCTTGGAACGTTAGGGGGTTGAATGAGTGGGATAAAAGGCTTCAGGTCAGAAACCTAATTAGAAATTGGAGGTCTGATATTGTTTGTCTTCAAGAAACTAAATTGGAGTTGATAACCAGAGCTGTGAAAGGGTGGCCAACATGTTGACTGGTCATATTTAGGTTCTTGTGGAGCTTCTGAAAGGGTGTTGCTGATGTGGGACACGCAAGTTGTGGATAAAGTGGAGGAAGCAGTGGGAAGCTTTTCGGTGTCTTGTAAGTTTAAAAGTGTGGTTGACCAATTTGTTTGGGCATTTACTGGAGTGTATGGTCCTAACTCAGTGAGTGATAGAAGGCTGTTATGGGAGGAATTGTTTGGATTAAGCAGTTGGTGGAATGTTCCTTGGTGTATGGTATGTGACTTTAATGCGGTAAGATTTCCTTCCGAACAAGCTGGTTCCACTATTTTTACTGCTGCTATGTGTGGAGTTCTCTGATTTTATTTCTGAGCAAGGTCTGATTGATATCCCCATAGAAGGAGCAAATTTTACCTGGTCTAATTCTAGGGAAGTTGAGTCGAAGGCACAGTTGAACAGAATTTTTGTTCTCTGCAGATTGGGAGGCTAAGTTTCCTACTGTGTGCCAAAGAAGAATGTCTAGGCTTTTATCAGATCACTTTCCAATTGTCCTAGAGGGTGCATCCTTCCAGCATAAGGGTAGGAGGCCGTTTAGATTTGAGAACATGTGGCTTAACCACTTAAGGATGAAGGCTTTGTGAAAAGGGTGCATTCCTGGTGGGATTCCTATCATTTTCAAGGTGCTCCAAGTTTTGTGTTGGCAAATAAATTGAAGTTGTTGAAAAATGACTTGAAAAATGGAATGTTGAGGTGTTTGGAAATGTAGAAGAACGTGGAAAACAGTTGTGAAGGGTTCTTAGTAAGTTTGAAACTACTGAGGAAAGTCGTGGTCTAACGGAGGAGGAAAAGCTAGATTTCAAAAGAATATGTTAAGCGAAAAAATCTACAGTACTCTGTATTAGAAGAAAAGATAAGAATACTAAATTCTTCCATCGTATAGCCAATTCATCACAAAAGATTTAACTCCATAGATAGGGTTATGGTGGATGAAGAGCTGTATTCGGATCCAAAAGTCATAACAGAGTTTATTTCTCACTTCTATAGGCAGCTTTATTCTGAAGATGTGGTTAATAGACCTGTACTTGACGTAGAATTCTCTAGAACTTCTGAGGATGCTATTTGATTAGATAGGTCGGTTGATGAGGATGAGGTGTATGGGGTGATCCATGGTTTTAATGGCAATAAGGCTCTTGGCCCTAATGGGTTTTCCATGGCTTTTTTCCAGTCTTGTTGGAGTGTGTTGAAAGTTGAGATTATGGAAGTTTTTCAAAACTTTCATACTAAGCTGTATTTGACAAAAGTCTTAATACTGCATTTCTTGCCCTTATTCCTAAAAAGGCAGATGCTGTGGAGATCAAGGATTTTAGGCCAATAAATTTAGTTGGTGGGATGTACAAGATTATTTCAAAGGTGTTGGCTAATCGGTTCTGAAGGGTGGCACATGGGCTCATTTCAGATTCTCAGAATGCATTTGTAAAAGGTAGACAAATTTTGGATTCCGTGTTAATTACTTCTGAATGTATTGATAGTAGATTGAAGACAGAGATTCCAGGGATATTGTGTAAGTTGGATGTGGAAAAGGCGTATGATCATGTGAATTGGGGTTTTCTAATGTATATGTTGCAACGTTGTGGGTTTTCTAGAAAAGTGGAGAAAATGGATTATGTGTTGCATTTCCACTGTTAAATTTTCCATTTTGATTAATGGGAGTCCTTCAGATTTTTTTGGAAGCTCTAGGGGATTAGGCAAGGGGATCCTCTATCTCCACTTCTCTTTGATGTTGTTATGGAGGCTTTGAGCTGTATGTTGGATGTGGCTATAGCTGCTAGATAGTTTTCGGGCTTCTCTGTAGGTTCTACTCCTAGTACATCTATGATGGTGTCTCATCTTTTATTTGTGAATGACACCCTTATTTTTTGTAATGCTAACCCTAATCAGTTGGTTACTTTGAGGGGAATTCTAAATAGATTTGAGGATGTTTTAGGGTTAAGAATTAATTTGGAAAAATCAGAGTTGGTACTGGTTGGTGAGGTATGTAATCTGAATGTGTTAGTGGGGTTGTTGGGTTGTAGGCATTCTTCCCCTGTCTATGAAATATTTGGAACTTCCTAGGAGGCTATATTCAAGGAGTTGTCAATCTGGAATCCAATATTAGAGAAGATGGAACGAAGACTAACAGGGTGGAAGAGACTTCATTTATCTAAGGGGGGTAAGGTAACTCTTATTAAAAGTACTCTTTCCTCCTTACCTACTTATTTCTTTTCCATACTTCCAATATCAGGGAAGGTTGCTAATCGCATGGAGAAATTACAAAGAGATTTTCTTTGGAGTGGTATTAGTGGTGATTCTAAGTTACACCTGGTGAAATGGGCTAAGGTTTGTAAGCCATTGCAGGTTGGAGGGCTAGGTATAAGACAATTGAGAAGCTTTAACTCTACCTTGTTAGGCAAGTGGTTGTGGAGGAATGGGTTAGATACAGATGACTTATGGAGAAGGGTTATAGAGGCAAAATGTGGGGATGATTGGGGTAGTTGGTGCATGAAAAAGGTGACAAGTGCGTATGGTGTTAGCCTCTGGATTCATTGGAATTTTCAATTTCATCATGCACCGCAAGATTCGGAAGAAGACTCTTTTGATCGGTTTATGGCCATTGTTTTACTCTTCGAAAGTGCGGGGGTTTGGCCCTGATAAGGTTTGTTAGAAGCCAGCAAGTAGTCAAGGTTTTGAGGTTAGAAGTTTCTATCTTTCTTTCTACCCTCCCACTCTCTCCTTCCCTTGGAGGTTGTTGTGGCAATCAAACCTCCCTCCAAGGGTGGCTTTCTTTTTATGGTCAACCTCTTTAGGTAAGATTCTTACAACTGATAACTTTCGCAGAAAGAGTATTATTGTTCTTGATTGATGCTATATGTGTAAAAGGTGTGGGGAGTCGATGGATCACCTTCTGCTTCATTGCCTAATAGCTTCTGAGCTGTGGTCTTTGGTGTTTTGTTTGTTTGGACTCCATTGGGTTATGCCTCTTAAGGTATTTGAGTTGTTTAAGTCTTGGCAAGGTAAATTCAGGCAACATCGCAATATTGTTTTTTGGAGACTTATGTCGCATTGCTTGATGTGGTGTATTTGGAAAGAAAGGAATGCTAGATGCTTTGAGGGATGTGAGCAAGTCCTTGCTAGAGATTAAGTCTTTTTTCTTGCATACTCTCCTTGTTTAGAGTGTGGCTTTGTTGCATTTTTCTTGTTTTTCCCTTCCTGCTTTACTTAATCATTATAATTTAGGTTCTTGAATTTTGTTCCCACAGTACATCCCCAATGTACTCGGGTTGGCTAATTTTTTCTTAATAAAATTTTTTCATTACCTATCCCAAAAAAAAAAAAAAAGAATTGTGATCTAGTTTTGATGTCGGGCCTTCATAGTACCTTTGATAGGTCATTTTAGTTATTAGTATTGAGTCTTTTAGGTTGAGAAGCTGCTGGATCAGGATTTAATTAAGTTCTATTAGAATAAGGGCTATTTGGTAATTTCCAAAAATCTAGAATGGGCTGTCCTTGGTTGTACCAAAGGCACACGAGTCTCATTTTATGTTTAGAGTCCTCCTATTTGGTTTAGGAGTTATTAAGTCTTTTATTTAATTGTTGTTAGTATTCTTATTCATTCTCGGAATAGGTTATTTAGAGTCCAAATCCTTCTAGGAAAGGGATAAAGGCTCTTTTGTGGTCATGTTATTTCAGAATATAGTGATTTATTAATAAAACTCAGCAGCTTATTTTAAGCTTGTTTGTGTGATGCAAACTTCTCCGAGGTGTGATGCCAAGGAACTCTAGGTGTGATGCTTAGGAAGACCTAGGTGTGATTGCCTAGTGTTTTATTTATGTTATTTTCTATTTATCCCCTGTTTCAGCCCCAAAACAGCCATCAATATTCATTCTTTTCTAACCTAAACTCTTAAACGTCAATCCTTATTCAAGAATTCTTCAAGAAACCTAGTATAGTGCTGAATTTTTTAAAGATCCTGCATCAGTGAGCCTAAACTCCCCCTTAATAAGTGGGGTCCAACACATGGGATTTTAACATTTTAAATGAGAGGTAGAGAAATGCCAGGGATCAAACTCAAGATCTCATACTCTGATACCATGTTAAATTACAAATTGTCCCAAAAGCTTAAGCTATTAAGAAATGTTAAATTAATTCACTTAACCACATTTCTAACAAGCAGTCATTTTGAAACTTCAAAAAATAAAAATTCAAACATATTCTGAAGTTTTTCCATTATTTTAGCTAACAGCCTTGTTAGCGAAATTATCAATATCAGTTTCAAACATGTGTTACGGAATGTCAATAAGTTGTTTAAGTAGAACTTCTACAATACAAAAGAAGGTGCACTGTGTTGTGAGACTGGTGATGTGAAGATAATACTGAGAATATAAATTCATGACAAAAACATTCACTATTTTTACAGAAAAATACAATTAAAAAGCTAAGTCTAGTTTTCATTGAGATATAGAGTTAGATAGGCCACAGGTGCATTCTTTATATAATGGGGAAGTTTTCACAGTTGTTGGGCTTTAGAATTCAGTTGCAGGAGTAGGACAGATAATGTATTAAGTGTCAGGGGTAATGACTTATATATCAAGAAAAAATGTCTTACAACAATCTACATTATGTTTGACCCTTTAATTGACAATTCTAAGCTTACAGAGAGATGAAGGACAGAAAGGGAAAAAAAAATCTTAATTTTGGGTTTAGCAGCTTCACCATGTTCATGTTCAGTATTGGGTAATGAATAGTGAATACTTTGCTGAGGTCAACATAGGGTGCACGGAATACCTTTGCAGTCCAACTTATCAAAAAAGGGATACCTTTGCAGTCTATGTCTTTGACCCCGTGTAGCTCCCTCACGGAGGTCACAAATTATTCCTTTATATGATAATGCAACTGATTTAATATTGTTTATCCTCTTCTGTGATGTTGCATCTTTGCACAAATTTTGTTGTTACTAAAATGAAAAACTAAAAATCGAAGGGATGACAGTATTTGGTTCACAATGTACAAAAGCAATTATGTTCCAAATTCTCCCAAGTAATAAAGAAATTATACTTAGATATGTAACACAAACAACCAGTTTGTTTTACTGCATATTTTCATAGAAAAAACCAACCTCATTATCAACCGCACGTATTTCCTAACAGAAACTCACCTCATCAACAAATATAATGACAGGAGCAAGCTTGCTAGCAAAGGAGAAGAGCGCCTTGGTAAGCTTTTCAGCATCTCCAAACCACTGTATCAAGTAACAAATTTGTAATTATCTCCTGTGCACAATAGAAAGATACCCCCCCCCCCCCCCAATATATAAGGGGTTGCAAGGGGCATTTTGGCTAAAGCTAGTAATAATAATTTAAGAAGGGAAAGAAGAAAAGCATATGATTAATGCTTACAATGAAATCAGAAAAGGACACAGGCTTGTTTAAATAATATTCCACCGCATGTCCTCACAAATTATCAAAGAATCAATAATTTTCCAAATCAGTAATTCACACCAATGTTTTAAAAACCAGACCGGAGGCAAAACTGGATTTGCCTCTGCTTCCCGGTTTTTTCTGGTTTTACCCCGGTTTTAGCCATTTTTCCCAGACCGGACTGGCCTCCGGTTGCCGGTTCAAACAGTCAGACCAGCCAGTCCAGTCCAGTTTTTAAAACCTTGATTCACACCATCAGATTTACAATTCCATCAGAATGGGCAGAGGCACCTCTAATTGTTCCTCATTTCAACAGATATAATACTGAGAAGACTAGTTACATTGAATGATGCCATTCCTTTTCTATTTTTTAATAATTCTATTGGGGGGATTTGAACCCTAGACATTTCCATCAGAAACACGGAAGGTGTCAATTGAACTACAAGGCTCTTGGTGAATGATGTCATTCATAAAAATACTTTTTGTTCTAAAACCTGGATCAGATTTTTCAGGATGCAAAAGAAGATATTGCAAATTAAATTTATCCATTGTTCATTGCCAAGAACCAAAAAAAAAAATGTATACAAGAAACACAGGAACACACACACACACACAAATACCAAGCAATTTGAAAGAAGAATTTGCAACTATGCTTGTATGGATATCCAAATTCATTATAGCCAGCATGAAACAAAGTTATATGAACTTAATTACTCCATTCATCCCACAATAGCCGAAACAGCCCCCCCCCCCCCAAAAAAAAAAAAAAAAAAAAAAGGAAAATAGCATCAGTCCTTGGAGGATGAAACAGCAATGAACTGGAACTGGAATACTACAAAATTATAAGAAGCATTGCTAGTATTTAGATCCTAAACAATCTAGTATAATGTAGCATCTCCTTTTCTGCATACCTTTGATGTAAGAGTTGAACCAGTTATACTGATAAAGTTCGCCCCAGCTTCTGTTGCAAGTGCCTTGGCAAGAAGGGTTTTCCCAGTTCCAGGAGGCCCAAAAAGTAATATTCCTTTGCAAGGCTAACAAAAGCATTCACAAAATCACATAATGGAAAAAGTACACCGCAAATTCCATCCAACCCTGATCAAAACGCATAGAAGGAACAGATCAATACCCGCAACAAATTTCCATGGGAAAACAGCTCCGGTCTCCTCATTGGAAGAATAACAAGTTCATTCAGTGCCTTCTTCACATCTTCTAGAGCACCTATATCTTCAAACTTGACACCAATTTCACCCGGGGGTACCACAGCTGAAATAAAGTTGCTCTCATACTCATCCTTTGCGATGTTCTGTCATCATTTATGTGTTAGAGGTGTACACAAGATACAAAGCCATTTAACATTTCTATTTGGATAGTAATTGATGAAACATGCCTTCAAACTCTGTGAGGGCTTTCGAGATATGGCTTCTTGCTCCTTCAACCTCAAAATCGCAGTTTCAAGGCTTCACGCACAAAAGAACAAGAGTCAAGTTCAAGGTTGTAGAAACCCATATAATTTTTGGCGATGAAAAGAATCTATACCTTTCACGAGGTAGGTACAATCTTTCCCCTTTTATCAACGGAAGATTACAGGAAGACAAGTAATGATTTTTAGCCCAGCCAACAACTTTCTCAGCCTCTGCAAAGGAATTTGATAATGATGATCTTCAGATAAAACTGGCTAGTAATTGACAACAACACATCAGTAATCATTCTGCGTGTGAAGTTATCCTGAGAGCTAAATCACAAGCCATACAACCATTGGATGTTACAACACCTAGATTTTCAGGATTCGGACATTTTAACATAGAGAAAGTTAACAAATTCCAAGCAAACCTCCAACCCATTATCATGATCATACAAGTGCAAAGCACATATAGACCTATCAAACTATATTTTGTTAAATTTTGTTCCTTTATTTTTTTAGAGAGAGATATATATATATATATATATATATATTAAGAAAACTAATACAAAAAATAACAGCTGGAACAGGCTGAAACAATATTATAGACCAAAACAGCCTCAGGGTAAGTGTACTGAATTGGTGGCTGGAATGGTAAATTCTGGATGCTGTAATGCTACAGACCTACAGTAATTATAACTTTGCAATAAACTAGACTTAAGGTGATATGCATGCTGTACTTAGGATGGTACTGCATTTAATTCTCATATGTGCATTCATTCCTTATCTTATACCGTACAACCATGAATTTATCTACCTATTTTCAGTATTTGACAACACTATGATATTAAGAAAATAGGAATTATACCACTAAAGTTTTGTGTGTGTGTGTGTGTGTGTGTGTGTGTAAGTTGCAGCCACAAGGGGAGGGAGAAGGAGAGATCCAAACTAGTAACCTCCGCTTCATGAGGTGTGGTCCCCAGCCAGCTACCCCTTGGGGTTGAAAATACCACTGCAGTTTCTAAACAAGCAAAAATTACAAAAGAACCTTCATTCTAGTTTCTTACTCTTTTTTGTCAATATCACACCATCAGTATTTACACGCAATAGGTCCATGCATGACAGCTCATGTTCCTCAAGAACCTGCAACACAGCTTCAGAAATCAATAACAAAAATCAAATAGCGCAAGAACGTCAAAAACATGGGCACTGTAAAAATCACACCATTCAGAAGTGCACCATAGTCCATCAGACGTTACCAGTAAAGATTTATCCAAAATCCACCCCCCCCCCCCAAAAAAAAAAAAAAAACTTCAAAACTAATTCCATACCTTATGCAATTCATTTAAATTGCTACGTGTTATCACAATCCTCCTGTCTTCTTCAACCTGTTTATGGAATGTTCTAAGTAGATCCTCCTCCTGCACAAAGCAAGGAAAGACCAAGATTATGACAACCACCAAAAAGTTACAACCCCAAAAAATTATATTATTGTTTAAATGAACCAACTGGATTGAAAATTTTAAAGTGAAAAATGAGGGCTCAAATGTGAAATAAGAGCCTCAATGGTCATACCCAGTACACAAATCTCTCACTTTTGTCGAGTCTAGAAGTGGTCATACTAAGCAGCCTTACCCCCAATTTATTTGAGAGGCTGATTCCCAGACGTGACCTATCGTTTTTGGTGGAAGGCACTTGCCATCGCACCAAATGTGAAATGAATGCCTTAAGTAGACACACCTTTCTTTCTTTTTCTTTTTTCAACAAGTGCCTTCAGTATACATCCAATTAACTAAAAATTTTAAACCAAAGGCTTGAGCCACTACTAGAAAGCTCAATTCAATCAAATATCCCCCCCCCCCCCCCAACTGATCCTTTGACACCAAATTATATTATTGGATTTTTTTTCTTCCAAAACTTAAAAAATAATACTTATAATTCCAAGGATCCTAGCTAAATTGTGAACACACTTAGAATGGAGTTCAGCATGCTATACCCATAATAAGTAGCAAGTCCTAAAATGGAACTACATGCTTTGGTTACATAATCACAGTGCTCCCACCAATGCCCTACCCAACTCCTACTTTAATTACCAGTTGTTTAAGATGCAATGAGCAGTCAAATATTATATTTTGTACCAACCCAACACAGATAAAGGATGAATCCCAGGTCTACACAACATGCAGGTATCTCCATCATATAATCCAAATTGATATATGTTACAATTTCAATGTTGTGAGCCACTAAATATAGATTGGACCTAGACAAACACTTGGCCAACTAGAATTTCAGGAGGCAACCAGAATCACTTTGTTTGCATCCTAATTTCCTTACAAAAAATTGTAATGCCAAGTCTTCCATAAAGAGCAACAACAAATAAGAAGATGTAGGCCATACATATTAATTAGCAGAACCCAACCCGTGAAATAATGCAAAGAAAGGCCAAAAGAAAAGCAAGGAAGCAGTGAGTAACAAAAAAAAAAATTATTTTTCTTGGTCAGTTACACACTATAAATTATTTTTTTTCCTTTTTATTGGTACATTATACGTGCACCCAATAGAGCTTTGAACACACTGACCTCACCCTCCACCCATTCCTTTGGAAGAATGAAAGTATTATTTGAGCTAAAGCTCACACAGGCCACACACACGCTGAGTTATGAACCAAAAACCTCACCTTCTACCTTGTTATTTACAAGAGTAGGTGAGATTTGAGCTGAAGCTCATTGGCAGAAATAAGTAACAAAATATCATTATAATACTTATAAAGCATATTACAATGACCTATTTTCTAGTATTTTAAATAACAAGTCAAACATTTACCTTAGGAGGATATATGCACAAAACATTATTGAAGAGCTTATATATTTCGTTATCACCAGATCTCTTTGTTGCCTTAAGACCCTCAGTAAGTCGCTTTAAAGGTAGAGGCTGGAAAATAAAAGTAATTCAATTTCACAACAATTATTACAACAATAGTATAAGTAGTTAAGATTAAATAGTAATAGTAACAGTTACAACACATTAAATAAAAAGAATTTATAACTTGGATTTCAAAAAGAATGTGGTGGAAGTGCACCACCTAATACAACAGACAAAAAAGCATCGGTGTAAGTACAATAAATAGCTCCAAGTTACAACCATGACATTTTATTATGCCAAAATACCATGCCACCAACACCAGGTACTCCAGCTTGATTCGTTACACATTCTATGAGAATGTGAATAACTACATCTGCCTCCCAATAATGACTATTCATAAATTGAAGTGGAGGCACTCTTATAAAAAAAATGTAGTGGAAGCAAACTATAAAACAAACAAATAAATAAAAACATGATCATCTGTACAATAAATCAATAATAAGTTTCAAGTCATACATCCATGGGAATTAAGGTTAGTTTGGTAAATTTAGTTGAGCACATTTTATAGGAGATCCTAAGTATCTTAGGTTGTATTTCTTTGAGTCCAAGTTAGTCTTTTATTAATTATTACATTCTTATCACTTCATTTATTTCGATGGAAAGCATTGTGTAGAGATAGTTTTTCATGTTTGCCAGTGTTTAGTAGTTTCAAAAAAAATAAATTAAAGGAAAACTATCTTTGATCAACAAAAATAGAAAAAGTATGGCTTATTTTTAGAGATTGTTTTGTTGAAACCAAATATAGGAAAAAGTATAGATGGAGTGGATAAAAAAGAATATTGAGTGCTTTTAGTATTGAAGCACATTAGTCTTGTTGTTCTTATTCTCTCTGTTCACTCTTTTCTTCTTCTCATTCTTGTGGTACTGAACATGGATACTATTCATACAACATTGAACACCATAAACTTTGATCTTTTCCTTCTTCCTTACATCCCAAGTCAACCCTTCCTCTTATCTATCAAAACCATAAAACCTCACAGACATTCTCTATCAAATAGCCATAACCTCATCAAACCCAAGTCAATTTTGAGCAATAAGTCTCTCTTTCTTCTACAACTCTAAACCCTAGATCCACAAATCACCCTAAACCCTAATCCACCATAAGCACACGTAAGACAAATTCCCAAGCTTGTCCTACATCAAAAAGGCATATGGATAGAATGGTCTAGGCAGAAGGAAATTACATTATAACTTCCAAAGAAAGTGATTGCAAGGGACTTTTGGAATCATAGTCTGCAACTCATAAAGCAATTCATTCCAAATTCTGAAGAGGGAACTTGTTTGTATAGTTGGAACCAGCCAAACTGTTTAATAGAAGTGTTCAGAAAATATTAAGCCAAAAAAACATTAACTTTAAAAAAAAATTTTAAATTAAAAAAAAAAATCTCTACTTTCAATGACATCCTCATTGAGAATCTCTCTACTGGACGTCTAGTAGTCCATTAGTTGGCATTCGAACTAAGGTTTCAGCAAATTCCCAGCTTGCCTTCTAGGAAGCACCTACACAGATATGGGCGCAAGTGTGGGTACAAGTACCGTACGGCGACACGTCAATTTTTGAAAAAGTAAGATACATGTACAGCAGGGATACGTATATTAATTAATTATTAAATATATTTTTATTTTTATTTTCTATATATTATTAAGCATTTTTTTTCATATAATGTTAAATATATATATATATATATATATATATCAATTTAAGAGCAATAATGGATAAAAAAGTGAATATATAACTATTAAATGAAGTTTAGAAATTAGAATATAAAATTGAAAAAAAAGGGCACAAGTGAAAAAAGTATTTTAGACTTGATAATGAAATAAAAGGCACAAGTTAAATATATGTGTGTGTCTAATTCATATATCAAATCAGACTTGGGAGAAGGTCCAAGACTTTAGTTTGAGAGTTCCAATGCTTTGTCTCATGCCCAAGCCCAGAAAACTAAAAAGAATAGATAAATGGTAAACAAGGGAAGAAACCAAACAAGAGAAACGAGAAATCAAAAAAGAACAAAAGGAAGATGGAAGGACCAGAGGCAAAGAAGAAGAAGAAGATTTGCGTCTGCAATGAAGAAGAAGAAGAAGAAGAAGAAGAAGAAGAAGAATTGTGAAAACGAAGAAGATCTGTGAAGAAGAATAAGAAAAAAACGATCTGCAATGGGCTAGGGTTGTTCTTCAGGTGACCATACTAGGTTTGTTAGTTTGGGACTTTTGTTTTAAGTTCTGCCCCTCAAACAGCGCATTTCAGGCTTTTATTTTAAATTAAGTCCTTAAAAAAAAAAAAATTTATTGTAGCGAGCCGTGTCCCAGCCATATCTGAATTATTTTAAAAAAAAAAGTCTTGGACACGTGTGTAGCCATGTCCGCGTCCGCGTCCGACATGGGTACGGCAACCATTTAGCCGTATCTGGGCTTTCCAGCTAGCCTTGATCTCAGGTTCACCCTTCTACTTGACAATAAGAGCAAAGACATGCTTCAAATCTTATCAATGTCTTATTCAAGAAGCTTGCATTTGCGGTAGATTATTAACTTCCACAACAGTTAAACCATTCCATGAAGACTATAAAAGGAAAATAACAATAGTGACAGTAAAACATGAAAAGTTAACAACCTATCTAGTTAGAGAATGTGTGTTGAGTGCCTTCAAAGGTTAGCAAGCATTACCAGCTTAGCAAGGCGCCCAAAATTCGGAAGTATCATTGTCTGTTGAACATCATAAAGAAAAATATAAGAACAAACTGACCACAAGTTATAACAGGCAATGAATGTCAACACACAGATATTTACATTTATGTACACAGCCTCAAACACATTTGTAAATATATATATATATATATATATATATATCTTGCTAATCAACATCAAACTCATGAAACTTACAAATTTTTCTTTCTCTTTTGACCCCGATTCAACTTTGTTCTGCCCACAGATCAAAACAACTGGACCTGATAATTGGTCAAACATTTCCTGCACTTTATGTACAAACTCCTTACGATTTGACTTGGGAACCGCCCTAGACAACCATTCAGAAGAGTCTGGAAAATAGACAATGAGAGGTTGCTTGGATCTCAAAACCTGAAAAGAAAAATCAAACATCAAGTGGTTAGGGAGCATTTCTTGAATCATTATAACGTGCATTATATATTTTTCCCTGTTTGAGTGTTCATATCAAACGAGATGTCAAACTTATCTGCACATATACCTCACATAAAGCCTCCATAGCGACGTAGCAATCTTCTGCCTGAGTGTCACTATCATGCTCTATCTCCTTAGCTGTGAATGAATAAAACTTGTCATTTTTTTTTTTTTTTTGAATGAGTTAATACACAGGCTAATATGCTGAAAGGAATCAAAAAGTAATCATCTCTATGCCTTACTTGCTGCTATAAGATTTTTGTACAAACCAGCAATAGAAACCCAACCTTTTGGTCAATTAGCTCTTAAAGCAAACATGCAGAGATATAATATACAACAAACTCAACAATCCTAAACTTAAGTTAAAATGCAGATAAGTACAAATTACATTGACAAATAACTCAGGTAAAACTAAGCATGAAACTTAGTACACAAGCAGACCATTTAAGCCTTTGGTAAGTCAAAGTGTGGCACCTCCACAAATTAACAGCTAGAACAGATAATTAGGTTAAATTAACAGGGACACCTATATTTTAAGAAGAGTAATACAAAGACAAGATGAAAAATTGTAAGAGATTATCATTTCAAATACAACTGAAGCTACACGATTTATGTCAAGTTGATTTGACCACCTTCCATAGAACAAATCCCCAAGCTAGGAAGAAAATTTAAGACCACAGAGGGAGAAAAACAACCCTTTCTCATATATCACAGAACAACATGAAAAGCACCAACTCATATGAAACAACATATTTCAAACTAATAGAACATATGTTTTACATGGACTTTTGTACAAATGGAATGACAACTGTACTACACTAGTAACAAAATTAAAGCTCAGATTATCTTCAGTCACAAGAAAAGGCCATAATAATAACCTTTCTTAGTGCAACTAAGGGAGGATCCAAATTGTCGAATAATCAATGCACAAACAAAACTGGTCAAAATAATGATGCAGGAGATGGCATTTAAAACCATAACTACGAAGTATGGTCAACTTATTGCATTTAGCTTCCTCCAGGGGAATAATAAATGCTCAGGTGATTTTTCTTTGGTAGCATAGAATTTTCTTCTTCTTTTTTTTCTTTTTTAATAAATGATTTTTCTTTCTTAAAAAACAAAAACTCTAGTACAAAAGATATAAGTCTCTTAAAGAATTAGAATTTAAACATGGAGATATGTGTGTTGCATAGGTACCATCCTTTCATAAGTCATGAATTCAATTGGAACTTTTAACAATTACCCATCATTTGATCATTACCCATCAATCAACAAAACCAAAATGGTTCTGCTAACAGAATAGCTTTATAGGACGAGCATCATTGTCTAAAATCAAGCAAATATGAAAAAACCCACAACAAATTTAAGACATCCAAACATATCATAACTGCCAGTTCATCCACATCAAATTGAATGATGCATGCCAGCCAGAGATAGGGAATTGAAAAAATAAATAAATAAATAAAACTAAGTACCATCTATCCAATAAATTGGGGGTTTTGAAGATTCTTTTTCTTTCTCTTCTTCTCCATCATTAGCTTTTTTTTCACTAATATCCAAAATGACAGCAACTCGATCACCATTCACCTCATATACCTCCCCAGATTGACCATTTGATAAAGGCCTGGAAAAATGCCAAACTTTGATTAATGATTGTAAGAAGATTTGACATTATGAATCTGCTTATAATAAGAAAAGAAGCACTTGGAACAGTGCTAAATTTTGTTGCCTAAAACAAATGACATAGATTTATGATGACACCAAAAATCAGCTCCCACAAAAAGGGGAAAAAAAAGCATTGACTAAGATCTACAGAGTTTTAACAAGAAAATCAAGGTATGTGCTTATATGAATGTAGATGTACCCCACCATATAAGTATTCTTTGCTTTCAAGATTGTCTGTATCGACATAATTATATATGTATCCTCTATCAACATCTATGCTTCACTAAAAGTATTGGTTTTCGATGCCATGTTTTATTATACACATTTAATATCAGAAGTTCACTCAAATATATCAAAATTATGCATATGTGAACTAGATATATCCCCACAGATATCACATAGTAACCCACAATGGTATGTACAGATATCATGTGAAAAATAATAATAAAAAATAATAATAATAATAAGATGATTCCCAACAGTGTTAACCATTTAAGTGTCAAAAATATCAGAAATTCACTCAAACAAGATTTTCACAAGTATACTGCTTTTGCATATCCCCCATTGTACCATCAGTTCTTTGACATATATAGAGTAATACATTTTAGAGATTTAGACGTCAACGCATTTCACTAAACATCTTACCTTGAAAGAACATTAGACAATGATCACTTTTCTCAGAGAACAAAAAAGATGATCCGGCAGAAAAAGAAATATGGTAAACTATAGATAGCTCTCAATTCAAACCTCACCAAATCTCCTATTTAACTTGACAAATGCATGATCACTTTCAGCACATACATGAAAAATCTACTGTTGCCATCAACAACTCCACCAAGCCAAGAGCCTTGTAGCTCAACTGGCACCTCCTGGCATTTCCAACAAAGACGTCCAAGGTTTAAAACCCTCCACCCTCATTGTAACTATCAAATAAATAATAAATAAATAACCACTCCACCAGAATCACCCTCTAAAAGACCATTATAAAATTCCCAGGAAATAGCAGTCACTTAACTTGGTTCAGAAATACTAACACCACCACTGTACTAAAAAATGCACCAAATAATCGATTTTTTTTTTTTTTTAGTTTAATGTATTCCAAAATTTGAAGTAGGTGGGATTTCTTAGAAAGCTATCAATATCTGATTCTTATAATACTAATTAGATTCTTTAACAAAAGCATGCCTTTACAGGATCTTTTATTTTTGAGCTCTTACACACATACAAAAATACATAGGTGTGCATGCATTTGTTTGGTGCACTGTTACTGTTCACATCACTATCCACAACGCCCTTGAACAGTAACAAGACTCTTTTCTCATTTCTTTGCTACAGCAAGCGAAACCAATTCCTTTCCCCTACCAGAACCTAAAAATAGCATATATGTTCCCTACCAAACCAACAAAAATCAAACTTGATTCATTGTACAAACCCCAATCCTTTCTTCTAAAATCATACTCTATTCTAAATCCCAAATTCTCCAAAACACTTAGATTTTCCCTAAATCTGTCCTGTGTCACACTGCACTGGAAATAACTTAAATATAAGGAGTATACAAAAATTTACTATCTATCGATGGGATATATAATACTGTGGGATTTATTATTTTGTGTTAACGGTTGCATACAAGATCCCTCCCACAAGGGGGTGGATGGACCCGACAAGTATGGGACCCCCCCCCCCCCCAATGTGAGAGAGAGAGATGTATACAACCGTTACACAAGATACCACCGCCTATTGATGGACATACATAGAATGAGAGTTAAACTTCTTGAAATACTACAGCCAACGTAAACATCAATAGAAAGAACTACTGAATCTTTAAGGTACTTTTAACTAATCTATTTCCACATCACTGGATGACAGCTAATGACCATCAAAGAGACAACTAGATCCTCAAGAAGAAAAACCATCGACCAAAAAAGTTCCATGAAAATACCAAGAGTTTTTCTTGTATACATCAAGACAACTTACCAACCCACCTGCCAAGAATAATGGTATAAGCATTTTTTGGACCCTCAGATGTTGGTATCTTCCCCAATATGATCCTGTTATAAATTATATATGTTGATGTCAGGTGAGGGTATACTCAGTATTCACAGGTGAAGAGATCATGCTAACGGGTTTCAAAAGATAGATCACAAATATGACCCTCCCACACAGCATGTTAGTCATTTGTCACAATATTCAAATCCAACCAATTAGTAGAATAGCACTCTCTTGTTTCAACATGTTGGCAGATTCATTGTAATTTGGTTTCTTCATGTTTTTGCCTTTTTGTACATTTCCTATGTACTGGGCTGTGTGTTTTTAATAAAATTTTTATGTTACTTATCAAAAAAAAAAAACACAAGATCCCCACCCTGGGGTGAGGCAAAGTGGCAAACATAAAATGAAATACAGGAAAGTAAATTCCAGAAATAAAATCAAGAAATATAGTCACTTCACAACAGGCAAAGAAAACTTTGCAGTTTGCACAGAGGAAAATGTGTCAAATAAATGATAAACAATGCCCAAATGGTCAATGTTTATTGTTACCTATTCAATGATGATGTCATATCAATATTAGGACACATGTTTAATTATTATTGAGCACCAGGGTTCTGTATACCTTTTTTTTTATGGGCAAATATAATTTTATTAAAGAAAGACTACTTCACGTACAAAGGACACAAAGAAGCTCCTCTTTACAAGATCCCCACCCTTGGGGGAGGCAGACATAAAATGAAAAATAGGAAAGTAAATTCCCGCAATAAAATCAAGGAATATAGTCACTTCACAACAGGCAAAGAAAACTTTGCAGTTTGCACAGAGGAAAATGTGTCAGATAAATGATAAACAATGCTCAAATGATCAATGTTTATTGTTACCAATTCAATGATGACGTCAATATTAGGATGTGTTAAATTATTATGAAGCACAAGGGTTCAGACGTTCTGTAAACCTTTTTTTGATGGGTAAGAATAATTTTATTAGAGAAAGACTACTCCATGTACAAAGGACACAAAGAAGCCTAAATAATTACACCAAGAAAAAATTATACACAAAATCACAATGAATCTATAAATGATATGACTATAAAGATTCAATGACACTACTTAAAGCAAAGGCATCCATATAGTTGAAGAGAACCTACCCCAACAGCTCGGAAAAATCCACAGCCTCAAGAAAAACATGATTAGAAATCGATAACATTCTGTGACTTGACACTGTACATCTCTTTGTGTGAGAGTGTGTGTGTGTGTGTGTGTGTGTGTGTGTGTCTGTGTTTGTGTCTGTAATAAAACATATCTGGGATATACTTCTTCTAAAGAATGAAAGAAATCTACAAATTAAATGCAATTAGGTTCATATATAAAGAGACTTACCAAACTTTTGAGCCTTATTTGAAGATATAAAAATGGTTCCTTTTTTAGAACTTCAATCTTCTCTATCTACATAAAGCCTATAGTTATATTGACCAGCCAAAATGAACAATTAATTTATCTTGATTGCCTAACCAATGGCCTGTTGTCACACAATGTGGGATAGGCCCAGAGGAACAAAATACCCAGGTCCAAAAAACTGCATGGATAAAACCTTTGTCTTCCTTTTCAGAATTCCTATTATATTGAACAACATTGTGATGTTCAAAACAATGGGATTTAAATCAAATTTGGCTATACACCAATATGAAATTATAAGATTTTGGATTCTAGTATTTTATATGATCAATAAGATTTCATAAAGCAAATATGTATTGCAATACATAGAAGAAACACCAACTAGATTCAGAAGTGAACTCCAGTATATGAAGAAACTAAACCTTAAATAAATGAAGGTATAATGGAGAAAACACAGACAAGGATCAACTTATGACCTGTTATCCGCTTCAATGTTTACAGATGGCCCAATGTATTTCACCCGATCTCCTGGAAAAAGATGAAGCGAGAAAGTAATTAATTAAAGCAATTGAAAAAAGACTATAATTTTTTTTAATAAAAAAATAAGTGTAAAATATTATTTTCGATTTAGCTGCAGTATGCAGATCTTAGCTAACACCAAAAACAACTTGAGAACCCAACACCAGACCATCATCTCATCAACACTGGCACCTCCAACATAAAATCCAACATCACCACCACCACTTTTTTTTTTTTTTTTTTTTATAGGAAATAAGAGTTTTATTTATAAGAAAAGTACAATGTGCTTACGATAACAAACACACTGCAGTTGAATAGAATACAATCAAATCAAAGGGAAGAGCTAACAAAAATAAGGAAATCAGACATGGAAATACAATGCATAAAACCCCAAATACAAGACCACTCAAACAAAGTTCTAGCTAGCAAAGACTTCAAGAGATCAATAGGTCTCTCAATGTCCTCAAATGTACGGCATTGCGTTCCCTCCAGATTAACCACATAAGACACGCCGGTACCACATAAGACACCACCACCACCACCACATTATTATTTACATATAGACAATCGCACTGACTTCAATCATTCCAAGACCCCCACATATATTGATACCGACACTACAAGCTCAATGTTCCTAGTAACCTCCACTTCAATCATTCCAAAACCCCCACATATATCAATACCAACACTACAAGCTCAATGTTTCCCAGTAACCTCCACTTTCACAACTACCTCCTTTGCATACACATATACAAATGACAAAAAGTATGATGAAATGAGCATTCAGGGAACAGATTCTAACCCTCAGTATTACTTGAAAAGCATACCAAGCCATAAGGGAATAATATGTGCCAAGGGATAATAAACTTCCTCCCAAGGGAGGAAGTTTAAAGGAGGAAGTCCAATTTTTTTTCTTGCGTTCTTTGTACAATTGGCTGTCTGTGATGTGCAGTCTTTCCTTTTCCCCGCTCATTAAATTTTTGGATTAAGGCTCTTTTCACTGAATTTACTAATCTGTTTTAGTACACTTCCTGTGGAGAATAGTTGTTATAGATTGGTATTGCACGTGAAAGAGGGGTGGGGAAACCATTGATCATGTACTTCCCCACTGCACGGTAGCTCGAGCTTTGGTGCATGGTTTTTTCATTGTTTGGAGTGTATTTGTGATATGCCAAAAGGTGTTGTGGAGCTTTTAGGTAGTTGAAAAGGCTAGTTCAGTAAGTGTTGCAACGCTGACATTTGGAGTATGATTCCCCATTGCCTCATAAGGGTTCCTTGGCAGGACCGTGGGAGAGGAATGCTCGGACTTTTGAGGGTCGTGAAAGATCTATTCGTGACCTAAGCTTTTATTCCAAAAGACTATCGAAGTACTTTTAGCATTTAATTTTGGTGTACCATTGTACACTTCCTGTGTATATGGGTGGCGCCCTTCTATCCTTTTTGTTTTAATGAAATTTACATATCAGAAAATGAAGCTAGATGAAAGTTGTTATAGCCAGGCTTCAACAGGGTCTTATACCAAATCCTACAATCTATTCTCAAACTGTTTGTTCACACTTTGAGCATTACCCACCTTTGACAAATCTTGTGACTAAAACACACACATGCCTGCACACACGAATTATAATGTGTGTTTAGATTTTGTGTCAAATGCCATATACTTATCCCACACACTTGGAAGAAATTAAAAAAATACAATATTGAGTAACAAAACAAGCACATTACAGTACATGTTAGTTTTATCATGAAAATATCAAAAACATATTACCTTTCTTTAGTGGTCGTTTGGAGTCATCAGAAGACTCAACAGCCTCAGACTTTGACGACTCAGGGGAACTCTCAGAATCTCCAGAAACCCTCTGCCACAAACGTAATTCCAAAATGAAGAGTAGATCATAGAATGTGGTCCATATTAATCACTGAGATTCCCTAATTCTACTGCAAGTGATTCAAGACCATGCAAAAGCATAACAAAGACTTCCAATTACAACAAAACAACAGTGAAAGGAATTCGTGAGATCATTACTTTGAATTAATAAACTATAGCAGAACACACACATTATGAATATATGCAGTCAAGAGACATTACATGATAACAATACCCCATTAATCTGTCTTCTTCACAAACAGGGGTCCTAAATTTCTTGTAGTTATTAAAAGAGAGAAAAAGGCAAGCCAGAAATATTTGAATCAAATTTCTACTGCACACTTGACTCATGATCCCTTTTTTATTCCTAATTTCTTCTAAAAGCAACCAACTACAATGGACACATAAAAAATAAAATAAACACTTACAAATTTTAGTCATTACAAAATCCTCAAATCTTTCAGTTCTTAAAATGTTAGGACTAAAAACACAATTCAAATTCCAGTAATTACAAAATCTTCAACTCTTTCAGCTCTTAAAATATTAGGAAGAGAAAAACTTTTGACAGAAATTAACTTTAAACAGACCCATAGTCCAATGGCATGACGCACTTGATATTTTAAAGCGTTACATCACATTAAATTTTCAGCTATGGCAAACAGACTACTGCTCAATATTGAACCTAAGTACCCCCCCCCCCCAAAAAAAGCCAATACCTTTTCAAATTCTTCAAGACTGTGCGGAATAAGCTTCTTGAGGGCTGCTTCAGCGGTTGCTTGCACATCAATTTCATCATTATCACTACCATCTGCACTTGCCTCACCACTGCTAGTCCAATCTTCTTCATTTGAAGCATCATTTTCATCATCAACCTCTGATTCCGAAGTACACTCCCCAGATTCTGCATCATCTTCTGATTCAGACTCTGATGCACAATCATCACCAAAATCCTGCTCCAATAAAACAGAAAAAACAATCAAAACATCCAATTATGATAAACAGAGTAAAGAATTGATTAGCATAAAAAAATAAAAATAAAAAAAAATTATCACTGATCTCACATAAGGAGCAAGAACATTGCTGTCAAGCACCAGTAGGGGAACTTGTAGATCACGTGCAAGCGCTCTAACTAATCTCTCACGGTAAAGTTCGGTGCCTGTACAAATATTATATTCCTCCTAATAAGAAAATTTATACACAAGCAGTTGTCTTGGAAAATTGGATAGGGTCAATGACCAACCTGGAACACTCTGAAGCAGTATTCTTCCACTTGAAGACATCAACCGAGCACCAAAAGAAGTAGTGAACTTCTTATGTTTCAAATGAGAAGCGGCACATTCCACCAAAAGATTTTTGGTGTGTTCACTATAAGAGCAATTAAATAAAATTACTAAGAATATTCTACACTCAAGATTCAAAGTAATGTCAAAAGATATGAACATGTAGTAATTACTGAATGTAATAAGGAAATGCCTCCCAGGATACTGAAATCTTCTCCCACGGCACAATCCTACGCAAAAACTCTGTTTTGAACTTCTCACGCCTGGTCAAAAAAGGTGATTCCTTCTTCTTATTCTCAATAGCAAGCTTCTCATTGCTAAGCCACTCCCTTTGATCCTGTTCCCCAAGTCGAGCATGCGCATCAAAACGATTCACATCCTCCCTAACTTTTTCTCGCCGAGTCTTTCCCTTATCAATATTACTCCCATCTTTGACAGGTATATGTTCCTCCTCGCTTGTGTTCCTTCCATCACCTTTAGAACTATAAACACGTAACTGACTACTCTTTAAAGACGTACTTAGCCTTCCATGTAAACCACTGTAACTACTACCACCTAAAAGACCCCGAGATGTAATAGAATCTAAAAAATGTCTTCTAATCGTACTATTATGTAAAGAGCAGCTCCTCGCTATAGGTGCACGACTCAAAGACTGAGAAGAAGCACGGTCCACACAGTTTGGCCCGGTAAAATCTTTGGACGCCTGAAACACTGAACCCCATCTCCGATGCCCACACTTTAATCTCCTTGCATACATCGCCACCTCTAAGTTTTCAACTCTAGCTGCGCCGCATTGTACACACTCCCATTAGTTTAACACTCAATTTTTTTTTCTGAAAATTCTAAATTCAACCCATTACTCAGGTTGGTTGAAATAAATAAATAATTCTGATTGGTTAAACTTTGTAGATATAGGCATAAAACACATATATGCACACATCATTGGAAAAAAAAAAAAAAAAAAGCATTTCTTACAAAATGCATTCAATGGATTTTGCATTTTCTGTTTCCCTTTTTTGTGTGTAATAACTTATAATAACACATGCGAATCTAATTACAGAATCAACCATATGGTATCATATTTTTACGATTGGTTTGGAAAGAACAACGAAGAGTTACAAAGAAATTTGAGAATGTTCAAAGACGCAGGTAAAAATATTGGATTCTTTATTGTCTGCTTCCTTGGTTGGTCAAGAGAAATAGCGAAGATAAAAGGTTAAGGGAAAGAAAAGGTAAAGGAAGATACATACCTTGTTTTGTGAAACCCTAGATTTGGTCAGGGGGCCATAAAAGAGAAAAAGAAAATTAGTATTAGTAAAAGCAAAAGAAGGTGCGAGACGTGATGAGCGGAGAGGAGGCCTCAGTACTGGATATATCATCTATACATATATAATATTATAGGATCAATTTTTATGACATGTTTCTTGGACCATCCTGTTCATTTTCATTCGTGGTTGTCACGTGTTGTGTTGTGTTGTGTTGTGTTGTTTTTTTTTCTTTTTTTTCTTTTTTTGATGATAGGAATGTGTTATGTTTTGTTGTGTGCTAAACTGGTTGTCAAAGATTAGAAATAAAAAAAATAAAAAAAAATAAAAAATTCATAGTGTTGTAAGCTACACAGAACTACTTCTAGTACTAGGTAAGGTTCATCTAGGTTTGATGCAGTTGTCCATTTTTGGTTTTTCACCACTTAGCTCTGGTCCATTGTAAATGCCCATTAATATGTTGAAATAAAATGTGCCTTGGAAACAAAATGATGAGAAGGAGCCTTTAAGGTATTTTCTTTTTCTTTTAAGAAAAAAAAATGCAAATTGTGCAAGTTAAAGTATGGTCAATTATCATTGAAATATTTTCAATGATAATATATCAAGTATTTGGTATGACAAGTAAAACGACCACATCGGCTATCAAAAACCGGCATCAATGGTTGAAACGACGCCTTTGGTGACTAGACCACTGACATCGGTCATCGAAATGGCATCTCCAAGGACCGGATTACCGACATTGGTCGTTGGGGCAACGACTTTGCCCACCAAACTAGTGAACTAGTTACCAAATGGGGTAAGGGGAAGCTATTGTGTGTTTTTGTAAAATGTTTGTGGAGGAACAATTTTTCTCACATGTCACATGTCCTAATTTCATTTACCCACTCACCCAAAAATACCCATACAAGCCCATAAATTATTTTGGGCCCACCACAAATATTTTTCATATCATTACCAAAATTGAGCCACAAAATTATACTGTCTCTTTAAAAGCCCAAATCCAATTATCATGTTGGCAAAACCCAAAAAAAAAAAGCCCAACAAATATATTATATCCCAAAGGGAGAAATGCTCTAACACCTTTTGAACTTTAGTATAGTGGCTATTACACTATCTTGAACTTTTATTTTGGTCAATTTACTCCATGAACTTTATACATATGCCAAATTAATACCTTAGTCTAACTACCATTAATATACTAACAGCAAGGGCACGTGAGACTCATATTTAGTTTAAAATACCAAAATCAATTTGAGAGGGAGAAAGAGAGAGGGAGAGAGAGAGAGAAAAGAAGATCAAACAAGAACCAAGGTGGCATCCCCCCAACACTAGAACCAAAGTTCTTTGTCCTGTTATCGTGACCATAGACGCAAGTTTATACAGTGATATAATATTAAAAAAATATGATGATATTTGCTTTAAATAAACATTTGGCAACCATTAGAAAATATTTCATGCTAGTAAAATTCCATTGACATCTGAGTCATCTGACCTCAGAGTCATCTGACCTCCATCCCACTATGAGCTATTGTTAGAATATGTGCCCTTAAATCCTATTGTATGATGCTATGTATGATATTATGTATGACATTATGTGAGAAGTGATGTATGACTTAATATTGTGTTTAATAAAGTTGTTTTATTCTTATCTAAAATAATGGTAATATGAATATTCGGACATTATCAAATAGTCCATGAGATGCATAGTATGTGATTTATGTGATTTAGTCACAAAAGATATAGATCACAAGTTCTTTGTAAACTCAGAATTTTGGTTAGTAGTCGGTAATGAAATTGGGCATTTCATCTGCGAATACTATAACATATTAACTACGATGATTTGTCTTGATTATGGAAGTGGTGACTTCTAGTTAATATGTTGATATGTTTTAAGAGTTAAGACATATTGAACTGAACCGCTGTGAGATTTATTATTCTCCTAACGACTGTCAATTGAATAATAAATCTCACGACTTGTATTCACTTGAACTCTTAATCCTGAGAGAATAATAAACCTGATCATCAAATATAGGTTGCTTTGATATATCAGGAGTGAGATCTAAAGTAACGGTCAAAACCTCAGTATGTTAGGCAGCCACATTTAGCGTTGATGGAACATATATTCTCAAGATAGAATTCATAGTCTCTTAACGGAGATATAAAATATTCCCTTGAGATAAGTTTAATGGGTTCAGTTATTCAGAGAGTTAGGCCTAACTACTTTAGTAAGACTAAAGAATATATTTATGAAATTGGATTTTATAAATATATGGTGAATAACTCAAAAGGATTAAACCGGGTACTCAAGGATTAAGATGTAGTAATTTACAAAGTGGCAGTCTATATTCATGACTTTGTATTATTACGAATATTTTATGAAGGGGTTGCATGTATAATAAAGTCTTGGGATATAATTTATTAATGAGGCCTAAAGTGCAATTATATTTATATAGTGGTATTAAATATAATTAATGGTAACTTTGGACTTGTCAAGAGTTGACAGAAAAGCCCAAGGACAGAAAAGCCCAAGGCCTATTGAAGCTAGTGTCTTATTTGTTCCCTTTTGGTCCCATTCCAAGCCACACACTAAAGCCCAATTAGGAAGGCCCAAAAGGCTAGCCCAATTAGATAATCAGTTATGTGGAGAGAAACATACAGAATTTTATATAGAATGAAATAGTTTGTATGTGAGATGATATAATATAAGGAAGAAAGACACTCTTTCATATATTCCCTCTAGAAAACATAGAACTGATTGAGAGACCACACATCTTAGGCATCAAGTGGAATTGGAGTGAAGATTGAAAGTGTTCCCGAGTACTTTTTCATTCGGTTTTGAATTTCACCGCATCAAGGTACACTCTCTTGTTCTTATATTCTGAAACTTACATAGTGCATGTTATCAATTGCGAAAGAAGTAGATCCGTTTATTTTCCGCTGCGTATATTTTGTATGCGATGCAAACATATATATTTCTTAACATTGGTATCAAAGCGGTTTTCATTTCGAATCTGTATAACATGTTTTGTGCATTTTGGAATTAGAGATAATAGTTTTAAGTTGACAGAGGATTATACATTTAATTTTCTGCATGGTTGTTGAAACTATGATTTGATAAAAACTGATATTGATGTTATGATGTTGTTTAAATATGAATTTAAGAATGTTAAATTGATCTTTAAGGCTATAGCATCAATAGATTTCAGTTTTGATATCAATCTCTGTCTATCATTTTCATATGATGGTTGTTTATTCATGCAAAACCGTTGAAAACTGCCTTAGAAGAATTTCTAAAAATTCGAGTTTTACGAGTTTCGATCGATCGAAATTTACTTTCAATCGATCGAGTAAAACAGTGATCAATCTTTTGAATCAATTAATATTCGATTGCTAGTCGATCGATCGAATTTTCTTTTCGATCGATCGAGAGGCGATCGAGCATCAATCGAACTAGGCAGATGGTCAAGTTCGAATTGTTTAATTTTTTCGTCTGATCGAGGGGCACATTCGATCGATCGAAAGAAGGAAAATCTGAATTTTTTCTAAGTGTTTTCAAATTTAAAAGTGTGTGATTAAATTTTGTGTTTTCACTATTTTTTCTTACGTCTTTTTCGTAAGAAAAAGTGCTTAGTATAAAGTGCAAGGCTATGTATAATTAGTTTATGCATGTTTAAAAGGTAAAAACCTTTAATTTAAAACATCTAGTGGGAGAGAGATTCAAGGGTTGGATCTCATGGCCTCCATTGTCAGTTTATAGTAGTGTGATTAATTACCTCGCCTTGGCGTATATGCCTTGCTTTCTACGGAGGGTGTTTAATTCATGGTACTACAGGTTAAACTTCTTAATGATAGATGAAGTGTGTTTTTACATTAAGAGCGACCACGCTACCGCGGAGTTACTTGGTGACTCACATTGATTCTAGACAATGGTGTACACTAGACTAAGTATGATGTTAACCTCCCTTCGGAGCTATGTCATTATCACTTAAAGGCTAAAGGAA
Source organism: Lithocarpus polystachyus (assembly GCA_033629205.1). Lineage (NCBI taxonomy): Eukaryota > Viridiplantae > Streptophyta > Magnoliopsida > Fagales > Fagaceae > Lithocarpus > Lithocarpus polystachyus. The sequence goes on from CM066164.1 coordinate 50,786,350, forward strand.
AAGCGGTACATTATTTTTGTTTGGTAAGAGTTACCATGATAGTATTAATAATGAGGATAATCCTTGCTTAATCATAGTGATTGGTATGACCTCGCTACCGATGAATATTAATTGCGGGATTGGGTTGTCGTTGCATATATTATATTATGGTTTTATTAAGGTTCCATATTATATGTTTATATGCTAAATAGATAATGTCTAGCTTACTTATTATATTCATGTTTATTATTTCAGATTTGAACATGACATCATTTAGCCCACTTGTTAGCATTCTTAATCAAAACAAACTGACTGGAACCAATTATGTTGACTGGAAAAGAAACTTGGACATAGTTCTCACAGTTGAAGAGCACAAATATGTGCTTACTCAACCATGTCCTAGCTTTCCTTCATTAGATGCTTCTCTTGAGGAAAAACAACGATATGATTGTTGGCAGAAATCTAATGAAATGGCCAAGTGCTACATCCTAGCGTTCATCTTAAATGTTCTACAGCATCAAATGCAGAATGTAGAACTAGCTTCGGATATTATGCAAAGTCTGAAGGAGATGTTTGGTGAGCAAGGCCGTTCTGCAAGGCAAGAAACCATGAGACAAATTTATAATACCAAAATGGCTGAAGGTAGTTCAGCATTCTTAGTTCTTTAATGAGGTTCTAAGTTCTTAGTTCTCAAATTAGTAACTAAGCTCTTCAATCCTTAGCTCATAAATACCCTTCATACCACTACCCATAAATACTTATCCATCCTCCAGTAGAAGATCCAGCAATATAAATGTCTACTACCCATAAATAGCTAGATACTTTCTCACAACTTACCCATACTACCAAAATGACCTTACTACTCACTACATATACAATTATCATAAGCATAGCATGGCATAAAAAGTTATCAAGCTGCACTATCTGGAATCTCTCTCTCTCTTCATCCCACACTAAGCTATCTCCATCATTTGTTGTAATGGATCTCATATTATTTGTCTATTGTTTTATAATTGAAGGCTATAATAATGTATTTGTGACAATAAAGTTTTTCCCTCATGTTATCATAATGGATGACTCTCTCTCAATGGGTCCTTCCGATAATGATTTTGGAGATGTGGACACTCTTCTTAATTTATGAAACTACTAACAGTGGGAGATTTATAATATTTTGTTATATTTTACCAGTGTAATATTTTACTATTGGGATATTTCTTTGTTGTAGTGGGCTTTTCCGTTTGTGAGGAGCTCAATTAGTGTGAAGGCAGAAGAAAGAAAGAAGAAGAATAAGAAGTAGCCAAAGTGAAGAAGAAATAAAGAAAGAAAAGAGATAAAAATAAATAAATAAATAAAAGAAGAAGAAGTTGAGCAAAGAACCCAGCGTGAAGAAGAAAAGAAAGAAAGATCAGAGAAAAGAGGAAAGAGAAAGAAATAAGAAAAAGAAGAAAGAAAGAAGAGAAATATCGATATGGAGAGAGAAAAAGTGAGGAAGAAAAAGATAAAAAGAGTGGTGGAGAGCACATATGGTCTGACCATGGGCCCCACACATTACCAAATATTTACGAAAATGCCTATAACTCAATTTTCATAATTTTGGAAACTCATAAAACTTGTTTTCAATTCTCATCATTCTAACTCATTTTTTTGAGTTTTGAGTTATGAAAACTTAACTCAATAACTAGGATATTTTTTCAAAATAACATCATTTCTCAAACAATTTCGTTAGTTAGCAACGTTTCTAAATTATTTGGGAAACTAACATCTTGAGTCTGAAAAACTCGATTTTACCGTAGCAAATCGAGTCTCTTTAACTTGATTTCTATGTGGAAATCTAGTTTTAGGGACTCGAGTTCCAGTTCCAGTTCCAATTCTAGTTCTTTCTATTCACCCTTCTTTTTCCTTTCTTAACACCCAAATCAAAAATTCAGAAAATACTCAAAACTCAAAGTCTCTGTTTCTGCAAATCTGGTTGAGAGAGAGAGAGAGAGAGAGAGAGAGAGAGAGAGAGAGAGAGAGAGAGAGAGAGAGAGTATGATTTTCTTTCTACCCAAATCAAAATTTAGAAATACCCAAAACCCAAAGGCTAGGGTTTCTACAAATCTGGTTGAGAGAGAGAGAGTGTGTGTGTGTGAGAATTCGAACCGTTGCTGGTGCGTTGCTGCATTTTTGTGGGTTGCATTGCTGCGTTCTTGTTGTGGGCATTGCTGCGTTCTCACTCTGAACCGTTGCGTTGCTGCGTTTTTTCTAGATTGCATTGCTGCGTTCTTGTTGTGGGCATTGCTGCATTTTTTGTTGCTTGGAGTTGTTGGGTTTCAGTGTTGTTGTTCTGGATTTGCTTTAGGGTACTCGAGTCTTAAGGACTCGATTTCCATGCAAATCACATCTCCAAAACTCAAGTTCTGTGGAACTCGACCTTATCATACTCAATTTGCTTAGTTTTCTAAATAATCTGGAAACGTTGCTACCTAACGAAATAGTTTGTTATTTTGAAAAAAAATCCCAATAACTAAACCAAACAGCATACTTTTAAGTGGGGCCCACGATTTTTGAGTTTTGAGTGAGGAAAACTGAGTTATATAACGCAAAACTCATCAAACCAAGTACCCTCTAAATGACTCTTTTAACCCATTTTTTTGTTTTCTTTTTTGTAAGAAATTAAAAGGTATGAGATTTTAGAATTTGAGTACAAGAGATTCTTTATGAAGTTGCCGGTTCGGCTGGTTGGTTACCATACATTGGGGAGTCAATGTAGATGGATAATAGTAGGCGTTATGGACGGTTGAGATGGGTAGACATGTCATGCGTGCGGTGCGACTTCATATTTAGCAGTCAGCACCATGTAGATGTAGGTGCAGAACCATATCTTAAATTATATAATACAACGTGGGGAGCTCAACCTCGATCAAAGAACAACGTGAGGGCTACTAGCCATATATATATATATATATATATATATATATATATATTTCGTTTCATATATATATATATATCAACTACTACTGCAAACACATTAACAGGTATTAGCTTGGCAATTAATTAATCGTTGCATTAATTCCGAGTCACGTTAGACATGAGGAAGTCGAACGTAGTCCTCCTAGCTTTGTTGGTTGGCATTCTCCGGTTGGAAGCGACCATTGCGACGGTCTTCGACTTCAACTACGGTGAGGCCCTTGACAAGAGCTTATTGTTTTTTGAGGCACAGAGATCTGGTAAACTTCCACCAACTCAGCGAGTCACATGGCGGGCTGACTCGGGACTCAAAGATGGGTTTTCACAAGGGGTAAGGCAAATTTATTTTTAATACCAAATTAAACACATGAGAAGAGAAGTAGTAGTACCCAACTGCATGTTTTGGATTTGGCATATACAGTCATGTTAATGAGAGTCTTTAGGACAATAATTGATAAACCATGTTCATATTAGAAAAGTTTTGACATCATTTTTATGAAAAATATAAAAAGCTATCAATAAAATTAATTCACTTAATTGTTTTATGACTTTATCATTTTCCCATAAAATGTATTTCTAAAAATAATTACTAAACCAATGTTCTTATGAAATTCTTTAACATTTCCCTGTATATATGTATTTGCAGGTAGACTTGGTTGGAGGATATTATGATGCAGGCGACCATGTGAAGTTTGGGCTTCCAATGGCATTCAGTGTGACAATGCTTGCATGGGGAGCTATTGAGTTCAGCAAAGAAATCAGAGAGTATAACCAAATGGGGAACGCCTTATGGGCAATTAGATGGGGTACTGATTACTTCATCAAAGCTCATCCACAACCTAATGTTCTTTGGGGACAGGTAAGACTAGGAGGACACAGTTTTTGGTCTCCTATTTACTATGCCATCAATCCATGTTTGGTGACCACGGTGTATGTATAACATTATATAACTACAAAATAACCTTGAATTTTATTGAATTGATTTTAGTTTTAAATAATTATAAAATAAAAGTTGATTAAGATAATAAGTCATCCCATAATAATTCAAATTGATAAACTGCCAAATAAAATACTAAAAGATATTCCAAATAACATAAAAAGTTAAGAAATTGTGAATTCAAACGCATATATTATATCAATAGTGGGGACTAGGAATGATTCGATCGATCATTTGATTAAGGAAGTTATTAATAAGATGGATTAATTAGTAGTGTTTGATTGACATAAATTTGTAAATAATTAACAATCTGCAGGTGGGTGATGGGGCCTCTGATCACTATTGTTGGGAGCGTGCTGAAGATATGACAACTCCAAGGAATGGTTACAAGCTTGATGCAAATAATCCTGGTTCGGACCTTGCCGTGAAACTGCTGCTGCCTTGGCTGCATCTGCCATAGCTTTCAAGCCTTATAACTCATCCTACTCTAATCTCCTTTTGGTACACGCCAAACAGGTGAGTACGTACGTACGTGTATTGTATTGATGATTAGAATCCTCTCTCGACAGATCGATAATCTTCAATTTTGTTTCAGCTTTTCTCATTTGCAGACAACTTCAGAGGCCTGTACGACGACTCTATCCCGTCTGCGAAGCAATTCTACACGTCATCAGGTTATTCGGTTAGTAAAATAATAATTCATTGGCTCTTTCTAATCTTCATTCTCATTCTTTTGTTTTTGTATATTATTCTGAATCAACTTTTTGGTGAAGGATGAGCTATTGTGGGCTGCTGCCTGGCTGTATGAAGCAACCAATGATGTGTACTACTTGAAGTATGCAGTGGACAACGCTGTATACTTGGGTGGAGCTGGATGGGCAGTAAAGGAATTCTCTTGGGGTAACAAATATGCCGGTGTACAGATCCTTATTTCGAAGGTCAAATTTTTATAATCCAAGACCTCCATTTTAGAGTTAAATTAAAACTCTTCTCTTTTTTAACACCAAATGGAAGTGAACATTGAAAGATGTTAAGCTTAAATGTATTAGATATGTATGTTTTAATAAATTTATACGTTCATCGGCTTGTTTAATTAGCATATTTTGTTTATTAACTACAGTCTTTGGTAAAGTATTCAATTTCCGTCACCAATTAACTGCAAGTTTTAGTTGAATTGGAAATCATAATACTTATTATTAATTAAGACTAATTGGAAGTCATTGATTTGCAGATACTGCTGGAGGGAAAAGGCGGTGCCTTCACTAACACGCTAATGCAATATCAGGCAAAGGCAGACTACTTTGCATGTGCTTGTCTGCAAAAAAATGATGGCTACAATGTCTACAAAACTACTGGTTTGTTTTTGAATTTAGAATGTCACTGTGACCCAGTTCTAGAGAAATTTTCACTAATCTTATATAAGAACTTTAATTGAAAAATTGAGTCTTTTCTTATCTCCACATTAAATGGATTCCTTTCCTTGTATGTTTCGACGTTTCGTTCATTCATCAGGGGGCTTATTGTACGTGCGTGAATGGAACAACATGCAGTATGTCTCATCTGCTGCTTTTCTTCTTGCTGTATACTCTGAATACCTTTCTGCAGCCAACGCCAAGCTCACTTGCCCAGAAGGCCTAATTCAACCTCAGGAGCTCCTCAATTTTGCAAAGTCACAGGTATATATGTCTTCATTTGAATTTTCATTTCTTTCTTGACTAATATAACGTTTACAACGATAATTTTTATAATTTTTTTCACAACTAGCAACTGCATTCTTACGAGGTATATCATTATTGAAGTAACGTCACTTATATATAAACCCCGCCATTGGAAAAAATATATTATGAGATGGTCTCTCTCACATAACATGCATGGTTTCCACATGTTGTGAGATGGTGGTTTTACGAAACCATCTCATGAGATACCCTCTTTAACTATTGACATCATCTTACTAGCACAAATCATAATATGCCATTATCTCAACATATATGAAAAATAATGGGAAGGTTGTAGTGGCCCTTGACTTCATGTTCTTTTAATCACCAAGACTTTATAATAATTCTCAATTGGTTGGTTTTGCAGGCTGACTACATCCTAGGTAATAACCCTAAGTCGATAAGTTACTTAGTTGGTTACGGACCAAATTATCCAACTCATGTTCACCATAGAGGTGCTTCCATTACCTCTATACACATACTCCATTCTGTGGTTGAATGTGTGCAAGGTTTTGAGGCATGGTATTATAACCCTCAAGGAAATCCTAATGTGATATATGGAGCCCTGGTGGGCGGTCCTAATCAGAATGATGACTTCTCCAATGACCGGTCCAATTATGAAGAAACCGAACCTACACTTTCTGGCAATGCTCCTCTCATAGGCCTCTTTGCTAAGCTTCAAAGTGTACAAGGAATTCCAGGTGAGAACCCATTGGAGGATCATAAATACCTGTTTTTATACAAATTATCTTACATAAATGGAAAATTGTATCATCTAGAATTTTTTCTTTTAGTTAACAAATTTATGCGTATGCCCATTGCTATTATGTTCATAATCTGATGGTTTATGGTTAAACATACACTCATTGTTATAACTCTGATGAGATATTCTAACATGGCAGGCCCCTATCACACAAAACTACCAGCGGTCCACCAAACAACAAAAAGTGAGTAATAGAAACTAATCTCTCTCTCTCTCTCTCTCTCTTAGTCAATTAGCACTTCCTAGCCCTATTTCCCAAGGAAATTAGGCTTAAAAAATGAAAAATTAGAATCCTAATCTGCTATTTACCACGCCTTAATTAATGGCTGCGTCAAATTGGTTCACGTATATATGGTGCTAATTTACTTCCTTTTTGAACTTACAGGTACCTATCCTCCGAAAGCACCAGCACCAGCTCCGGACACAAAATCATCAAGTGAGTACTATGAACTTAATTTTCACCAAAAATAAGAAATTAATAAGAAAATGACCACAACAGTAAAGGACGGAAAAATCAACATAAATTAATCAATCCCATGACTCTCTATGCCACAGCTCATGAGGTAATCAACTCTAATATAGGTGCCAACACCATGGATATTCTTCTTGCAACGCTGGCCTCTTACCTTCTACTTTTGATTATGATTTGAAGCATAATGGATAAAGGACTCAACAAATTCAAGCTGGAAAATATCCCATATATATTTTAACAAGAATCCTATGGAACATGCTAAATTTTTGCATGTAGCATACTTATGTAATCTTAACCATTATTGGCGTACCTTGTATAATACCAACGATTAAAATTGATTTCAAATGTTTCTTTTGTCAAAGTGTGATTTTTTTTTTATATTAAAAAAAAACCGTTAAAAATATTATAAAATAAACCTAAATTTAGAGGCACCCTTTAATCACATGATGTTACGAATTTTTTTACAGATGCTCCTGTTCAATTCCTTCACTCCATAACTAGCACATGGACTATAGCACAAAGTGCCTATTACCGCCACAAGGTAATAATAAAGAATACATCACAGAAGCCAATTGCTGATCTTATGCTGTTGATTGAAAAACTCTCAGGCCCTCTATGGGGTCTCTCTCCTACTAATGTAAAGAACATCTATGAGCTTCCTCTGTGGCAAAAGGTCTTGAACCCAGGCGCAGAGTGCATTTTTGTTTACATTCAAGGCGGTCCTCAAGCTAAGCTTTCAGTTCTAAGCTACCATTAACTATTCCAAGGAAGTAATAGAAATTTCAAGCTTTCTATGGGTTAAGAAAAAACGTATACTTCGGATACATGGAGATGGACTTCTTTTTTCTTTTTCTTTTTTTGAATTATCCCCATAGGATTAGTTATTTTGGTCAATGTAACCCTTATTTCAAGGAAAGAAACATCGCTGTACATTGACGTTTACAGATTCTATAAGCTTTAACTTCGAAAATGCTTTCTGCCCAAAAAAAAAAAAAAAAAAAGTCGATAGTGCGAAAGATGTAACTGTTTTGGAATATGCTTTTCGAACTTGGGCTCACTTATGGAACTGTAAGACCTTCATTTGCTCTGTAACAATATAAGAGTACTCGTTCGCCTTCTAAGAGCATTACTGCTAGGTATTGCATATCAAATGTTATTTTACCACATAAAAACCTATTTTTTTATTTTAATACATTATTTTACAATACATTGTTTATCAGATATTCTATTCTTCCTTTCAATACATTAAAATAATATACACAACATATTTAAATAATCTAAAATAACTTTAACACGTTAAAACCCAACCGCTACAATCACCCCACCACAGCCCAGTAGCCCACAACCAACAACCACCCCACACCACTATAACAACCACCACAATTAATATCAGCCACCCCACAAGATCAACCACCGACCACCAATATTAGCCACTGCTACAACCCAAAAAAACAAAACTCCACAACAACCACCACAACTAATATCAATCGCTGCAAAAAAAAAAAAAAAAAAAACAACAACAACACCACCACCACAACCAACACGAAGAGAGGCAAAACCAACTAATCAAGTTAATTACTCACCAATATCAGATCAACCAAATTGCGCAAAAAAAAAAAAAAAAAAAAAAAAACCTACAACCAGAGAGAGGCAGAGTGAAAGGCAGACAGAGAGGAGAGGGAAGAGGGTGAGATCTACGGCGACCTCGGAGTGAGATCGGCAAGATCGAGATTGGCGGTTGGGCGAGACCATGAGCGAGATCGGCGATATTGACGGCGACTGACGATATTGACGGCAGTTGGGCGAGATCGGTGGCGGCGGCGGCTTCAGAGGGTTAGAGAGATTGAGAGAAATCGGTGAAAGGAACAGAGGTACGAGGGAGGGAACCGGTGAGATGGAAGAGGGGAAATCGGTGGTGGCTCATGATTCCGGAAGAGAACAGAGCAAAAGGGAAGAGGGCAGATTAATGGGTATGGGAGAGTGGAGATGGAGGCGGTGAAGAAATGGGAATGGGAGAGTGAATCTGTGGCTGAAGGAGAAAGAGAAATTGATATTTTAATTGGAATGAGAGAGAAAGATGAATAAAATTATAATAAACTGATGTGTTATATTTATCCGTACAGTGCCAAATTTATAATGGTACTGTAGCATGTTGTAAATTTTTGACACATTTAGAACACCTAATGAGGCTTGAATAGTGGTGTTTGGTGTGTCAAATGCCAAATATTTGGCATTTGACACACCTGATGGTAGTGCTCTAATTGGATCGCTCTATCATTTTTATTAGTTATTCGCCAGTGCGTTATACAATTTTTGTAATAACTAAAAAAAAAAAGTAGAATTAACAGCTTAAAGTAAATACTTTAACAGTAAATTACAAAGCTTAAAGAAAAGTGAATACTTTAGTAATAGATTATAATAAAATAAACATTTACAGAAAATAGTAGTAGAAACAAGTTTTTTCATGCAGGAATTGATGAATGTTACAAGATTTGATGACTAAGAAGCTAAGAGCATTCACAACCGCAAATCCTATTCTATTCTATTTAACCATCTCAAAAACTTACTTTATCAATTATACAATACTATTATACAATACACTCAGCATCCCAACTTTTATTTTACCATACTATACATTAAAATAATATAAATTATACAATAAAAAAATAATATAAAATTATCTCCCTCTTTCCTTCACTTTTCCTCACTGCCTCTCTCTCTCTCTCTCTCAGCCACACCGCCACCAACAACAGGCACCACCAGACCAAAACCCATTACTTAACCACAAACAACCCAGCCAAGATTTTTCTCAAAAGAAAAAAAAAAAAAAAACACAACCAAAAACAAAGCAGCAAATTTACTAAATCACCCAAAAATAATCACTGCCACTGCCATCAATCCAAACATAAACATTGCTTAGTGGGTCTGGCCATGGGTGGCTCTGGTGATGGTGTTCATGTGCATGGGTTTTGGATTTGAAGAAAATAAAATGAGTTTGAAGAAAATGGGTTCTGTGTTGGTGATGGCCACCGTTACCCATCATCGGAACCTAATGCCGACCACGGCTCAAGACTGCTCATGACCTTCATGCCTCCAACGCTGTTGCCTCCATGACGATCTGAGAGAGAGGAAGGTAGAGTTTTCAGGTTCGGGTTTGAAGAAGAGAGAGCAAGAAGAAGAAAGAGCAAAAAGAAAAAGTAAAAAGGAAGAAAGAGAAAGATAATGAAATAATGAGAGAGGAGAGAGAAGAACCAAAAAATAAAAAACAATATTTTTTTATACCATTGTGTTGTAGTGTCGTCCTACCTTTGGGACGGTATTGTAGCACTATGGCAAAAAAATTTTCCTTTTTACATGTTTCCATGTCTGGCTGTTGAGCACTTTGAACCTCACATGCTAAATTTTCCTTACATTTGCCATATCCCATGCCCATTTGCCATATCCCATATCCCATACATCTAATCATTTTTCAACACAACCCTATCACCATATCGCATCATAGCATCATATCATATCCATCCAAGGCAAAAACATTAAGATCAAAGGTAGAAGCAAAGCCAAACAAAACATGTCATCATCCAAGGCATCAAGATCACAATCATAACTTCAAACCTAAGTGAGATCATATCACAATGCATGTACATTACAAATGCCTGACTCACCTTCACTTACCTTGAAGCAACTCAGCACTTATGGCATTTATGCATGAGCATGTGAATGCATGTTCCTAGCACTAAAGCAATACAACATAAGATAAATCCTAATTCTAACATGTGAAAGAAAACAAGCAATTAAACAAGTGAAACAAAAGCCTTGAAAGCATAAAAATACAAAAAAGAGGCTATACAAAAGCATACATTAAGGTAGAAACAAAAACTGTTAAATAAAATTTAGGGTTTTATGGACAAGTTCATGCACATGCATGAACAAGCCTGCGTGCGTAGGCAAGATTATATGCACGTGGGTTTTTGCCCAGAAAACCCTAAAAACATAACAAATTCAATAAAACTTTAAAACGAGAAATCTGACATCCTAACATGCTTTTAAAACGTACAACCACATAAACCTAAGCTAGATAGACATGTTAAAGCATATTATAACAAGAAAACAAAGCAAACAGAAAGATTAAAAAGAAAAGAAAAGGAAAAGAAAAGTTTAGACTAATACCTCAAAGAAAAGCTCTTCAAGATTGATTTTTAACCGTTCCCCTCAGTCAAATCTATTCATAATTCAATAAAAGAGTGATTAGTAATCTTAAAATCAAAGATCATGGTTAGAAAAGACCCTAATCAAAAGAAAATTGAGTGGAGGATGTTTTGTGAAAAACTTTCTCTTTGATTCACTATTTCTAGTAAATCTTAGTGTTTTCCCATGGGATTTCTGTATCTTTTAAAAATATACCATATAAGACTACTTATAGTGTGAAAATAGGGGTTTGGAACGACTCCCAGACTATGTGGGATTCATTCCAAACCTCAACATTAATGCAAAAAACTTGTCTTGTATAGTTTTTGAAATTCATTATGTGTGCGCAAGATCGGGTCCGCGTACGCATGCAGAAAGTTGGGTGCGCAGCCCGTTTTTGCGTGCGCATAACAAAGGTTTTCTTGGCCTTATTTTTCCAAAAATAGATTTATTTGATCATTTAAAAGTTATATTTTTTATATTAACATTTCTCAAGTCAATTTAACATCTGATTGGACCCTAAACTAACCTGGGTCTTAGAATTTAGTATCATTGGGGAACGAGGGCCTGAATTGTAAGGGGTACAAAATGCGGTGTCTACAAATGCCCCTATTTTGATTTATAAGCTTCACTAACGGAATCAAAAGAATAAGAGACAAAACATTTTGTTTCGACGTACGGTTTGGGCCCAACCCACGCACACGACACACATCACGCATACATCGGGTGGGGTGCAACTTTGAAGAGCCGCATGGGATTCATATGTCTGAATTCCTACCTTTGTTTCTCGGGAAACGAGTAATGACATGTTCGCTATCCCAGAACCTATTTTGGAAATTGCAAGCAAAAGGCGAATGATTCACTATCCTAAAGTCGCTAAAAAATAAAAAACAAAGGTGCTCTTACGAGCTCAAACAAACAAATAAAGGTGCTCTAATAAGCTCGAACAAACAAATAATGGTGCTCTTATGAGCTCAAACAAACAAATAAGGGTGCTCTTATGAGCTAAAAAATGATATATATCTTGGTGTCCATCTGGGGCTCTTGCCTTAAACTTCTCCTAGTGGTACTTGTCTTCCATTTTTATCTCTAGCTGTTCTAGTGAGGCTCTTGCTTAGGGGTGGCCTTGGTCTCTATCTCTATCTCTACCTCTTCTACTACGCTTGCATGTTCAATTCCCGTAGTATATACGTGCAAAATCTATATTAATGTGCCTACATGTTAAACTCCTGAAGGATATAGTGCATATGTTCTGACCTATATAGGATTTATGCTTGCATATTCAATTACCAAAGGATATGTGCACAAGTTCTTTGTTCTTCCTTTCTGACTTGTATAAGGTTTCGTGCCTACATGTTCAATTCCCGGAGGATATGTGAATGAGTTCTGACTTGTATTGGATCTGTGCCTGCATATTCAATTCCCGAAGGATATGTTCACAATTTCTATATTCTAACTTGCTTGACTATTTTTGGATGAAAGATCCACTGGGATGCTAGAGGATTCACTAGGGAGTATAATTCTGTTGGAAAGTATCTTGGTTATGATTCCGACCTACCATGAAGTCTTGATGGTGCATGGCTACAAATGAAGGAGTAGCTTACTGGGGATTTTCTGATAGTGTGTCGTCCATTGGGGAACTTCCTTCCACTGGGGAATGATTCTTCTTCTTTCTCATAAATCACTAAGGATTAATGTTGACTCCACCCTCGAGGGGGTTTTACCAAGCTCTATTGGGGAAATTTATTTTGCAACTCTCGAGGGGGTTGCTTCTGTGCCTTGAACTCATGGGGAAGTCTGTATATGATATTGGAGTTACTTGGGATTTAGTTGATGATCTTGACACACGGAGGAGTTTTCATGATGATCTCTAGTCCACTGAGGGATTTTTGATGTTTTCAATCCACTGGGGATATTTTTGGTGGTTTCAATCCATTAGGGATGCTTTTTTTAGGGCCTTTATTCCCCTAGTCCACTGAGGTTCTGTCATATTTGGGTGTATTTTTGAATCTTCCTTTGCACTTTTGGCCTCCTGAGAACTCCTTGGGGATTTTTTTGAAATTTTTTTTGTTAAACTACAAGTAGTTTAGTAGGGAGGCCTAAACTACATGTAGTTTAGTTATCAAGTGTGTTCTCGGCTCTTCATTTTTCTCTAACGGTTACCAACCGTTTCTTTTTTTTTCTTTTTTTCATTCTCCTCATCTCCCTCATCTCTTCACATTCTCTAACTCTCTCTATAAAAGCCATCTGCCTCTCTCTCTTATTCCTTAACAATCTGACTCTCATCTCCTTCTTCAATCTCAACTTCTCTCTCAAACTCTCTCATCTCCTTCAATGACACCCAAGTCCAAGAAGATTTCTTACATCCTTTCCACCGATGCTTTCCATCTCACCCGTTGGAATGAAGCGGTGAGGCTAACAACATTTCCTCCGTTGACCTACAAATCACAACAACACCTTTCGGAGGGTGCAAAGTCTAGATCAGTAAGTTTTTCAAACTTTTCTCGTTTTTCAAGTTTTCATTTGATCTTCCATTTCAATCCGTTTTAAGCCTATAAATGCTTGGATTTTTCTTTGAGATGGGTTTAGATGAAAACCTGACACTCTAGGAGGGGTAGAAACATGTTTACATTGAGTTTTGGTTGAGAAAACTTGGAAAATATCAAAGAACATCCTTCTATGTTCGTTCTTGCATGAGTAGATTCGAGCTTGCGTGCGTAAACTTGTTCTTGCGTTCGCAACCTTGATTCTTGCGTACATAGGCCTGTTCTTGCGTGCGTGTATCTGTTCTTCATTTATGCACGCACAGGTTCCATCCTGCATATGCGTGCAGAATTCTGCATGCACAGGGTCTTTGCTGCGTACGCATGGCACTAATTTGAGCATTATAGCTCCTTTTTCATTTGTTTGTAATTTTATCATCATCCTTTACAATTTTGCACTCAATTGTATGTCTTATGTCAACATTTCATCCTATTGTGCATCCAATGTCATTTTCTCACTGTTCCCTTCACCTAATCATGAATTTAATCCCATTCTCTTTTTGCAGGTTTCAGCCCCATATTCTGGTAGGTTCCACTACATGACTGGCTTGCAGTTTGATGGGGTCTTGATAAGTCTAGAGGACGAGTCATGCATTCGGTTGGGAATAGACTTGCTGGGGAGGAGGTATGCTACTAAGACAATCCATTATACTGATCTCGAGGTAGATTTCATGCATCGTCCACAAGGGATGGCTAAGGAGTGCCTTCGAATGGCTAGGGTCTTTTTGCTGTACCTGTTAGGGGCGTACTTGTTCATTAATGGTGGGCAAACGGTGTCTTTGAGGTGGTTGGCTCTTTTCCAAAACTTTGAGAGGACTTTGGCTGCCAATTGAGGGTCGATGTGTTTGGCCTATCTCTACTCCTCCTTGGACGTTCTTAGTCAGGGGATACTGTGCCAGCTAGTGGGGCCTTGGAAGCTCTTTGAGATTAGTTTCTCTTTCTTTTCTCTTGAAGTTCATGCATTCTCAAAGCCATACATGCCATGTAGGTTAGGGTTACATACCATACCTATATCTTGCGAATTTTTACACTACCATATGTGTCTTGCAAACTGTACCATATCTGAACCTTACAAACTATCATCTTACAAACTGTCATTTGTGAATCTTGTAAACTGTCATATTGCAAACTGTTTTTTTAAATCTTGCACACTATCATATTTTTTAGCGTTGCACCGTGGAGTATGGTGTCATTGCTAAGGGGGTTGCAGTGGACTTAAGAAGGATTACCTTGCTTCGAGCTCACCTTGACAGGCTCTCTCCCGATGATGTAAGTTAGGCACATATTGCTTTCACTATTTGCCTACTTCCTAAGGTTCTCTTTCTAACCCCATCTTTTGTTACAGATCATGTGGAGTCCTTGGGCCAGAATTGCCCCTGTAGCAAACCTGAGCTTGGCGGCAGTTGCCATACTTGCTTCTAGTTTCTCTTAACCCCTCGAGGGTGGTGGATTGAGGGTGATCAACTTGGTAGAAAGGGTGTACTGCCAGCTAGTGGCGGAGGAGGTGCCTTGGGTTCCCATAGACCCTTCAGTATTCATGCTTGCTCCTCGTTCCAAGACGGATGTGGAGTATGACTTGTGGAGGCTGGGCATCCCTTTCACCAATCGAGTCATGGATGAGCTAGATTATGATGAGTTCAGTGGGACTGGCCTTATGCCTTCCCTCATCGTTCCGGTATGTGTCTTTGCTTTCTTATTTCAGTCATCATCTGCATTCTTGTACATAAGTAACACTTAAATGGAACACTTGTGTCAGGAGGGCTGGTGCTTTTATTGATCCTCCCCGTTTACCCTGGTCGGTCTATGCCTATGGCCCAGATGGCTTTGCTCGATAGTGTCCTGTTGGGTGCAATATATATGTCACGGGCTACCCCTTCCCTAAAGGCACATGAGCGGTGAGTTCTCTTTCATCCTTGTTCCTTTTCCTTTCTATTCTTGCATCTGAATACTTGTTCTAACAACCTTTCCTTCAAAATTTAGCCTACTGTTCAAGAGCATGAGGAGATCGTTTGGCTTGCGGGCAACCTTAAGCTAGAGTTAACTGAGTACTGTTGGCAGCTGTATGGTGTCGGGGATGATGATGATGATGGTGGTGATGGTGATGGCGCGGGAGGTTCAGAGTCGACTCCGAGCCATCAGCCGAGGAAGAGGCGCTTCTGATGATCCTACAAATAAACTGACACAGACACAGACACAGACACAGACACAAACACAGACATAGCATAGCATACTTTCTTTCTATTGCTTTTATTATTTTTCTCTTTTTAGCATGCATCCTTGCACTTTAGATTTGGTTTGAGACATTGGGTTGTATCTTAAGAACACTAATTACATTTATGCTTTTATTTGGGATATGTACTTAAATTACATACTTGTGGGAACTTTATGTCATTCTGTTGTTCTTGGAAACTCTGTGCTTGAATTGTGCCTTGAGTAGTCCCTTTAGTCTCTCCCTTGCACCTTTCCATACCATCAAGTTAAGATGGATGAATCTTTTCTCCCAATCCCTAATTTTTGCCTAGGTCTTCAACTTAGCTAGATTCCTTTAATTTTTGCATGGATCGCCTTTTGGTTTTCAATCCATCAAGGCTCCTCATATCGTCTTTGACTTATTATCATTTTTTAATTATATTTTTCTCATTTTTTTCCTTTCTCTCACGCCTTCTCCCCTTCTCTCTTTCCCTTTCCAACTATGGCCATATGAGAGGTTCCAATTGCTTCATCCAACTTTAAGATATAATAAATGACTTAGCGTTGTCATGAAGTGGGTTCATATAGCTGAGGAAGCTTATAAAAAAATTCAATCAAAAGAAAGAAAGACCTACCGACCACCTTGATACGCCCCAAATTTTATTTTTCTGCACTTTATGATTCTTGTGTCTTTTCTTATGAATTTAATAAAAAATTGGAATGTTCTACATCCCCTATAAAAACAATTTTATCATCTTTTAATTTGAGCAATGAGAGAACCACCCATTTATTATCTTTGCTTATTATTATCATTTTTTTTCTTTTCTTTTTTCCATGCCATGTAATTTTTGCCCATAATGTCCTTTGAGGAATTTTCGCCATGCCCATGGTCTTTGCCCCTATATTTTGCCTCGATCGCCCTTTCGGGTTTTCAACCTAGCGGAGTCCTTTTGCCTAGGCCACCCTTTTGGGTTTTCAACTTAGCAGGCTTTTTTTCTTTTTCTTTTTTCTTATCAAATGTGGTATCTTCGGAGTTTATCCATGTTGATTGGGCGAAGCATCTCTTCCCAGTCCAAATCTGTAATTCTTGTAGCTCCTCTTAACTTGATCTTCTTGATAATAAAAGGACTAAACCATCTTGGCTTTATCTTTTCTCTCGGATCAAAAGTTTCATCTCCAAGCACTTTTAAAACCAAGTCCCCTTCTTTAAGGTTTCTAGGTCTCACATTTTTGTTGAATGCTTTAGCAATCCTCTTTTGGTATCCTTGTGCATGGTATTGTGCCCTAGCTCTCTTCTAATATATCAAAGCCAATTACTTGTATCTTTGTTTCACCCAATCTTCCTCTAGGACTTTGGTTTTTGCTAGTACCCTCAAAGATTGTATCTTCACCTCAATGGGAAGTACTGCTTAACTACCGTTGACTAAAGAGTAAGGGGTTGCTCCAATTGATGTTCTTATTGGTTGTAACCTTATAAGGCAAATGGGAGCTTCTCGGCCCAATCTTTGTATGTCACTACCATCTTGGCTAGGATGTTCTTGATGTTCTTATTGGTTGCTTCTACGGCTCCATTGGTCTATGGTCGATATGGTGAAGACTTGTGATGCTTAATGTTGTACGGTTCCATGATCGTTCGAACCTTTCCCTCAAAGTGAGAACCATTATCAGAGATAATCTCTTGGGCTACCCCATATCGACAAATGATATTATTCTCTATGAATCGAGCCACATGCTTGGCTTTTAGCACGTAGTAGGAGGTCGCTTCCACCCACTCGGTGAAGTAGTCAATTGCCACTAGGATGTATTTGTGTTCATTTGAGGCCTTAGGAGCTATCCTTCCAATCACATCTATGCCCCAGACTGAGAAAGGCTGTGGATAGGTCATACAGCTCACCAGGTGGCACATGATTCAAATTCGCGTGTGTTTGGTAATCGTGATAATTTTTCACAAAGTCTACACAATTGGTTTCCATCGTGTTCCAATAGTACCCTATCCTTAAGATATTCTTGGCTAACATTCTCTCATTCATATAAGGACCACAAATCCCTTGATGAATTTCTACCATAACTTTCTCGGCTTCTTCTTTCTTTAGACAACGAAGGTGTATACCATCATAGGATCTCCTATAGAGCAGACCTTTACATAAGATGTATTGCGTTGCTGTCATCCTAATCGAACGATGCTCTCTCTTGTCGGCAACATCTAGATATACCCCAAATTCCATGAATTTCATGATGTCATAATACCAAGGAACCCTTTCCTCCTCTATAACCAAGACTAAAGCTACGGCCTTCTCTTTGTGTACCATCCCATAACTTTGTTCAATTTCTAAAGGTCATGTCCATACTCCTTTGGGTATTTCAACCATGGAAGCTGAAGTAGCCAAGGCATCTGCAAACTGATTCTGAGCTCTAGGGTTGACTGTGTATTCGATTTTATCAAAGGTTTTAGTCAAATCCTCTAAATATTGTCGACAAGGCTTTAAGTGTTCTTCCTTCACTTTCCACAACCTCTGCGCTTAAGCTATAACCAAAGTCAAATCTCCAAAGACCTCGGCCTCTTTCAACCCTAATTTTTGGAGAGTTTCCATTCCAATGGTACTAGCCTCATATTCCGCTATGTTATTGGTTGCCTTGAAGTTCAACTTAACTGCTAATGGTATGTGGGATCCTTCGGGTTTGATCAAAAGTACTTCTATCCTATTTCCATATTGGTTCACAACTCCATCGAAATACATCTTCCATGCCCCTAGCTCAATATCCAAAATATCCTTATCTGGAAAATTTTCTCTACCATCCTCTCCTTCCTTCCACGGGGTTCTCGGCACAGAAATCTTATACAATACTCCCTTTGATGGTTTTCCTTGCACATACTTCAAATCGAATTCCGCTAATAAACCATTTCGATAGTCTTCCACTCAAAGCGGGCTTCTCAAACAAGTACTTTAATGGCTCCATCCTGGCTGCTACCCATATTTGGAAAGGTAGGATGATGTGTCTCAACTTCTATACAGCCTATACGAGAGCAAAACATGATTTTTCTATGGGTGTGTACCTATTCTCATAATCATGGAACCTCTTGCTCAAATAGTATATGGCTCTCTCATTCTTATCATCGTCTTCTTATGCAAGCATACTTCCAACCGCATCCTCTATGATAGAGAGGTAGAGGATTAGTGGTTGTCCGTGCATTGGGGGTACCAAGATAGGTGGATGAAGGAGATATTCCTTAATGAGCTTAAAAGCTTTCTAACATTCATCATTCCACTCATAGGCGATTCATTCTTTCTTAAGAGCTTAAAGATGGGCTCATAAGTGGAAGTGAGTTTGGTAATGAATCGGCTGATGTATTGCAATAGGCCCAAAAATCCCTTTATCTCCTTCTCGCTTTTGGGTGGAGGCATTTCTATTATGGCTTTGATATTTGATAGGTTAACTTCTATCCCTCTATCATTTACCAGAAAGCCTAACAACTTCCATGCGATTACTCCAAAGGTGCATTTCTGTGGGTTCAATCTTAGCCTATACTCCTTGATCCTTTCAAAGAACTTCCTCAAGTTAACAATGTATCCCTCTCTCTCCTTAGATTTCACAATCATATCATCAACATACACTTCTACCTCATTGTGCATCATATTGTGTAATAAAGTTGTGGTCATTCTTTGGTAGGTCACACCTGCATTCTTGAGCTCGAATGGCATTATGGTGTAAAAATAAATTCCCCATTTTGTGGTGAAGGTAGTCTTGCTCATATCCCTTGGAGCCATCTTGATTTGGTTGCCTCCCGAGAAACCATCCATGAAAGACATCAAGGCACTATCGGCTGTATTATCCACTAAGACATCTATGTGAGGAAGAAGGAAGTTATCCTTAGGGCAAGCTTTGTTTAAATCCCTAAAATCCACACACATTCTCACGTTCCCATCTTTCTTGGATACGGGTACAACACTGGCTATGCACTCGACTTGGTGTACGGGCTTGATGAATCCTACCTTCAATAGTTTAGTGATCTCTTCTTTGATCTTTAGAAGTCATTTGATTCTCATATGACTCAACTTTTGGTTGACAAGTACCATGTGAGCATGAGTGTCAATGTGATGTTGGGCTATCTCGAGTTCAATGCCAAGCATATCTTCGTAGGACCATGCAAAAACCTCTTGAAATTGTTGGAAAAATACACGTTTGTATCGCATACAAAACATACGCAGCGGAAAATAAATGGATCTACTTTATTCGTAATTGATAACATGTACAATGTAAATTTCAGAATATTAGAACAAGAGAGTGTACCTTGATGTGATGAATTTTAAAACAAAAATTAGAAGTACTCAGGAACATTTTCAATCTTCAGTCCAATTCCACCAATGCCAAAGAAGTGTAGTCTCTCAATCAGTTACATGTGTTTATTCAAGAGTGAATTGAGAGTGTCCAACACTCACATACAAACCATTTCATATTCTCTCCAAAATTCTGTATGTTTCTCTCCTTATAACTGATTATCTCATTGGGCTAGCCTTTTGGGCCTTTTTAATTGGGCTTTAGTATGTGGCTTGTAGTGGGACCAAAAGGGAACAAATAGGACACTAGCTCTAATGGGCCTTGGGCTTTTTTGTCAACTCTTAACAAGTCCAAAGTTACCATTAATTATATTTAATACCACTATATAAATATAATTGCACTCTAAGCCTTATTAATAGATTATATCCCAATACTTTATTATACATGCAACCCTTCATAAAATATTCGTAGTAATACAAAGTCATTAATGTAGACTGCTACTTTGTAAATTACTACATCTTAATCCTTGAGTAAACGATTTAATCCTTTTAAGTTATTCATCATATATTTATGAAATCCGATTTCATAAATATATACTTTAGTAATTTCTTACTAAAGTGGTTAGGCCTAACTCTCTGAATAACCTAACCCATTAAACTTATCTCAAGGGAATATTTTATATTTCCATTAAGAGATTACGAATTCCATCTTGAGAATATATGTTTCATCAATACTAAATATGGTTGCCCAACATACTGAGGTTTTGACTGTAACTTTAGATCTCACTCCTGATATATCAAAGCAATCTATATTTCATGATCAGGTCAATTATCCTCTCAAGATTAAGAGAATAATAAATCTCACAACGGTCTAATTCAATATGTCTTAACTCTTAAAATATATCAACATATCAACTAGAAGTCTCCACTTCCATGATCAAGACAAATCATCTTAGTTGATATGTTATAGTCTTCACAAATGAAACGTCCAATTTTATCACCGACTACGAACTAAAATTCTGAGTTTACAAAGAACTTGTAATTTATATTTTCTGTGACTTTTCACATAAATCACATACTATGTATCTCATGAACTATATGATAATGTCCGAATATTCATGTTATCATTATTTTAGATAATAATAAAACAACTTTATCAATCACAATATTAAGTCATACATAATGTCATACTTAATATCATACATAGCATCGTACAATAGGATTTAAGGGCACTAATCCTAACAGAAATTCAATGAGCAACTCTTTGAAATCTTTTCTTTCTTTTTCATTTAGGATTGATCCAATTTTAATTAAATGTGAAGTCTCATCATTGCCCAAAATAAGAGTTTCAAAATTTGGTTCCATAGGTTCAATTTTCTTTTCCAACTGTTTATTAATTTCATTTTCAAATTCATTTGAATCATTTAAGTGTAGAATTTTAATATTATGGGACACATCAAAATAAGCCAAGTCAAAATTCATCTTATTAAATATGTTTAAAAGTACATTAGGACTTGCATTACACATTTTCTTTCCCATATTTTCTGAAATCCCAACCCAAGTCCAATTATTAAGCTGCCCCACGATGGGCATGTTGAAGACAGAAGGATCACTTGGCTCCTTGTTGGGGATGGCGAACATGTCCCCCTCCATCTTCAATATAGTCGGCATTGCTTCAGCATCCATGTAATCCACCCAGTCGACTTCTTCTTGAACTTCCATGATTACCACCGTGGGCTTCTCCTTGAAGAACATCTCCTAACCTGGATACACCTTTCCATCCTTACCTACCCAAAGTTGGAGAAAGCCACAAAAAGGGAAGTCTCCCACCCCCTTCATAAAGTTTTCATAATTAACCATGTTTACAAATTCAAAGCCACTCATTTGGAGCTCACCTCCTCATTCCTCAAGTCCACAAATCGGTGCTAGGATCTCACCATCACCGAGCACTACATCAATTCCTCCCCTCCATGAGATCTTCATCTTTTGGTGTGAGAAGAGGGAATAGCCCTAATAGGATGAAGCCATGCCCTTTCTAAGAAAAGGTTGTAGTTAGGAGTGATGTCCATGACATGGAATTTCATAATTGTCTCTATTGGGCCAACCTTGTAAGGAGCTTTGAAAGAACCCATAACTTTCCTTGAGGTATTATCATATGCCCTAACGGTCAAAGGAGAAGGTATGATGGTCTTTATGTCTAGGCCAATGTGGATCCATTATCATTCAACACCATAGGAACCTTAGTGCCCATGCACCCAATGGTGATTTGTAGAGGTCTAATGTGAGTGGCTCATTTGGGAGGAAGATCCTCATCGGAAAACGCAAGAAGAGGATGAGATGGCGCCTCAACTCCTATGAGAGATAGCACTTCTTGTGGTGTAGTTTCTATAGGCACCTATTTCCCATTCAAAGCATCCAAAAGAACACTACGATGCTTGTGAGAAGCCATAGGCAAGCCCCATACCGATACATGAGCTTGAGTCTTCTTCAATTAAGTTAGAACTCGATCTTCTTCCTCTTTTTCTTCCTTCCCTTCAGGTTCCGTGGGCTTGGACCCTTCTCCTATGTCCATACCAGGATCATCATTCTCCAAAAAGGATGGTTTGTAGTGTTTCCCACTCTTAGTAATATTGGCTTCATTGTCCTCTATGACTCCTTTCTTTAGCTCAATCATTCCTTTAGGGAGTATCCCTCACACAGCCATCGCATTCTTCAAAACTTCATCTTCTTCATCCCATATTCCTTGGACTTCTACAATATTAACTTCCACGGTCTCTATCAACTTTGAACAATCCCATTCAATCTCATCGATACACCCAATTCTGATATGGATGAGGAACTCTATGATAATCAAGCAGAGGGCTCTTCCTAATGTTAGGCTTTGTGATGATATTGGGATTTGGAAGGGTTCCATTATCTATGAGGCCTTGTATCTCACGTTTGAGGCGGAGGAAATTGTCGGTTTTATGGCCGTATTTCTGATGGAATTAACAATACTCATTAAGATTCCAAGTAGGAGGTATGGAATTAGGCATGAGTGTGGGATTTAGAGGCTTGCTGAATCCTTTAGAAGATAAATTCTCATATGCTTGGGCGAGGTTTATTCCTAGGTCGAAAAATTCTCGTCGGGCTTTCTTTGTGAAGCTTAGGTTGGCTAAAGTTTGTTGAGGTATGATGGCACTTACATTCATAGGATTGGGAGCTTTAGAGGTAGTCGCTCCTCCTCCACATGTCTTATTGATTGGAGGTTTGCTCTCACCTTTCTCTAATTGTCCATTATTGATGGCATCCTCTATCCTAGTTCCACAATCACACAATTCTCTAAAAGAACTAATAGGTGATGACAAGAG
Organism: Lithocarpus polystachyus; assembly: GCA_033629205.1. NCBI lineage: Eukaryota > Viridiplantae > Streptophyta > Magnoliopsida > Fagales > Fagaceae > Lithocarpus > Lithocarpus polystachyus. The sequence continues at coordinate 50,809,710 of CM066164.1, forward strand.
CCTACTATTATATGTCGGAAGTAAATTTTTGATAATCATGTTGATTCGATCTTCTCATTAGGCCTACTAACCATCCTAGATGCCTTTCTGTTCCACCTTGTCATGTACTCGGAGAATGTTTCCCTTACTCCTTGCTTAGTGGTCTCCAAATCTCTCAAAGTTACATCAATCATGGTATTGAAGATGAATTTATCCATAAATAACTCTACTAACTCATTCCATACCTTAGTCTTGCTAGGATCTAAACTATAGCTCCATCTTGATGCACCCCCCATGAGTGAGAGAGGAAATGCATACAAAGTTTGCTTCTCATCCAACCCCTTCATTTTAGCAAGATTTCCGCATCAGAAATCTTGAACTCTGGAGGTAGTGTAATGGGAGTCTTGAAGCTTATGCCCCCCGTGTTATAGAGAAAATCATCCATCCCTTGGGCCTTGCGAAAGGCTAGTTGCATTTTCTTAATCTTCTCTCTCATGGCTATGGTTTCCGCCATGAGTTTTTCAAATTGCTTGTTCCTTTTATAATCAGCTTTATCCCTTTCATCCCAATTTACCCCTTCTTCCTCATCAAGAACCTCTACAAGTGGGGGCTTCTTCAACTTGGCTTCTTCTAACTTAGTGAGGCGACTTCCCATCTTTTTTAGAGCATCACTTTGTTCCTCTATTACCTTGAATATTTTTTGTGCAATTTCATCACTAATTAGAGCAACCATTGTTGCTTGAGACGATTCCCTTACTTGAAACTCTTCTTCTCGATGTGTGTCCTCAATCTTGACCAAACGCCTTCCATTCTTTTTTCAAATCCAAATTGGAGTAGGGACGTGTTTTCTTGACTTTAATGGTGTAATGGTGCCTAAAAAGAATTCCCATTTTTATTAAGTCCATGTCCTAATTGAAAGGTTCCTTCTGTTTTTAGGTGTCCTTAGAAAATCTTTAAGTTTATTTTAATGAAGGCCCCAATTACAAAGTCACTCCTTTTCCTCTCATGAACATTGCCCCTTATTTCATTGGACTTTGGTCCATTTACAACAATGCTTTCATCTTTACCCTCATGGGCTTTCATTATAATGTACTTAAAGATTTTCAACCATTTGCCACAAACATGGGCTTGTAATATATTCATCACCTTTGGGGCTTTTCTCTTTTCATTTCATTATCACTTTTTTTTTTGTAAGTAGCCCTATAGCTAGAATATATTGTAACCTTCCTCTCAAAGTCCATGAAGTTCTCATCATTTTGGGTCTAGGCATACAACAAATAGGCCCAAAATTAGGGAAGTTCATATTAACTTTGTAGGATTTTGGATGCTAAGTCCATAGCATACTTGTTATCTTAGACCCAAAGTCCTCGTTTTCAAAAGGGCTTTTTGTTTTGGGCTTATGATAGCAATTAGGCTATGGTCTTATAAACCTTTCAAGTTAAAACATATCTTTTAGATTTAGGGACAAGCCTCTTATATGTGAGAACTTCTTTTCTTTTGTCCCATTTGTCTTAAGGTGCCATAACTTTTGGGCCATCCTTCCATTTTTTTTTTACATCTTTTATTTGTCCTTTAAAATTAGGTGATCACAAGATATATGTTTGAAAAAACAAGAGATATAAAAAGGTACCCTCCTTTGATAGGATCTAGGATCTCTCTGAGTGTGGGTAGACTCCTTAAAGCTAAAGGGATAAACAAGTAGGTCACTAACAACTAGGTGGGCCATGGTTCCAACCGAGGGCCTAAGTGGACCTTTCTGGATTGGTGGCAAATTGTTAATGTACTCAAAGCCCATCATAGGCAGCAGCACACATTATGAGTTGGTGGGATGAACTTCAAAATACTTAGGCCCAAGTGAAGCTTTCCATCCCACTCATCACCAACTGAGGTAAAGGGACAAAAGAACCAGATGAATGTGTGTGCAAATAAGTATTGAGTAAGCCTTTATTAAGGTTAAGACATAGGATACATAAGAATTAAACTCACAATCCCCAGCGGAGTCGCCACTGTGGACGCAAGGGGGAGTCAAAGGAGTTGCCATCTAGTTTTTGCAATGGTCTAGGAACCTTTTGATCTTACTACCGGAGATATGGGTTTAGAGTTAAGGTACGGTCTTGGGAAGGAGTTAGGCTCCCAAACCGCCCAACCTTAAGGTTGGCTTTCCATCATTGTGTCTTATTTCTTAACCCTATTAAAGACATACTCAAAACTTGTATCTAACTCACACATACACACTAACATACATCTAACAATCAACATGGCATCAAACATCCTTAACCATACATCTATCATGCTTATTAAACAAAGCCTACCATATATCCAATCATGTTTCAACACAACCCTATCACCATATTACATCATAGCATCATATCATATCCATCCATGGCAGAAACATCAAGATCAAAGGTGGAAGAAAAGCCAAACAAAACATGTCATCATCCAAGGCATCAAAATCGCAATCATAACTTCAAACCTAAGTGAAATCATAACACAAATGTGTTAGGGTCATATTTTGTTGTAATTGGCTAATCCTTTGACAAAATGCACTTTACTTGTAATTGGGTAGATCTAAGATGGGTTTAGTACTTCAAGAAACATGTTGTTCAAGTCAAGTATTAAAGACATGAAGATTGGTCCAAGAAACAAGTGAAGAAAAGCTGTTCATTAAGTCTCAGCAGATAGTTCAACAAATGCCTGCTATCGAGACTTAATGTGAAGCTCGATAGCAGCTCGATCTTTCGAGAATTACGATTTTAAAATTTCCATATCTGAAATTCGGCCCAGTCTTGTGTATTTTAGAATTTCCATATCTGAAATTAGGTATATATAAGGCTTATTTTAAAGGCCATCACACATGGATACAGAGACCAAGAGAATTATATTCTCTGTGTGAAGCTACTACGTTTGTACGCCATTGGGTTTTGCAACTGAGTGCTTCCAGATCTTCATTGTTGATGAAGTGAAGAACTTTGCAGCCAACAACATCTGTTCAAGTTGCTGGAGTTAGTCTCGTACTTGGGATCCGTGCAAAGGGTTAGTCACAAATTTAAGGTTTGTGCATCACAGGAAAGAAGGCTACTACAAAATCAAGTCCAATTGGGTATTGGAGTAAAGATTCAACTGTCGGTTGGTATTTCAGGATAAGCTAGGGTAGTTGGTAAGATTCCTTATACTTGTAACCGCTTGATTGTTGTTTAGTAGATTCTTGGGAGTGGTGACCTTAAAATCACCCGGTAGGATTTTTGCCTTGTGAGGTTTTCCCCATTTGTCAACAAATCACCGTGTCTAATTTATTTTCCGCTACGCTTAGTATTTTTGGTGATTTTTTGGTGCCTTCATGATTTGCATGCAATTGAACCTAATTAATCAACTTCGGTAATTGAATTAATTAACCGAGGTCAAGAAATCATAACCTAACAAGTGGTATCAGAGCGGGCACACTCTGATTAGGTTTTAATCTTTGCTGTGTGATCCATTGACCCCTATTGTCATGGAATCAAATTGCATGTAAAATTCTATTTCTTGTAATATCTCTTGTGCTTCTAACCTTTACTTTGTGATCCATTGACCCTTGTTGTCAAGATTATACGCACGCGGGTTTCTGCCCAGAAAACCCTAAAAACACAAGAGATGCAATAAAACTTCAAAATGAGAAATCTAATATCCTAACATGCTTTTAAAACATACAACTACATAAACCTAAGCTAGATAAACACATTAAAGCATATTATAAAAAAAAATAAAGCAAACAGAAAGATTAAAGAGAAAAGAAACGTTTAGACTAACACCTTAAAGAAAAGCTCTCCAAGATTAATTTTTGACCATTCCCCTCAGTAATATCTATTCACAATTCAATAAAAAAGTTATTAGTAATCTTAAACTCAGAGATTAAGGCCAGATATATTAAAGCATTAAAACACAAAGAAAAAAAAAAAAAAAACAAGAATGAAAGAGACAAAGTTAAACCTTTACCTCAAACACTAGAATTCCTTTAGGCTTTTATTTAACCATTCCTCTCAGTCAATCTAATCAAGAAAAGATACCAAGAAGTCTAGTAAAATTAAAACTCTAAGGTCAAGACCAAAAAAGGTCCCAGCCAAACAAACTTAACATGAGGATGTTTTAGAATAAAAAATCTCTCTTTAATTCACCATTTTCTAGTGAATTCAATGTATATTGGTAAAAGAGCCTTTGGGGCCTTTAAAATAATCATAGAAGGGTGTGGGGATGGCTCCCAACCAATGTGGAATTCACTCTACATGATTTTATCTCAAAAAATTTTTCATACAGGTATTCTGAAACCCTACATGCGTGCACATACTCAGGGTATGCGTGCGTATGCTCGATTTATGTGTACGCATACTTAAGGTATGTGTACGCATGCTTAAAGCATGCACGCACATATTTAAGGTTTCCCGTATGTTTTTCTCTCAAGCTAAGGATTCACAAGATTGGGCCCTAAATCAACCCTATGCCTTCGACTGATGTCGTCATTGGGGAATGAGAGCTCGAGTTGTAAGGGGTACAAAATGAGGTGTTTACAGTTGCCACTCTTTTGATTTGTGAGCTCCATGATAAGAATGCAATTTGTCATATTTTTCTCCCTTAATGTTTTGTCTTTTATACTTATTTGGTGTGTAAATGTACTCATTATTCTAATACTTTGATTTAAGATGCAAATGGAGGCATTAAGTGCAAAATGTAGCAAATTTGGCGATTCTGGACAGTTTCAACATTGCTTCGTAATCTGGGCAAAATTCTCTCATCAGAGCTCTAATTGAGATGATTCAAGATGCTATGGAACGCCAAGACAAAACTCTACAACTATCATGTTTTGAGTTTTGAGAGATACTACACTTGCATTGCTGACGTTCTGGAATGTTCCTTTGCCTAAAATTATAATACGCGGATCTGATGTAGTTAATTTTTGGAAGTTTCCAGATTTGATGCACGAAAATTCTTGCTGAAAAACACCACTTCCATTGTTATATCAGGACTTTGTTTTATTTTTAATATTTTTTCTTAATTAGTCAGATTTGGATATTATTATTTAGAATATATTTAGGAGATTTTGTAGGCATGGGAAAGGGGGAATTAACTTGTAAAAGAGGGGAGGAGAAATCAAATTGGACAGACACGCCTCTCCCCCCTCTTCTCTAATTTTCTCCTTTGAGTTTCTGTCATGGCCCTGTGTGGCTAAAACTTTTATACTTGGTCAAAGGAAACTGAAGCCTCGGAATCAATAAAACTGAGAGATCTAATTTGTTTTTATTGTTCAATTTTTGCTTTGAATATCGGATGTTCTTGTGTGCCTATTTTCATGATTGTCTCGTTTAATTACTAGGAAGCCTACTAGTTTATTATTCGTTGCAATCTACTGCTAGGTTAGATATCAAATCCATAATTTTTTGATCTCTCTAATTTGTGAAGCAACCAAGATTTAATGATTTGCTGCGTCAAAAATTATTAGATCTTAGGAAGAACACTCGACTAAATTAAATACAACCGCTTGTGCTTGTGCTTGTGTTGTTAAGTTTCAGTGATCTTTCTAATTCTTAAGGCTACTACTAGATTAAACCTTTAGCGCTTGTCTTGGGTTGTTTAGTAGTTAAGGTTTATTAGATCGCTTTTTTCTAATTAACTGCAACTAAGGAGAGATAGGAAAATAATTCCAACAGTGAATATTCAAAGTGTGAATTGATATATACTTGCCTTGATGATCAGTTATAATATTCCGATGGTGGATGTTGACTTAGATCAAGGTTTGTTCTCTTGATTGATTTTGATACTTTGATTTAAATTGTTCCTTAGTTGTTTTTCTTAAAATTCTTTTCCTTATACTTAAACCCCCCTCCTCCTTGTTCACGTAGCATAAAACTAGGCTAGATACTCTCCATAGGAACGATTCTTACTCGCATTAATACATATATTTTTAGAAGTATAGGTTTTATTTTTTGGTTGCCTGCTAAAGCACACCACTCTACTAAAAGAATTAAAAGAAAAAGAGACAAAACATTTTGAGTCGACATACAGCTCAAGCCCAACCCATGTACACGGCAAACAACATACATGCATGGTTCTGAAGAGTTGTGTGGGATTCTTATGTCCGAAGTCCCATGGGTTATACTTGAAAAACAAGTAATGACAGGCTCACTATCCAAGAGCTTGGTTTGCCAATTATCAAGAAAATGATGAGTGACTCACTATCCTAAAGTCACTAAAAAGAAAAAGAAATATGGCCAACAACCTCAAACATCAATCAAGTAAACAAGGTGCTCTTACGAGCTAGAAAGGGAATGTATTTGTGGTGTCCATTTGTGGCTCTTGCCTCAAACTTCTCCGGGTGGCTCTTGCCTTAAAGTGGTTTTTGCCTTTGTCTCAATCTCTTCTATTCTAGGTGTCTAGGTGTAAATGTTCAATTCCAAGAAGGATATGTACTCACAATTTGTGTCTCATGTTCTGATGTCAAAAGTTCCTAAGACCTTGTGCCTGCATGTCCAATTTTCGAAAGATATGTGCACGAAGTCTGATGTCTTATCATGGTGACAATAATCTTTCTGTAATCTTGGTGAATGTTAGGACATATGTAATTCATTGTTAGGAACATATGTCACTATTTGATGTAATTGGCTAATCCTTTAACAAAACGCATTTTACTTGTAATTGGGTAGATTTAGGATGTGTTTAATACCTTAATAAACCTTGTTTCAATATCAAGTGTTAAAGCCATGCAAGTCTGTTCAAGAATCAAGTCAAAAAGTGCTGTTCATTAAAGCTCGACAGCTAGCATCTATTGAGATTTAAAGAGAGCTGTTTCAACCCGAGGCTCGATAGCTTCTCAATAGATAGGGTATCTGTCGAGGTTTATAAAGTTCAATTTTCCAGGATTGGTTTTCATCCAATCCATGATTGTATGTTTGGGCTTTCTTTTCTCACAACCCTAGACATATATAAGGATTATTTTAAGGGCTGTCAAAGGTGACACAAGTTGCACAAGTGTAGAGCAAAGTTTGTTCATGTAAATTGTGACCGGAGACAGAGTTTGCCCTAGTTCATCTTTTTTGTGAAGAAGCTGTTATGTTTGTACACCGTAGGGTTTTGTGACCAAGCAACTTCATGGTCTTCATCGTGTGATGAACTTTGCAGCCAACATCCTTCTTAAGTTGGAAATTAAGTTGCATACTTGGATTCGCGTAATTGGTTAGTCACGTATTGGGAGTCGTGTAATACAAGGAGAAATTGTCACTACTGAACAAGTCCAATTGGGTATTGGAGTAAGGGTTCAACTGTAGGTTGGTATAAGGTATTAAGATTCCTTTACTTGTAACCACTTGTTTTAATAATAGTGGATTCTCAGGAGTGGTGACCTTAAAATCACCCGATGGGATTTTTACCGTGTAGGTTTTCCCTATTCGTAAACAAATCACCGCGTCTATTTATTTTCCGTTGCATACTTAGTTTAATTGGTGATTGTTTGTGCAACCACGCATCTTGCATGTTAATTTGATTAATTAATAAACTTGGCTAATTAATCAATTAATTCATCATGAAGGGTCAATACATTCTTGGCCTATCAAGTGGTATGTTTTGGGTTATGAGAGTAGTTATAGTTAGGGGGAGAGTTATTATAGGAGATTTTTGTTAGGGGGAGTGTTAATATTGAGGGATTTAGTGAGGATTCTTTGTATCTTTTCCTTTTCTCTCTATTTTAGATACATTATCTCTTGTACATTGGTCTTGTGACCACTTAGTGATAGCACACCTTGTACTTATGTTGATAAATATAAATATATATATATATATATATATATATATATTAAGGGTGTTATTACTTTCTTTCACCTATCTCTCCATATGTTGTTTCTTTTCTTTCTTTATATACATGTTTCTTGTTACTTGTATGCAATCTATTATTTCTATTTCACACTAAGATGCCTTGATGAGTTTTGTTTAAAGTGTTTCAGAAATACAGATTGTCAAAGTCTACTTGCCATGAACTCTCTTCTTGCAAAGTTTTTCAAGAGTTTGTGTTAGAATAGATTTTATTGTATTCAATAAGTGAGTATGAGTTGAGTAATTTATGACTTCTCTCATATGTTCATTTATTTGTTATGGTTTTGTCACAAATTGTCAATGGGGGAGATTGTTAGGACATATGTAATTCATTGTTAGGAACATATGTCACTATATTATATAATTGGCTAATTTTTTGAAAAAACGCACTTTACTTGTAATTGGGTAGATTTAGGATGTGTTTAATGCTTCAAAAAACCTTGTTTCAAGATTAAGTGTTAAAGCTATGCAAGTCTATCCAAGAATCAAGTCAAAAAGTGATATTAAAGCTTGACAGCTAGCATCTATCGAGATTTAAAGAGAGTTGTTTCAGCCCAAGGCTCGACAGCCTCTTGACAGATAGGGTATTTGTCGAGGTTTATGAAGTTCAGTTTTTCAGGATTCTTTTTCGTCGAATCTGTGATTATATGTTTGGGCCTTCTTTTCTCGTAACCCTAAACATATATAAGGATTGTTTTAAGGGCCGTCAAAGGTTGCTCGCATTTGTGGAAAAGATTGTTCATGCAAATTGTAACCGGAGACTGAGTTTGCCCTAGTTCATCTTTTTCTTGAAGAAGCTGCTGTGTTTGTACATCATAGGGTTTTGTGACCAAGAAACTTCATGATCTTCATTGTCTTGATGAACTGAAGAACTTTGCAGCCAACATCCTTCTCTATTTGGTGAATCAAGTCACATACTGGGATCCACACAATTGGTTAGTCACGTACTAGGAGCCATGCAATACAAGTAGAGATTGTCACTACAAAACAAGTCCAATTGGGTATTGGGGTAAAGGTTCAACTGTATGTTAGTATAAGGTAATGAGATTCTTTTACTTGTAACCGCTTGTTGTGAAGTGACCTTAAAATCATCTGATGAGGTTTTGCCTCGGTGATCCCCATTCATAAACAAATCACCATGTCAATTTATTTTCTACTACATACTTTAGTTAATTAGTGATTTGTTTGTGCCACCACGCGTTTTGCATGTTAATTTGATTAATTAATAAACTTGGCTAATTAATCAATTAATTCATCACAAGTGGTCAATACATTCTTGGCCTATCAATGAAAAACTTGCTCAAGGGTTTTTCCAAAAATTTTGAGGGCTTTCTTATGATTGCTAATGTTTAAGTGGTATTCCTATGTAAACCTCGGTTCACTAGGGGTTTCTCTATAATTCCTAGATTTCTTGAGGGCTTATGTGCAAATTCTTTTTTTTCTTGACTCATTGCGGAGTTTTCTGGAAGATCATTAACTCACTAGGGATTTTCTTGGCATTTTCGGACTCTCTGGGTCCTTTACACAATTTCCAATTCTTCTCGACCCATTGCAAGGTATTGTTCTAATAATTGAGGGCAATTTCGTAATTTCTTATGCCTCTCTATCCATTGCAGAAGGTTCAAAATTTTTAGATTTTCTTCTTCTCCCAAGAGTCCACTAAGGATTCCTTGTGATTTCATAGTCTTCTGGGGAATTTTCTATAAATTCTAAAGTTTTATTGGCAACTAAATTACACGTAGTTTAGCAATATGGCCTAAATTACACGTAGTTTAGCCACCGAGTGTCTTTCTCGCCTCTTCATTTTCCCAACGGTTACCAACATTTCTTTTTCTTATTCTCTTCATTTTCCTCACTTTTTTTTTTCATTTCTCTCTAACTCCTGAACTCCCCTCTCTATCTCAAAAATTCTCTCCAAAACCCATGGCACCAAAAACTTCCTACACTTTCTCCGGCGACACCTTTAATCTCACTAGTTGGATTGGGGCCACAAGGCTCAACGAGCCTCCTCTATTGCTTTGCTGGCCGGAGGAACACTTATCTAGCAACGCACGGCTCAGATTGGTAAGTTTTTCAAACTTTTTCTCATTTTCAAATTTTGCCCTGATCTTCCAGTTTAATCTATTTTTGGGCTTGTAAATAAATTTTGTTGTGGGAAGGGTTTAGATGAAAGCCTAATACCTTAGCATGGGTAGGAACCTGTCTAGGATGGGTTTTGATCCAAAAGTGGCTGAGAATAGCAATGAACATATTCTAGGTCCATCCATGCGTGCGCATGCCTTGTGCATGCGTGCGCATATAGCGTACATGCGTTCTCATGCTTATTTATAAAACACACGTACGCAGGTTTCCAGCATCCGCAAGCATACTCATAAGTATGTGCACACATGCTTGGCCTTGCAAATGTAGTTTTATGCCCAAAACATGTAACGCTTTTTGTTTTTTACTTATTTTCTCTCAAGTTGATCCTTATACGCTTGTTTCTGTCATTTTCAAGGATTGCCGCTATATTCGAGTAGGCATAACTCTAAAACCATATTCAATTGGTACAGGTCACTGATGACCAAGACGAAGGCCTTAGTAAAGGTGGCTAGCTTCGAGCCACCCTTCTTCTAGAGAGTGTTGCCAACAATGTGCTAGTCCAGGCATTAGCTGAAGGAGGTACGATACTACCCACACCTTCCACATTGCTAAGAGGGAGATGACTTTGATTCCTAATGACTTCCATCGGATGACTGGGCTGAGATCTAGCAAGCCCATCATCAGTTTAGAGGGCAAGTCGAGCGCACCTTTGGTAAAAATCTGTTATAGCTTACCTACCTAGTGAGCATGTCTGTCACATTGTCCTTGTTGCAGACTTTAGGCCTCTTTCTTAGGTGACTCCCAAGGATTAGACTCAAATGGCTAGGGCATTCTTGCTCTATGTCGTGGAGGCATATGTCTTTAACAATTGGGTTAGATGGTGTCTCTAAGGTGGTTGGTGCTCTTTAAGCGCTTTGTTGTGGCTCGGTAGGCAAACTGGGAGCATGCTTGCCTTGCTTATCTATACTCGGCCATGGACACATTAAGGGGGAGTACTCTACGCCAACTTATGAGGCCTTGGAAGCTCCTTAAGGTTAGATTTCTTTGCATTCTAAGCTTTTTCTTTCACAACTATGTTCATGGCTAGTCTTGCATATGTCTTGCATCTTGCATTTGTATCTGACTTACATTTAACATCTTAGCTTATAATTGTAAAATGTTCCTAATTTGCAAACTGTATTTGTATTCTATCATTAACTTCCATTTTTTTTTCATAGCGATGGGTCGTGTTCTATGCCCTCCTTACCCCTAGATTGAATGTGAACATGAAGGTTCTGACTTCGGTGCGAGCCTGTCTCAAAAGCCTCACAGCAAACTCAAACTTGGAGTGGCAACAATGCCTATACCGATCACCTTCTAGACATTGAGGACTATGACAATTTCAGTGAGAGCCGCCTCATGCCTCCCTTTGGTGTTATGGTATGCAACTAATCCATTCTTTCTTTCTCTTCTTTCTTGTCTTGCATATTATACCCCCTCTATGCTAACATCAGAATGTATAGGATAAGCTAGCTGAGCCTCAGGCTTGTATGGTCCAGCTGCTGGGAATTTCATTAACCCTCATGTAGACATTGCATTTTGTACCCCTTGCGACTTGGGCCCCCATTCTCCAATGACGTTAGAATTCTAAAGCCCAAGTTTTGTTTAGGGCCTGATCAAATAAAAATTGACTTGAGGAAAGTATTTATGGAAAATATAACTTATTTTTGAACCACGGAAACCCTAGGGCATGCGTATGTATACACGTGCATGCGTGCGCATGCTAGAAAATTTGGTTTGGAACGAATCCCACATCGTTTGAGAACTACCCTAAACCCCTATATTTTTGAATATATAAAGCCATAAATTGTCCATTTTCAAGGAGGACGAATTCTAGTGGTAAAACACATAAGATTCACTAGAAAATAATGAATCAAAGAGAGAGTTTTTCATAAAACATCCTCAAGTCAAGTTTTATTTAATTGGAACCTTTTCTGGTCTTGATCTTTGAGTTTTAAGTTTAATAACTCATTTTTGAATTGGTTGTGCCTAGATTGACTGAGGGGAACGATCAAAATCAAGCTCTAGAGAGTTCCTGTGTTGAGGTAAAGTTTCTAACTTTGGCTCTTTGATTTTTCTTTATTTTCATGTTTTTATATATGTTTATATGTTTGTGACATGTTTGTAGTCTAGGTTTACTTTGTGTTTGTGTTTTAAGCATGTTAGGTTGTTAGATTCTTGTTTTCTGAGTTTCTGTTCTACGATTTCTAGGTTTTAATGTTCTAGGTGTGTATACGTACGCATGATTTATGCATGCGCAATACTCGTATGCGTATGCACACAACTAAGCTGCATACGGATGCTCTATGTATGCGTACGCATATCCCTACCCAGAGCACCCTAATCCTTTCAACTTGTTTTCCTTGCGTTTCCTTCACATGTTTTAGTCTCTATTTAACCCATTTTGTCTGCTTTTGAGGCTCTGTTCCTCTGTTTTTTTTTTAATGCTTATTAGGGTTTTAGTTTGTTTGAATATCATGAACATGCTTTGATGCGTAGGTGCTGTGATGTAATGAGGTAAGCAACGTAAGCCATGCATTATCACATGAACATGCATTCGGTTGATAAGTATGATATGGATGATAAACATGATATGCTTAATCGAATGCTATGCCCTTGACGTCTAGATGCTTTAATATGTATGCTTGATTTTACCATGCGATGTTTCTGGCCTAAGAGTTTTGTGTTTAAATGACATGATAGATGAATGATTATGATTTGGATGATTATGCCATGTGTGTCTTAGATGCAAGCTAGCATGTGTGTGAGTTACAATAACATATTAAACTTACTTTTAATAAGAATACAATTTGGAACACAATGAGTGGAAGTCGAACCACGGGTCGAGTGGGGTTGGGTGCCTAACACCTTCCTTCCCTATACTTAAACTTTGGACATGTGCTCTGGTAAAAGATCAGTCCTTTCACGAAGGGCACTATATTTATGGTTCCTAGATCTAAACTAGGTGGAGACTCCATTTACACCCTCTACCATGGTCCACCCTAGGGCAAGGCGTACTTCCCAACCGTGAGGATGACACCGCATCGTAGGCGCTTGCGCCCACAATGGCGACTCAACTAGGATAGAAAGTTTGATTCGGATGTGTTCCATTTCTTAATGTTAATAAAGGCTTGCTTGAAATTGTTTGCACACACCTTCACTTGGTTCTTTTGTCCCTTGCCATGGTTGGTGACATGGACACAACGTAAATGTGTGTTAGGAGTCGCCACCTATTTTTTACAATGGTCTAGGAACCATATATATAGCGTTCTCTCGAGGAAGAACCTTTTGATCTTACTACCAGAGATATGGGTTCGAAGTTAAGGTACAGTATGGGGAAGGTGTTAGGCACCCAAAACCGCCCAACCCTAAGGTTGGCTTCCCCTTATTGTGTCTTACGTATTAACCCTAGTAAAGGTACACTCAATATTGCATCTGTACTCAGGCACTCACTATCATTCATCTAACAATCAACATGGCATCAAACATCCCTAACCATACATCTATCATGGAATTTCTTAACATTCATCTAGCATACATGTCACATTATCATGGCATCTCATTCCACCACAAACCCTAATCATGCTCTTATCTCACATCATAAACCCTAACATACATCTAGCATTATGTCATCACACCCAAAGTAGAAGCATATGAACATTAAAATCAAGGTAGAAATATAGCCAACAAATTATGTCATCATCTAAAAGATTAAGAACACAATTGTATCATTAAACCTAAACAAGACCATACCTGTACATTGTGGATGCATGACTTACCTTGCAGCAACTCAGCACCTATGGCATCATGCAAGAACATGTGAATGAATGGCATAGCATCAAAGCAAGAAACTTTAAGAGAAAACCCTAATCTAGCCTATAATAACAAACAAACATGTGAACAGAGAAATAGAAAACTCGAAAGCATACAAGAAGGTTAAAATAGAGGCCTATGATGTAAAATAAAAGAAGGAACAAAAGCAAAAAACTTGAATTAGGGTTTCTGGGCACGAGTATGCGTGCGCATACTTAGAGCCTATGTACGCATGCAAGAAGCATGAGCATGCAGACACACCCTAAACCCTAACCTAGAAATAGAACAGCAGAAAATGACTTAACAGCTTAAACATCCTATCATGTTCAAAACAAAGGGAAAGCAAAATCCTAATCTAAACAAACATGTTATAACATAAACAAAGGAAAAAAAAAGATCACAAACAAAATTAAATGCAGAAATGAAAGAGAAAGCTTAAAAGAATACCTCTAAGCAAAAAGTTCCTAGGTTTGATTTTTATCGTTCCCCTCAGTCAAATCTATTCACAAATCAATAAAAATGCAATTAGTAATCTTAAAATTCGGAGATCAAGGCCAAAAAAGGCCCTAATCAAATAAAATTAATTTGAGGATGTTTTGCAAAAAACTCCCTCTTTGATTCACTATTTCTAGTGAATCTTAGTGTTTTCTCGTGGGATTTCTATGTGTTTTGAAAAGGTACCATGTATGGCAATTTAAATTGTGAAAATGGAGGTTTGGAACAGCTCCCAGACAATGTGGAATTCGTTCCAAATCTCAATCTTTGAAGCAAAAAACTTGCCTTTCATAGGTTTCTAAAACCCTACCTGTATGCACAGGCTCGTGCCTGCATACACAGGTTTTAAGGATGTGTACGCAGGTTTATGCCTGCATACGCAAGCCAAGGGTTTTCATTAGCCTTTATTTTCCAAAAATAGATTTTTTGCTTATTAAAAAGTTATATTTTTCATTTTCACACCTCTCAAGTCAAATTTTTATTTTATTTGGTCCTAAACCAACCTTGGGTCTTAACATTTTGGCATCATTGGGAACGGGGGCCCAAGTTGTAAAAGGTACAAAATACGTCGTCTACAGATACCCTTCTTTTATGGCTTAGGCCCAACCCACGCACATGGCACATAACACACATACATGGGGTGGGGTGCGACTTTGCAGAGTCGCGTGGGATTCATATGTCCAAATTCCCACCTTTGTTGCTTGGGAAATGAGCAATGACGAGTTCACTATCCAAAACTTGTTTTGCCAATTGCAAGCAAAAGGCAAGTGACTCACTATCCAAAAGTCACTTAAAAAGAAAAACATACAAAGATACTCCTACGAGCTCAAACAACCAAACAAATAAAGGTGCTCTTACGAGCTTAATGTTGGAGTTTATGCCCTAAAATCCAATTTATTGGCATGACATAAATAATTAAATTATTTAATTATATGAGACTATCTATAAATGAACTAATGAGATATTATCTTAGTCCATGAGATGCATAGTAAGTGATTTATGTGAAAAGTCACAAAAGATATAAATCACAAGTTCTTTGTAAACTCAAAATTTTAGATCGTAGTCAGTGATGAATTTGGGCATTTTGTCTATGAAGACTATAACATATCAACTAAGATGATTTGTCTTAATCATGGAAGTTGAGACATGTAGTTGATATGTTGATATGTTTTAAGAGTTAAAGACATATTGAACTGGAATGCTGTGAGATTTATTATTCTCTTCACGACTTCTTTTTACATGAACTCTTAATCTTGAGTTCAAAGTGTTGGGCCCAACCACTTTAGTAAGGAGTTACTAAAGTATATATTTATAGAATTGGATTTCATAAATATATGATGAATAACATAAAGGATTAAATCGGGTACTCAAGGATTAAGATGTAGTAATCTTTAAAGTGTCAGTCTATATTCATGACTTTGTATTACTACGAATATTTTAATGAAGAGGTTGCATATATAATAAAGTCTTAGGATATAATTTATTAATAAGGCCTAGAGTGCAATTATATTCATATAGTCGTATTGAATATAATTAATGGTAACTTTGGACTTGCCAAGAGTTGACAGAAAAGCCCAAGGCCCATTGAAGCTAGAGTCTTATTTGCTCCCTTTTGGTCCCACTCCAAGCCACATACTAGAGCCCAATTGGAATGGCCCAAAAGGCTAGCCCAATTAGATAATCAGTTATATATAAGGAGAGAAATATGCAGAATTATATAAGTCTTTTCATAAAAGGTTTTCATTAAGATCTCATAAAGGAATGAAATGGTTTGTATGTGTGTGTTGGAAATTCTCTTATTCTCTCCTTCGAAACTGATTGAAAGACCATACTTTTTGGGCATTAAGTGGAATTGGAGTGAAGATTAAAAGTATTCCCAAGTACTTCTAATATTTTGTTTTGAATTTCACTACACCAAGGTATGCTTTCTTGTTCTTAAATTCTGAAACTTACATAGTGCATGTTATCAATTGCGAATGAAGTAGATCTGTTAATTTTCCGCTGCGTATGTTTTGTATGTGATACAAACATGTATTTTCCAAACACTTAAAAGGATATATATTTGTGGTGTCCATTTGGGGTTCTTGCCTCAAACTTCTCTGGGTGGCTTATGTCTCTTGTCTTATCCATCTTTATCTATACTTGTTTTTGTGAGGCTTTTGCCTCAGGGTGACCTTGGTCTCTATCTTTATCTCTGCCTCTTCTATTCTGCTTGCATGTCCAATTCCCTTGGGATATGTGATGA
Source organism: Lithocarpus polystachyus (assembly GCA_033629205.1). NCBI lineage: Eukaryota > Viridiplantae > Streptophyta > Magnoliopsida > Fagales > Fagaceae > Lithocarpus > Lithocarpus polystachyus. The sequence continues at coordinate 50,826,196 of CM066164.1, forward strand.
GTTTTGTCTATTTTGACCCACGAGGGAATTTTGGGTGAATGATCCACTAGGGATGATAAAGGGGAACTCACTGGGGAATATGATCTTCTTGAAGTTTTGTTGACCTTCAGGGGAGCCTCCTTATTGGGGAAAAAGAACTTGCTAAGAAGTTTGGTGGTGTTTCTGACCTACGAGGAAGTCTTTGAAGATATGTGATCAACCAAGGAAGATTTTCTTTTTCTTTATGGCTTACTAGGGAACTTGTGCTGACTCTACCCATGAGGGGGTTTCATCAACTTCACGGGGAATACCTTCTTCACAACTCACAAAGGGGTTGTCATTGTGCCTTGGACCCACGGGGGAGTCCCTTCATGACATTGTACTTTACTGGGGATTTGTTTGAAAATTTGAACTTAGGATGGAGTTCTTTTTGGTGACCTATGGTCCATTGAGGGATGCTCTTAATGCTTTCAATCTGATGTGGATGCTTGTGTGGTCTTTGTGTCTTTTACCAATTTGAGGGTATTTTGGTCATTTTGACATGCTTTTGAATTTTTCTTTTGCATTTCCTACCCTCCGGGAACCTTGGGGATTTTGAGGGATTTTTTTTCTTTTGCTAAATTACACGTAGTTTCATGGTGGCCTAAACTACATGTAGTTTAGTCACCATGTATGTTCCTGCCCCTTCATTTTTCCTCAACGGTTACCAACTATGTTTTTTCTTTATCTTCCTCTCCTCATATTCTCTCTAAATCCTCAACTTCTTCTTTCTCTCTACAAAAGCCTCTATCCTCCCTCTCTCCCTTTCACATTCTGACTTCTCTTCTCTCTCATTCTCTGTAAAACTCTCTCCCTTCCTCATCTCTCCCATGACACCCAAGTCCAAGAAGACATCTTATGTGCTCTCAAGTGATGCTTTCAACCTCACTTGTTGGAGTGGAGCAGTGAGGCTGATGGAACCTCCTCCGTTGACATACTGGCCGGAAGTTCACCTTTTGGCAAATGGCCGGGCTAGATTAGTGAGTTTTTCATTTTTTCCTAATTTCTGAGTTTTCCTTTGATCTTCCATTTTAATTAGTTTTTGGACTTGCAAATGCTTGGGTTTTGCTGTGGGATGGATTTAGATGAAAACCCAATACCTTCGGAGGGGTAGGAACATATTTAGGATGAGTTTTGGTTGAGATATGCATGAAAATGTCAACACTTCTCTGCATGAGTTCATGCATACGAGGACTAGAGCCTGGGTGCGTGGCCTATGTTCAGACGTATGTAGCCTTTCTTCGTACGTACGTGGGCTTGTTCTTGAGAGTATGCATACGTGGGCTTCAACCTGCATACGCGTGCTCAGTGTCTGCGTACATAGACTTGGTCTCACGCACGCACACCACCAGGTAAAAACCTTATCTTTACCATTTTAAACTCCTTTTTCATCTATTTCTCATCCAATTGCAAAGTTAACACTTCCCTTCATTATTTATGCATCTGAATATGATTCTAATACTACTTTGCACCTCATTGTAAATCTAAAACTCTCTTTTCACTGTTCCTTAATCTAAATTATGAATCTAACATCACCATGCTCCTTTTTGCAGGCTAGTTCCCTGTACTCTGATAGGGGCAATACCAACCACATGGCCGAGTGGTACGAGGACCTTGTCGAGGTGACAAAGGCTCACATTCATGCTGCAGCCTCCGAGCCCATCATTTGTCTTCTACCGAACAGGTCAGCGAGCACCATCTTGGTGCAATCTCTTACCAAGAAGTGGTGGGACACTACCCACACCTTCCATGTTGCTAAGAGGGAGATGATTGTGATTCCCTGTGATTTTCATCGTATGACTAGCCTTAGGTGTGACGGTGCCATCATAAACTTGGAGGATAAGTCAGGCACTCGGTTAGTGATCAATTTGCTCGGGAGGAGGTACTTCGCAGACCCAATCTGCTACTTCGACATTGAGGTGGATTACCGCCCTCTTCCACAGGAGACGGCTGAGGACTGTGTTGGGAAATTTAGACCTCGGTTGATAGAATTAATAAGTTTTAAACCCAAGTTGTTAATTAGATTTATTATGAATAAACCTTGTTAAAACAAATAAACATCAATATTATGTCAAAATCATGCACAGCGGAAAAGTAAATAAGACAAGATATAATGACCTAAGAAAACAAATGAAACAAACTAATTTCACAGTAAAAAACCTGGGGGGAAACCTTCCCGAAAAGCAATTCACTATAGTAAAGAGAAGTTTCAGATCTAGTGCAAAACCTTTATCCCTAGACTCTACAATCCCAGTAGATGAACTTACAACAGAAACCTTCTACCGCTTCAAAACCTCTGAACTCTTCAATATATGAACGCCACCCTTTTGCATGGATTCCTGTATGTGACTAACCAAAGATGCACGGCTCCCAGTACGTGACTAACACATCAACTTGAAGAAGATTGTTGGCTGCAAAGTTCTTCACTTCATCAACAATAAAGCTCAAGAAGCACCTGATTACAAAACCCTAAGGCACAAAGACGCAGTAGCTTCTTTCAGAGAGAATAAGACACTCGGTCACTTTTTGCATGTGTTCTCCTTGTATTCTCTTATGTGACAACCTTTAAAATAAGCCTTATATATGTCTAGGGTTGTGAGAAAAGAAACCTACACAAATACAAAGCATGGGCCGAAAATTAGATCTGAAAATTTGAATTTCGTAATTCTCGATAGATAGCTATTTGTTAAGCTATCTATTGCGAGCTATCGAGAGCTATCAAGATTTAATGAATTAGCACTTCTTCACTTGTTTCTTGTACAGATTTTCATGGCTTCAATACTAGACTCGAAACCTTGTTCCTTGAAGTATTAAGCACATCCTAAATTTACCCAATTACAAGTAAAGTGCGTTTTGTCAAAGGATTAGCCAATTCTAACTTGAAATATGTTCCTAACATTAAATCACATATGTCCTAATAGAATGTACCCGAATGGCTAGGGCATTCCTGTTGTACATTCGTGGGCCATATCTCTTTGCCAATGGAGGGTAGACCGTATCCTTGAGGTGGGTAGGCCTCTTTCGTGACTTCGAGGATGCTGGGGGAGCTAACTCGGGGCAGGCATGTCTTGCCTACTTGTACTCGTGCCTAGATACACTCAGCTAGGGAACCTTGTGCCAACTAGTGGGGCCTTGGAAGCTTCTAGAAGTTAGTCTCTTTCTCTTTTCTTTTGTAGCTTCTGTACATGCTAAAGAAAACTGTAACCTATGTTCCTGCAAACTGTCTTCATACTTTCTTTTGTCTTGCAAACTGTCATCTTGCAAACTATATTCACTTGTACACTATATTCTTGCAAACTGTATCCATTTGTACACTGTATTCTTGTAAACTATATTCATCTTGTACACTGTATTCTTGCGAACTGTATTAATGCCTCCCTTTTCCTTATTAGCATTGGGCTGTCCAATACGGTCTTATCATTCAAAGGATTAACCTAAGTCTTAGAGACTCTATTGCAGTGAGACATTGAGGGATTTTCTTTTAATGATGTGACTTTGAAATTCAATGCCTTGCATTGTGTTTTTCACATGCTTCTTATGTTTTCCTTCTAACCTCGTGCATTCTTTCAGATCAACTGGAACCCATGGGCCGGCATTCCTCCTGCTACGACTCCTAACTTGGAGGCATCTACTGTTGTCGCCTCCAAGATCACCCAGCCTTTCAAGGGTGTGGGTTTGAGGGTGCTTTACTTGGCAGAGTGGGTGCGTTACCAATTGGTGGTGAGGACGCCCTACATGTACCTATGGATTCGCCGGAGTTCACGCTTGCCCCGCTTTCCATGACCGATGCTGTGTATGCCTTGTGGAGTCCTAGTGTGGCCTATGTAAATCGGCTTAAGGAGGAGTTGGACTATGAGTAGTTTAACCGTACTTGCCTTATGCCCTCCGTAACTATCAAGGTATGTGCTCTTTCTTCCCATCTTTTTCCATTCCTATTCTTTTCTTTTGCATTCTTGTACATGATGAAATTCAATTGAAATACTTATACTAGGATGCTTTTGGTCCTAGCATTCCTCCTCATCTACCTTGAGCGGTCTATGCTTATGGCCCTAATGGTTTTGCTAGGGAGCGTCCTGTGCCCCGTAATAAAAATGTCATGGGTTATCCTTTTCCAGAGGCACGTGGGCGATGAGTTCTCTTCCACTTCTTCTTCTCTTGCATCTTTCAACTGCTCATTCTAACCTGTTTTCCTTCAAATTTTAGCGTATCATCTAGGAGCATAAGGAGTTGGTTTGGCTGGCTAGAGATCTCAAGCTAGAGGTGACTCAGTATTCGAAGCACTTGTATGGCCCCAGAGAACTAGCTTATCCCGGCAATGATGATGATGATGATGATGATGATGATGATGATGATGGTGGTGGTGGTGGTGGTGGTGGTGGTGATGGTGATGGTGATGGTGATGATGGTGAGGACTCGGAGGCGACCCCTAGTTACCAGCCAAGGAAGAGGCACTGATGATCCCTACATGACAGAGAGACAGACACACAACACACAGCAGCATAACATATCTCTTTTCTTTTTGTTGCTTTTATTATTATTTTCTTTTAGCTCTGGATTCATGCTTTTATTCGGGATATATACTTAATTTACAACTTATGAGAATAAATGCATGATTCTATGCTTCCATTGCTTTTGATACTTGAAAATCTGAGCTTGAGTTTTATCTTGAATAGTCCTTTGGGCCATAGGAACCATAGGAGAAGCATATGGAAGAAAACCATACTCAAAACAAGGAAAACTAGGTCTTTGCCTCTCACTGTGCGTCCGTGTACATACGCCTGCGTACACAATCTTGAACCTACGTACGCAAGTTTGACTATGTGTACGCATGCCACATGTCAGAAAAACCATAGCCTCCCTTCTTTAGTATAAATAGCCGTTGGGGACTCCTAAACCTCACCAAACGTATTTTCCTCTTAGAAAACACTCTTTTAAGGATTTCCAATGGCAAAATTCTCCCCTTTCGAAGTCTCGGCTTAGATTAGGAAGCTTGGCCCTAGTTTCAAAGAGGCTGTCATTCCTTATGGTCTTTCTTGCATTTTTCCATACTATCAAATCAAGGTGGACGAACCTTTTCTTCATGCTGTTGCCAATTATTAGATCCTCACTTGACATGTTTTTCAATTCAACAGTGTAAAGATATGCCCCACTCTTGAGGAGTTTAGTGTGATCATGGGTGAACCTTTGATGAATGATCTTGTCTTTCCTACCATGGGTGGTGATCTTCCCACTTTGATTCAAGCTTTGTTGGGTGTTCCTCTTGAAAAGGAAAAGCAGTGGTGTGTTTTTGGCACGTTGAATGTTCGTCTCATCTTTGCATACTTCTCTCGGCAAGCTGTCCCAATGACCGATATACCGCACTCACGATTTCTCAATGCCTGCTGTCTATGTATGCTCCCAAGATACTTCTTGGTTCATGAGACCTACTGTTTAGATCAAAAGATATGCTTGGTGGTTGCCAATTTGAGGAATAGAAATCTTGCAGGCATGATCTTGGTTGAAACGCTCAATGCTTGGATGCATTTCAGAGGAAGGAAGCAAATTTTTTTACAGGGAGCCCTCTCCTCCTTCAAGTATGAGCCCTAATTTTTGCCTAAGTTTTCAACCTAGCAGGATTCCTCTAATTTTTTGCATGGGTCACCATTTGGTTTTCAACCCATCGAGGCGCCTTATATCGTATTTTCCATTTTTGTTTATTTATTTTATATTTCTTTCTTCTTCTTTTTTCACTCATGCTCTCTCCCTTTTCTCTCTTCTTTCTCTTCTTTCCCTTCTTTTGTAGATATGGCTGTCTAAGAGGCTTCATTTGTTTCAAACTCCTATTGTCCCTTCTAGTCAATATCTTCCCAAGCATCATCGTGACTGTAGGCCCAAGTGTACTGAGATGAGCTTTGAAGAGTTTATTGAGCTCATGGAGCCCATTGATGCCACAACATCCAATGGGTGGTGGAGTGGTGGCGCATCTTAAGCATGGCTCACCGTAGCCTCAAGGACAACTTTGTTCCTTTGGTGGGACTTCGCTATTACTCTTACTACTCCACATGTCACATTACCAGACATTTTGGTGACCATCAAGGAGCTTCTAGTGATGATGGCTCTTTCCATACCTTGGAGTTCACTAATAGGACTTTGAGTAGAATCCGTGAGGCTTGGCCACGACGGAGGGTGACTAAGGACATTTGTCCTCCTCAACTTCTTCATCCAACTTCGAGGTACCAAAAGTGGCTACAAGATGACATGAAATGGGTCCTCATAGATGAAAAACCTTACAAGAAGTCCAGCAAAAAGAAGAAGGCCAATTGACAAACTTGATATGGCCCAAATTTTACATTTCTACACTTTATGGTTCTCATGTCTTTTCTTTTTAATTTAATAAAGGTTTGGAATGTTCCAAATCTCCTATGGAAACAATTTGCCATCTTTTAATTTGAGCAATAAGAGAATCATTTATTTATTATCTTGGCTTATTGTCTTTATTATTTTTCTTCTTTTTTTTCTTTTCTTTTTTCCATACTATGTAATTTTTTCCCATATCGTCCTTGGAGGAATTTTCGCCACAGCCATGTTCTCTCCCCTATCTTTTGTCTAGACCACCCTTTCAGGTTTTCAATCCAGTGGGGTCTTCTTGCCTTAACTTTTGCCTAGGCCACCCTTTTGGGTTTTCAACCTAGCAGGATTTTTTCTTTTGTTTTCTTTTCTTTTCATACATTGTATTTCTAGAGTCTATCCATGTTGATTGGGTGACACATCTCCTCCCCATCCAAATCTGCAATCCTTGTAGCACCCCCTAACATGATCTTCTTGATAATGAAAGGCCTAAACCATCTTGCTTCATCTTTCCTCTCGAATCAAAAGTTTCATCTCTAAGCACTTTTAGGACTAAGTCCCCTTCCTTAAGGTTTCTAGGTTTCACTTTTTGTTGAACGCTCTAGTAATCCTCTTTTGGTACCTTTGTGCATGGTATTGTACCCTAGCTCTCTTCTCATCTATCAAAGACAATTGCTAATATTTTGCCTTCACCCAATCTTTTCCAAAGACCTTGGTTTCTACTAGTACTCTCAAAGATTGTATCTCCACCTCAATTGGAAGAACCACTTCACAAACATAGACCAAAGAGTAAGGTGTTGCTCCAGTTGATGCACGGATAGAAGTTCTGTAACCCTATAAAGCAAATGGAAGTTTCTCAGTCCAATCCTTGTATGTCACTACCATTTTGGCTAGGATATTCTTGATGTTCTTATTGGATGCTTCTATGGCCCCATTAGTCTGCAATTGGTAAGGTGATGACTTGTGATGCTCCATGTTGTACAACGCCATAATCCCTCGAACCTTCCCCTTGAAGTGGGAGCCATTATCCTGAATGATCTCTTGGGGTACCCCATATCGGCAGATGACGTTATTCTCTATGAACCAACCCACGTGCTTGACATTCAACACGAAGTAAGAGGCCGCTTTCACCCACTTGGTGACGTAGTCAATTGCCACTAGGATGTACTCGTATCCATTTAAGGCTTTAGAGGCTATTCTTCTAATCACATCTATGCCCCAAACTGAGAAAGGCCAAGGAGAGGTCATGTTGTATAATTCACTAGGTAGTACGTGGTTCAAGTTTGCATACGTTTGGTAGTCATGGCATTTCTTCACAAAGTCTACACAATCGATTTCCATCGTGCTCCAATAGTACCTTATCTTTAGAATCTTCTTGGCTAACATTCTCCTATTCATATAAGGACCACAAATCCCTTAATGGACTTCCTCCATAACTCTTTCCACTTCTTTCCTCTTTAGGAAATGAATGTGTATACCATTATAGGACCTTCTATAGAGTTGTCCTCCACATAAGATGTATTGTATTGCCATCATCCTAATCGAACAACTCTCTCTCTTGTCAGCACCATCCAAATATGCCCCCAACTCCAAGAATTTCATGATGTCATAATATGAAGGAGCCTTTCCTCTTCTATATCCAAGACTAAATGGTGTGCTGTCACAGGCAACCAAAAATAAAACCTATACTACTAAAAATATATGTAATAGTGCAAGAAAGGATCGTTCCCACGGAGAGTATCTAGCCTAGTTTTATGCTACGTGAATAAGGAGGGGGGGGGTATGAGTATAATGAAAACAATTTTAAGAAAAACAACTAAGGAACAATTCAAATTAAAGTAACGAAATCAATCAAAAGAACAAACCTTGGTCTAAGTCAACATCCACCATCGAAATTTCACTACTAATCATCAATGCAAGTATATATCAATTTACACTTTGAATATTCATCGTTGGAACTATTTTCCTATTTCTCCTTAGTCACAGTTAATTAGAAAACAAGCGATTTAATTAACCCTAACTACTAAACAACCCAAGACAAGCGCTAAAGGTTTAATCTAGTAGCAGCCTTAAGAATTAGAAAGATCGATTAAGCTAAACAACACAAGCACAAGCGGTTACATTTAATTCAGTCAAGCGTTCTTCCTAAGATCTAATAATTTCTAATGCATCAAATCATTAAATATTGGTTGCTTCACAAATTAGAGAGATCAAACAATTATGGATTTGATATCTAACCTAGCAGTAGATAGCAACAAATAATAAACTAGCAAGCCTCCTAGTAATTAAACGAGACAATCATGAAAATAGGCACAAAAGAACATCCGATATTCAAAGCATAAATTGAGCAATAAAAACAAATTGGATCTCACAATTTTATTGATTTCAAGGCTTCAGTTTCCTTCGACCAACTATAAAAGTTTAGCCAAGCTGGGCCATGATGAAAACTCAAAGGAGAAAATTAGAGAAGAGAGGAGAGAACGGCGTGTGTGTCCAATCTGATTTCTCCTCCCCTCTTTTACACGTTAATTCCCCCTTTCCCAAGCCTACAAAATCTACTAAAAATATTCTAAATAATAATATCCAAATCTGACTAATTAAGGAAAATATTAAAAATAAAACAAAATCCTAACATAACTAGGAAAGTGTTGTTTTTCAGCTGGAATTTTTGTGCATCAGATCTGAAAGCTTTTGAAAATAAACCGCATCAAGTATTAGAATTTCAAGCAAAGGAACATTCCAGAACGTCAGTAATGCAGGTGTAGCAACTTCAACCCGATTTCGACCTTGATGAAGCCAGTATATCTCAAAACTCAAAACATGAAAGTTGTAAAGATTTGTCTTGGAGTTCCATAACATCTTGAATCATCTCAATCGGAGCTCTAATGAGAGAGTTATGTCCAGATTACGAAGCGATGTCGAAGTTGTCCAGAATCGCCCAATTAGCTACGTTTTGCACTTAATGCCTCCATTTGCATCCTAAATCAAAATATAAGAATAATGAGTACATTTAGGCACCAAATAAGTATAAAATACTAAACATTAAGGGAGAAAAATATGACAACTTGCATTCTCACCAATAAAGCTTCGACCCTCTCTCTGTTCAATCTCTAAGGGTCGTGTCCATACTCCTTCGGATATTTCAACCATGAAAGCTAAAGTAGCCAAGGAATCTACAAACTAATTCAGAGCTCTAGGGATGATCGTGTATTCAATTTTGTCAAAAGTTTTGGTCAAGTCCTTTAGATATTGCTGAGAAGGTTTCAAATGTTCTTCCTTTACCTTTCATAACTTCTGGGCTTGACCAAGGTCAATCTCTAAATACCTTTGCCTCTTTTACCCCTAACTCTCGGAGAGCTTCCATTCCTGCGATACAAGCTTTATATTCTGCCATGTAATTGGTTGCCTCAAAGTTCAATTTGACAGCCAAAGGCACATGGGATCCATCAAGGGTGATCAAAAGTACTCCTATCCCATTTCCATATTGGTTTAAAGCTCCATTGAAATACATTTTCCATGCCCCTAGCTCGAGGTCCAAGATGTCCTCATCCGGGAAGTCTTCTTTTCCATTCTCCCCCACTATAGGATTCTCAGCATAAAAATCAAACACGGCACTCCCCTTGATAGTCTTCCACTCAAAGCAGTTTTCTCAAACAATTACTTTAATGGATCCATCTTGGCTACTACCCATACTTGGAACGGTAGGATGATGTGTCTCAACTTCTATACAGCCCACATGAGTGCAAAGCATGACTTCTCTATAGGGGTGTACCTGGTCTCATATTTATGGAATCTTTTGCTTAAATAGTACACCGCCCTTTCACTCTTATCATCGTCTACTTGTGCAAGCATTCTCTCAACCGCATCTATTATGATAAAGAGGTATAGTAGTAACGGCTTTCCTTATTGTAGGGTACTAGGGTGGGTGGGTGGATGGAGGAGGTATTCCTTGATAAGTTCAAAGGCTTTTTAACATTCATCATTCCATGTATGGGTTTCATTCTTCCTCGGGAGTTTAAAGATGGGCTTACAAGTAAAGTTGAGCTTGGCAATGAATTGAATGATATATTATAGTCGACCTTGGAATCCTCTTATTTCCTTCTCATTCTTGGGTGGAGGCATCTCCAATATGGCTTTAATCTTGAATGGATCCACTTCTATCCCTCTATCACTTACTAGGAAGCCTAGCAACTTCCAAGCTGTTACACTAAAGGTACACTTTTGGGGGTTCACCCTCAATCTATACTCCTTGATCCTTTCAAAGAACTTCCTCAAGTTAATGATGTGACCTCCCCTATCCTTGGATTTTACAATCATGTCATCGACATACACCTCAACCTCATTATGCATTATATCATATAATAAAGTTGCGGCCATCCCTTGATAAGTTGCTCTTGCATTCTTGAGCGCAAATAGAAATACTATGTAGCAACAGATCCCACATTCAATGGTGAAAGTGGTTTTAGTCATATCCCTAGGAGCCATCTTGATTTGGTTATATCCTGAGAAACCATCCATAAAAGACATCAAGGCACTACCGGCCGTATTATCCACTAGGACATCTATGTGGGGAAGAGGGAAATCATCTTTAGGGCAAGCCTTATTCAAATGCCTAAAATCGACACACATCCTTACCTTTTCATCTTTCTTGGGTACAGGCACAACATTGGCTATCCACTCGGCTTGGTGCATGGGCTTAATGAACCCTACTTTCAACTGTTTCCTGACCTCTTCTTTGTTCTTTAGGAGTCATTCGGTTCTCATGCGCCTCAACTTTTGCTTAAAGGGTACCATATGGGCATGGGTATCAATGTCATGTTAGGCTATCTCAGGATCTATTCCGAACATATCTTCATAGGATCATGCAAACACTTCTTGAAATTCTGTGTGAAGCTTCTTGAGATCTTTTCCTTCTTCTTCATTTAGGATTGAACCAATTTTAATTAAGCGTGGATTCTCATTATTGCCCAAATTAAGAGTTTCAAAAGTTGGTTCCATAGGTTCAATTTTCTTTTCCAACTGTTTATTAATTTCATTTTCAAATTCATTTGAATAATTTAAGTGCAGAATTTCAATATTATGGGATACATCAAAATAAGCCAAATCAGAACTCATCTTATTGAAAATGTTGAAAAGTACATCGAGACTTGCATTACAAAATTTCTTTTCCCCACTCTTAGAAAACCCAACCCAAGTCCAATTATTAAGTTGCCGCATAGCAGGCATAATGAATGTAGAAGGATGGCAATGGCAATGGCAAACACGTCCCCCTCCATCTTCAACATAGTCCCCATTGCTTCAGCATCATTTAGTCCACCCAGTCAACTTCTTTTTGAACCTCCTTGATCACCACAATTGGCTTCTCCATGAAAGTGAGATTCTCATTAAAGAACATCTCCCATCCTAGATACACTTTTCCTTCCTCGCCTACCCAAAGCTCAAGAAAGCCACAAAAAGGAAAGTCTCCTTTTTCCTTCACAAAGTTTCCATTGAGGGTTCCAAGGTTCTTCTTAATTCCTTCACAGCCTTTAAAGAATCCTAAACCTTCCTCGGTCACTTGAATCTTGAAATTGGGGAATTCAGCCATCCATTTTCCTTCTTTTCCATGACCCATACCAGGCATATACCCCATGTTCTTCATCATTGCAATCACCTCAAGGCTACAATATGGGACCAATTCTATAGTACACCTTTCATCCTTCAATCTATATTCAACCATGTTCACAAACTCAAAACCACTCATTTGGAGTTCACTTCCTCCTTCCTCCAGTCCACAAACCGGTGCTAGGATTTCAACATCGCCAAGCACTACAGCAATCCCTCCCTTCCATGGGATCTTTATCTTTTGGTGTAAAGAAGAGGGAATAGCCCCAATAGGATGAAGACATGCCCTCTTCCTAAGAGAAGGTTGTAGTTAGGAGTGATATCCAAGACGTGGAACTCCACAATTGTTTCTAATGGGCTAATCCTGCAAGAAGCTTTGAAGGTTCCCATAACTTTCCTTGAAGTGTTATCATATGCCCTAACAGTCAAAGGAGAGGGGATGATTGTCTCCATATCTAGGCCAATAGTGAGAGCATTCCTAAAAGGGTATACATTCAATACGGATCAATTATCAATAAGCACCAATGGAACTTTGGCACCCATGCAATCAATGGTGATTTGCAAAGGTCTAGTGTGAGTGGCTCCTTCTGAAGGAAGGTCCTCATCAAAAAAGGCAAGTAAAGGGTGAGATAGAGCCTCAACTCTAATGAGAGATAGTACTTATTGTGGTGTAGTTTCTATAGGCACCTATTTCCCATTCAAAGCACCCAAGAAAGCACTACGATGCTTGTGAAAAGCCATAAGCAAACCCTATACCAATACATGAGCTTAAGTCTTCTTCAATTGAATTAAAACTCTATCTTCTTCCTTATTTTCTTCTTTCTCTTTAGGCTTCATGGGCTTAGACCCTTCTCCTATGTCCCTACTAGGATGGTCATTTTCTAAGAAGAATGGTTTAAAGTGTTTCCCACTCCTCGTAATGCTTGCCATATTTTCTCTATGACTCTTTTCTTCAGCTCAGTTATTCCCTTGGGAAGTATCTCCCAAATAGCCACCTCATTCTTTAAAACTTCCTTGGACTTCCATGACATTAACTTCTACGATCTCTATCAACTTTAAACAATCCCATTCAATCTCATCAATTTGCACCCAATTTTGATATGAAGGAGGAGCTTGGCGATAATCAAGCAAAGGGTTCTTCCTAATACTAGGCTTAGTGATGATGTTGGGATTTAGGAGAATTCCATTGTTTATGAGGTCTTGTATTTCATGTTTGAGGCGGAAGCAATTTTCGATTTTATGGCCGAGTTTTTGGTGGAAGTGGCAAATTTCATTGAGGTTCCAAGTAGGAGGTACAAGGTTAGGCATAGGTGTGGGATCTAAAAGTTTTATGAATCCTTTGGAAGACAAATTTTCATATGCTTAGGCGAGGGTCATTTCTAGGTCGGAGAATTCTCAGTGGGCCTTCTTTGTGAAACTTGGGTAGGCTAAGGTTTGTTGAGGTATGATGACACTTACATTTATGGGATTGGATGCTTTAGAAGAACTCACTCCTTCTCCATATGGATTCTTGATTGGAGGTTTGCTCTTACATTTTTCCAATTGTCCGTTGTTGATGGCATCCTCTATCCTAGTCCCACAATCGCATAATTCCCCAAATGAACTAATAGGCGATGACAGGAGCCTACTATTATAAGTTGAAAGCAAGTTCTTGATAATCATGTTGATTTGGTCTTTCTCATTTGGCCTATTAACCATCCTTGATGCCTTCCCCTTCCATCTAGTCATGTACACAAAAAATGTCTCCCCCACTCCTTATTTGGTGGTTTCCAAGTCTCTTAGGGTTACATTAATCATGGTGTTAAAGATGAATTGGTCCACAAATAACTCCACTAGCTCATTCCACACCTTAGTCTTGCTTTGGATCTCCAATTCCATTAATTTTTTCTGCATAAAAAAAATCTTGAATTTTAGAGGCAACACAATAGGAGTCCTTGAACTTAGGCCCCCCATGTTGTAGAGGCAATCTCCATCCTTTAAGCCATGCGAAAGGCTAGTTGCATTTTCTCCATCTTCTCTCTCATGGCCGAGGTTTCTGTGGTGAGTTTCTCAAATTTCTTGTTCCTCTCATAATCAGCCTTGTCTTTTTCATCCCAACCTTCCCCTTCTTCATCATCGGCAATCTCCACATGGGCACCCTTTTTCAACTTGGCCTCTTCTAGCTTAGTGAGGCAACCCTCCGTCTTTTTGAGAACATCGCTTTGCTCTTCCATTGCTTTGAATATCTTTTGTGCGATTTCATCACTAATTGGAGTAGCGATTACTTCTTGAGACGATCCTCCTTCTTGCAACACTTTTTCTTGAAGTGTCTTTAATCTTGACTAAGTGCCTTCCATGCTTTTCTCGAATCCAAATTAGAATGGGGATGTGTTTTCTTGACTTTGGTGGTGTAATGGTGCCTGAAAAGAAGTCTCATCTTTATTAAGTTAATGCCCCAATTAAAAGGTTCTCTTTAACTTTTAGATGTTCTTAGAAAATCTTTAAGTCCATCTAATGAAGGCCTAAATGCAAAATCAATCCATTTCCCCTCATAGGCCTTGCCCCTTGTTTCATTTGGGCTTTAGTCCATTTACAATAATTCTCTCATCTTACTCTCATGGGCTTTTATTAGAAAGTACTCAGACATTTTCAAACCTTTGACTCAAATATGGGCAATAATGTATTCATCACCAATGGGCTCTTCCTTTTTCATTTTACTATCATCATCATTTTTTTCTTTTTCTTTTTTGAAGTAGCCCTTTAGCTAGAATATATTGTGGCCATCCTCACAAGGTCCATGAAGTTCTCATTATTTTGGGCCTAGGCATACAATAAAGAGGTCCAACATTAGGGAAGTTCATACTTTGTAGGATTTGGATGCTAAGTCCATAGCATACTTGTTATCTTAAGCCCAAAGTCCTCTTTTTCAACAGGGATTTTTGATTTAGGCTTATGATAGCAATTAGGCAACGGTCTTATAAGCTTTGAAAGTTAAGAAATACCTTTAGATTTAGGGACAAGCCACTTACATGTGAGAACTTCTTTTCTTTTATCCCATTTGTTTTAGGGTATGCCATAACTTTAGGGTCATCCATTCAATTTTACATCTTTTATTTTTCCTTTAGAATTAGGTGATCACAAGATATATGGTTGAACAAACAAAAGATATATAAAGGGTATCCTCTTCTTGATTGGATCTAGGATCTCTCTAAATGCGAATAGGCTTTCCTAAGGTTAAAGGGATAAATAAGTATGTCACTCACAACTAGGTGGGCCATGATTCCAATCGAAGGCCTAAGTGGACCTTTATGGATTGGTGGCCAACCTTTAATGTACTCAAAGCCCATTATAGGCGACGGCACCGATTATGAGTTGGTGGGATGAATTTCGAAAGACTTGAGCTTGAATGAAGCCTTCCATTTTCCCACTCATCACCAACCGAGGCTAAGGGACAATAAAACCAAGTGAATGTGTGTGCAAACACGTATTGAATGAGCCTTCATTAAGGTTAAGACATAGTACACATGGGAATTAAACTCATCACCCCTAGTGGAGTCGCCACTGTGAACGTAACAGAAATGTGTATTGGGAGTCACCACCTAGTTTTTGCAATGGTCTAAGAACCATATATATAGCATCCTCTTAAAGAATGACAGTTTGATCTTATTACCAGAGATATGGCTTTGGAGTTAAGGTACGGTCTGGGGATGGTGTTAGGCACCCAAAACCGCCCAACCCTAAGGCTGTCTTCCCCTCATTGTGTCTTATGTCATAACCCTATTATAGGCACACTCAATATTGCATCTATACTCACGCATACACTAGCATTCATCAAACAATCAACATGGTATCAAACATTCCTAACCGTACATCCATCATGGCATCTCCTAACATTCATCTAGCATACATGTCATATCATCATGGAATTTTATCACACCACAAACCCTAAGAATGCTCCAATCTCACATCATAAACCCTAACATACATCTAGCATCATGTCATTACACCCAAGGTAGAAGCATATGAACATTAAAATCAAGGTAGAAATAAAGCCAGCAAATCATGTCATCATCCAAAACATTAAGAACACAACTGTATCATCAAACCTAAACAAGACCATGCCTGTACATTATGGATGCAAGACTTACCTTGCAGCAAATTAGCACCTGTGGCCTGATGCATGAATGTGTGAATGAATGGCATAGAATCAAAGCAAGAATCTTTAAGAGAAAACCCTAATCTAGCATATAATAACAAACATGTGAACAGAGAAATAGAAAACTCAAAAGCATGCAAGAAGGTTAAAAGAGAGGCATATGATATAAAATAAAAGAAGGAACAAAAGCAAAAACTTGAATTAGGGTTTCGAGCACGAGTATGCATGTGCATACATAGGCTTGCGTATGCAGGCTAGTTGTATGCATATGCATACTTAGAGCCTGCATACACATGCAAGAAGCACGTGCACACAGACACGCCCTAAACCCTAACCCAAAAACAGAATAGCAGAATATGACTTAAAAGCTTAAATCTAACATCCTATCATGTTCAAAAAAAAGGGAAAGAAAAACCCTAATCTAAACAAACATGTTATAACATAAACAAAGCAAAAAACAAGATCAAAAACAAAATTAAAAGCAGAATGAAAGAGAAAGCTTAAAAGAATACCTCAAAGCAAAAAGCTCCTAGGTTTGATTTTTAACCGTTCCCCTCAGCCAAATCTATTCACAAATCAATAAAAATGTGATTATTAATCTTAAAATTCGAAGATCAATGCCAAAAAAAGGCCCTAATCAAATAAAATTTACTTGAGGATG
The DNA here is from genome assembly GCA_033629205.1 of Lithocarpus polystachyus. Classification (NCBI taxonomy): domain Eukaryota; kingdom Viridiplantae; phylum Streptophyta; class Magnoliopsida; order Fagales; family Fagaceae; genus Lithocarpus; species Lithocarpus polystachyus. Next base: position 50,842,941 of record CM066164.1, read on the forward strand.
TTTTCTTAAAAACTCCCTCTATGATTCACTATTTCTAGTGAATCTTAGTGTTTTCCTGTGGGATTTCTATGTGTTTTGAAAATGTACCATATATGGCTATTTATATTGTGAAAATGGAGGTTTGGAACAGCTCCCAAATGATGTGGGATTCGTTCCAAACCTTAGTCTTTAATGTAGAAAACTTGTCTTCCATAGGTTTCTGAAACCCTACCTACATGCGTAGGCTCATGCCTGCGTACGTAGACCCATGCCTGCGTACGTAGGCCCAGGGTTTTCTTTAGCCTTTATTTTCCAAAAATAGATTTTTTACTCATTAAAAAGTTATATTTTCCATTCTAATACCTCTCAAGTCAATTTATAATCTGATTGGGCCCTAAACCAACCTTAGGTCTTAGAATTTCAGTATCATTGGGGAACAAGGACCTAAGCGTAAGGGGTACAAAATGTGGTGTCTACAAGAAATAAGTGGGAAGGTGGAGGCTCCATTCGAGCCAAAATCTTCCAAAGTTCATCCCACCAACTCACAATCCGTGTCATCACCTATAATGGGCTTTGAGTACATTAACAGTTTGCCACCAATCCATTTAGGCTTAAGGTTGGAATCATGACCCGCCAAGTTATGAGTGACCTATTGATCTATCCTTTTAGCTTTAAGGAGCTTACCCATACTTAGAGTGATCCTAGTGTTGGGATAAGTACCCTTAAATCCTATTGTATGATGCTATGTATGATATTATGTATGACATTATGTGAGAAATGATGTATGACTTAATATTGTGTTTAATAAATTGCTTTATTCTTATCTAAAATAATGGTAACATGAATATTCGGACATTATCATATAGTCCATGAGATGCATAGTATGAGATTTATATGAAAAGTCACAGAAGATATATATCACAAGTTCTTTGTAAACTCAGAATTATAGTTCGTAGTCGGTGATGAAATTGGGCATTTCATCTGCGAAGACTATAACATATTAACTACGATGATTTGTCTTGATCATGGAAGTGGTGACTTCTAGTTGATATGTTGATATGTTTTAAGAGTTAAGACATATTGAACTGGACCGCTGTGAGATTTATTATTCTCCTAACGACTGTCAATTGAATAATAAATCTCACGACTTGTATTCACATAAACTCTTAATCCTGAGAGAATAATGGACTTGATCATGAAATGTAGGTTGCTTTGATATATCAGGAGTGAGATCTAAAGTAACGGTCAAAACCTCAGTATGTTGGGCAGCCACATTTAGTGTTGATGGAACATATATTCTCAAGATGGAATTCATAGTCTCTTAACAGAGATATAAAATATTCCCTTGAGATAAGTTTAATGAGTTCAGTTATTCAGAGAGTTAGGCCTAACCACTTTAGTAAGACTAAAGTATATATTTATGAAATTGGATTTCATAAATATATGATGAATAACTTAAAAGAATTAAACCGGGTACTCAATGATTAAGATGTAGTAATTTACAAAGTGGCAGTCTATATTTATGACTTTGTATTACTATGAATATTGTATAAAGGAGTTGCATGTATAATAGAGTTTTAGGATATAATTTATTAATAAGGCCTAGAGTGCAATTATATTTATATAGTGGTATTAAATATAATTAATAGTAACTTTGGACTTGTCAAGAGTTGACAGAAAAATCCAAGGCCCATTGGAGCTAGTGTCTTATTTGTTCCCTTTTGGTCTCACTCCAAGCCACACACTAAAGCCCAATTGGAAAGGCCCAAAAGGCTAACCCAATTAGATAATCAATTATGTGGAAAGAAACATACATAATTTTATATAGAATGAAATGGTTTGTATGTTTAAATGCTTGTGAAAGAGAGTCTCCTTCATATTCTCTCTAGAACAAACACATAGAACTGATTAAGAGACCACACATCTCGGGCATCAAGTGGAATTGGAGTAAAGATTGAAAGTGTTCTCAAGAACTTCTTCTCTTTGGTTTTGAATTTCACCGCACCAAGGTACACTCTCTTGTTCTTATATTCTGAAACTTACATAGTGCATGTTATCTATTGTGAATGAAGTAGATCCGTTTATTTTCCGCTGCGTATGTTTTGTATGTGATACAAACATGTATTTTTCCATCACCTAGATCCTACCAAAAGAGGGTACCCTTTATATCTCTTGTTTGTTCAACCATATATCTTGTATTCACCATATTCTAAAGGAAAAAAGATGTAGAAGTTTTTAAGGATGAGTATGCTCCTTTAGCTTTAAGGAGCTTACCCGCACAGAAATGCACCTTCGGAGTAACTGCAGAAAAATTACTAGGCTTTCTACTAAGCGATAGAGGGATCGAAGTTAACCCCTCAAAGATCAAAGCCATATTGGACATGCCTCCTCCCAAGAGTGAGAATGAGATAAGAGGATTCTTAGGTTGTTTGCAATACATTAGCCGATTCATCACTAAACTCACTTTTACTTATGAACCTATCTTCAAACTTTTGAGAAAGAATGAACCCCGTATATGGAATGATGAATGTCAAAAAGCCTTTGAACTTATCAAGGAGTATCTGTTAGGATTAGTGCCCTTAAATCCTATTGTAATATGCCATGTATGATATTATATATGACATTATGTATTAAGTGATGTATGACTTAATATTGTGATTAATAAAGTTGCTTTATTCTTATCTAAAATGATAGAAACATGAATATTTGGACATTATCAAATAGTCCATGAGATGCATAGTATGTGATTTATGTGATTTAGTCACAAAAGATATAGATCACAAGTTTTTTGTAAACTCAGAATTTTGGTTTGTAGTCGGTGATGAAATTGGGCATTTCATTTGCGAAGACTATAACATATTAACTAAGATGATTTGTCTTGATCATGGAAGTGGAGACTTCTAGTTGATATGTTAAGATGTTTTAAGAGTTAAGACATATTGAACTGGATTGCTGTGAGATTTATTATTCTCCTAACGACTATCAATTAAATAATAAATCTCACGACTTCTATTCACATGAACTCTTAATCCTAAGAGAATAATAGACATGATCATGAAATGTAGGTTGCTTTGATATATCAGGAGTGAGATCTAAAATAACGGTCAAAACCTCAGTATGTTGGGCAGCCACATTTAGTGTTGATGGAACATATATTCTCAAGATGGAATTCATAGTCTCTTAACGGAGATATAAAATATTCCCTTGAGATAAGTTTAATAGGTTCAGTTATTCAGAGAGTTAGGCTTAACCACTTTAGTAAGACTAAAGTATATATTTATGAAATTACATTTCATAAATATATAATGAATAACTTAAAAAGATTAAACCGGGTACTCAAGAATTAAGATGTAGTAATTTATAAAGTGGCAGTCTATATTCATGACATTATATTACTACGAATATTTTATGAAGGGGTTGCATGTACAATAAAGTCTTGGGAAATAATTTATTAATAAGGCCTAAAGTGCAATTATATTTATGTAGTGGTATTAAATATAATTAATAGTAACTTTGGACTTGTCAAGAGTTGACAGAAAAGCCCAAGGCCCATTGGAGCTAGTGTCTTATTTGTTCCCTTTTGGTCCCACTCCAAGCCACACATTAAAGCCCAATTGTGAAGGCCCAAAAGGCTAGCCCAATTCGATAATTAGTTATGTGGAGAGAAACATACAGAATTTTATTAAAAACAAAAGATAAAATGGTTTGTATGTTGATGTAAGAGATACATTCTTTCATATTCTCTCTAGAACTCACACACATAACTGATTGAGAGACTACACATCTTGGGCATCAAGTGGAATTGGAGTGAAGATTAAAAGTTTTCCCAAATGCTTTTCATCTTCGGTTTTAAAATTCACCATACTAAGGTACACTCTCTTGATTCTATATTCTAAATCTTATATAGTACATGTTATCAATTGCGTATGAAGTAGATCCGTTAATTTTCCACTGCGTATGTTTTGTATGCGATACAAACATGTATTTTTCCAACAGTATCTTCTTCGCCAACCTATCTTGGTACCTCCAGAGCTTGGAAAACCATTACTCCTCTACCGCTCAATCATAGGGGATACAGTAGGAATTATGTTGGCACAAGAAGGTGATGACAAGAATGAGAAAGTCGTGTGCTATTTGAGCAAGAAATTCCATGATTATGAGACTAGGTACACACCCATATAAAAGTCATGCTTCGCTATTGTATAGGCCATACAGAAACTAAGACACATTCTCATACCCTTTAGATATAAATAGTTGCTAGGGTGGACCCATTAAAGTATTTGTTTGAGAAGCCTACCCTAAGTGGAAAGTTATTAAGATGGTTGATCTTATTGGCAGAATTCGACCTGAAATATGTGGCTAGAAAAACCATCAAAGGAAGCATCGTGTCAGACTTTTGTGCTGAGAACCCTATAAAAGGAGATGGTGGTAAAGAGGAGTACCCAAATGAGGACATTTTGGTCATCGAACTAGGGCATGGAACATGTATTTTGATGGAGCCGTGAACCAATACAAAAATGGGATAGGAGTGCTCCTAATTACCCCTGATGGATCTCACGTACCTTTGGCCATTAAATTAAACTTCGAAGCAACCAATAACATACTGAATATGAGGCCTGTATCATAAAAATGGAAGCACTTTAAGAGCTAGGGGTTAAGGAGGCCGAGGTCCTTAGAGATTCGACCTTGGTCATAGCCCAAACATAGAAGTTGTGGAAGGTAAAAGAATAGCACCTAAAGCCTTACCAACAATGTTTAGAGGAAGTAACCAAGACCTTTGATAAGATTGAATACACCATCATTCCTAGGATTCAGAATTAGTTCAGAATTTGTCTTGGCCATTGAAGAAGAGGGAGTCACTTGGTATTACAACATCATGAAATTCCAAGAATTGAGAATTTATCCTGACAGTATTAATAGAAAAAACATCATTTGGTTAGGATGATAGAAATGCAATACATCCTATGTGGAGGTTAGCTCCATAGGATGTCCTATGATGGTATACAACTTTGCTGTCTAAAGAAAGAAGAAGCTGAAAAGAGTTAGGGAAGAAGTTCATTGATGGATCCATGGCCCTTACATGAATGGGAAAATGTTAGCAAAGAAGATCCTAAGGATGGGATACTATTGGAACACAAACGAAACCAATTGCGTGGACCACATGAAGAGTTGTCACGACTGCCCAACATATGCAAACCTAAATCATGTACCACCTAATGAGTTGTATAGTATGACCTTACCCTGGCCTCTCTCAATTTGGGTCATAGATGTGATTGGAAGGATAGCTCCTAGGGCCTCAAACAAGCATGAATATAGCCTAGTGCCGATTTACTACTTCACCAAATGGGTAAAGGCAGCCTCCTATTCCGTATTAAAAGCCAAGCATGTGGCCCAATTCATAGAGAACAACATCATCTGCCGATTTGGAGTACCACAAGAGATCATCTCCAACAATGGTTCCTACTTCAAGGGAGAGGTCCAAAGGATCATGGAATTGTACAAAATTGAGCATCACAAATCTTCATCATTCCGACCGCAAACTAATAGGGCCATAGAAGTAGCCAACAAGAATATCAAGAACATCCTAACCAAGCTAGTAGCAACATTCAAGGACTGGGCCGAGAAGCTTCTGTTTTCCTTATGTGGTTATTGAACTTCTATCCATGCATCAAATGGGGCAACCCCCTACTCTTTGGTTTATGGGAGCAAAGCGGTGCTTCCCGTTGAGATTGAGATGTAGTCTGTAAGAGTATTGGTGGAAACCAAGGTCCTAGAAGAGGATTGGATGAGAGAAAGATATGAACAATTAGCCTTAATAGATGAGAAAAGGATGAAAGCTTAATACCATGTACAACGTTACCAAAAGATGATTGCTAGAGCATTTAACAAGAAGGTGAAACCAAGGAACCCTAAGAAGGGAGATCTAGTCCTAAAGGTGCTTAGACATGAAACTTTCGATCCAAGACGAAAGATGAATCCAAGATGGTCTGGGCATTTTATTATGGCACTAAAAAAAATGAAAGAAAAGAAAAATAAAAACAATAAGCAAAGATAATAAATGGTTGATTCTCTCATTGCTCAAATTAAAAGATGATAAATTGTTTTCATGGAGGATTTGGAACATTCCAATCCTTTATTAACTCAAAAGAAAAGACATAGAATCATAAAGTGCAGAAAAGTAAAATTTGGGACATATCAAGGTAGTCACTCAGTCCTCTTCCTCTTGTTGGACTTCTTGTGATCTTTCTCTTCCCAATGAACTACTCTCATGTCAGTGGATAACCAATCCTTATATCCTGAAGTTGGATGAAGAAACTGAGGAAAGTGGATGTCCTTATTCATCGCCCTTCGTGGCCAAGTTTTGTAGATTCTACCCAAGATTCTCTTAGTAAATGCTAGGGTATGGAAAGAATCATTGCCACAAGGGACCCCTCGGCGGTCAACAAATTGTCTTACAATGCGACATGTGGGATAATAAGGACAGTAGCAAAGCCCAACAAAGGTAAATAGTTTTCCTTGAGACCACAACTAGACACGGCCTCGATGCACCACAATTCTACCACTCATTGGATATCCAAAGAAGTAAGATGCTTCAAGAGTTTAGTAAGCCTTGTAAGATCCATCTCTTTGTCTTTGAGCTTGCAGTCATGATAGTGCTTTGTTTGATACCGACTAGAAGAAAAAATGGGAGGATAAAGCAATTTGTGCTTCTCATATAGCCATATCTGAGGGAGAGAAAAAGAAAGCATGAGTGTGAGTGGAAAAAGGAGAGATAAAAAAAAAAGAGTGAAATATTCAAAGACGATATAAGAAGCCTCAATGGGTTGTAAACTGAAAGGCGGTCCATGCAAAAATTAGAGGAATCCTACTAGGGCGATCTAGGCAAAAATTAGGGATCATACTTAAAGAAGAAGAGGACTCCTCGCAAAGAATGTTGCTTCCTCCCTATAAACAGCATCCAAACTTTAAGGGTTTTAGCCAAGATAATGGCTATTGGGCTCCCACTTCCTAGATTCTTGACCACATGGAGGATTCCCGAATCTATGCACGATGTCTCATGCACAAAAAGAACCTTGCAAGGATGCACAAGCAAAAAACCATTGAGATGATGGGAACGTTTTGCCCCGGCCAAAGGGACATCCATCTTGGAGAAATACCTGAAAACCATGAGGGTATTCAACTTGTTGGACTTGCACCATCTCTAAGTCATAGCTAGAGGAACCCTTAAGAGTTGATGAGCAGGGTCGAAAAGATCTTCCTTGAGAGTGGGAATGATGATAGCACTGAAGTCATGCTTACCCATGATTGCACCAAATTCTTCAAGAGTGGGGCATAATTCCACACCATTGAATTGGAAAACATGACGAGTAGGTATCCAAAACTCAATGGCTGCACGTAGAAGAGGCTCGTCCACTTTGATTTGAGGGAAGAAAGAAATACAAGAAAGCCCAAGAGGGATGATAGCGTCTTTGAAGTTGAGATTAAGCTTGTTAATCCACGTTGAGACCTCTAAAGGAGTGAATTCTGCCATTAGGGACCTTACAGGATGTTTCTTGGGTTTATGCCACGTTTTATGAAGGTTTGGAAGTCTCTCTCGATTGTTTAATAGTGAAAGAAGTCAGCTAGGGTTTCTACTGACTAACGGCATGCGCACGTATGGTCCAAGGTGCACATGCATGGTCAACACCTACACACGCATACGTGCACATGCGTGCACAGGTTCATTAGGGTTTCAAATTTCCCTTTCCTATTTGGAATGTGATTTCCTTACCAAGGCTTCTCTCATGACTCTTACAGCCTAAGGAACTACTCAAGATAAATTCAAGCTCAGATTTCCATGCATCAAAGAGGAAAAGGAAATGAAAAAGCAAAGATAATATATTTGCATACATATCCAAAGTTCCCATGAGCTGTGAAATAAGTACATGTCCTAAAATAAAAGCAAGAAATGTAAAGATGTTCTTAAAATACAATCCAATGTCTCAAATGAAATCTAAAGTGCAGAAGATTGTGAGATACTGGGACTGGCTCTCAAAAAGAGTTAGGCATCGGCACCTCTCTTTTCGGGATTATGTGGAGTTGCCATTTTTTTTATTGCAAAAAAAAAAATACAATATACAATTCACATATCTGAAATACCTCAAGTTTCATTAATTGAACATATGAATACAACTTGGCAAAATATTGTTACAAGGCTTTGATCCTAAATACAATCTATGTAAAAAAAAAAAAAATACAAAACTTTGGTCCTAGATAAAATCTACCAAAATAAAAATAAAGCATTAGTCTACAAACCAAATTATATGCTTTAGGGGCTAGGTTACAGAATGGGAAGGTGTTAGGCACCCTATTCTGCCCGGACAAAGTCTGGTCTTCTAGACTTTGAATGATCATTCTAGAACCCTTATTCAAAATGTTAAATTATATGCAACAAATGCCATGTCAAATTCTAGATCTAAGATTAAAACACTATTTAAGAATCCTAGATCTGCAATTTAATTTTGTATGAAAGAGATTTGATGAGATTGCTTGATGAAAAGTTTAGATCTGAGTTTCCATAGTGAAAAAGAATAATTTTTTTTTAATAAAAATTCAGATCTAGTTTTATTTTTTATAAATGTGAGAGAAAAAAACAAAATTTTTATGAAAAGATAAATTTTTTATAAAAAAAAAAAATACAAATCTGGTGTTGTTTCAAAAAAATACAGATATGATTTTAATGAAAAATAAAGATCTAGTTTTATCTTAAAAAAATACATATATACTTTTAATAAAAAATACAGATTTGGTTTTATCTTAATAATATACAAATCTAATTTTAATGAAAAATATAGATCCGGTTTTTGGATTAAAAAAATACATATCTGATTTTGATGAAAAATACATATCTGGTTTTATCTTAAAAAACTACAAATCTAACTTTAATGAAAAATACAGATCTGGTTTTATCTTAGAAAAGTATAGATCTGACTTTAATGAAAAATACAGATTTGGTTTTTAGAAGTAGAAAAGAGTGAAACTTTCATGACAAATTTATTTTTGCAGATCTAAAATCTTAAAATGAAATTTTAACCGTAGATCTATGCATGTTTATCAATCAACATATTAGAATTTAAACTAATCATGTGAATTTTTCAAAGGGAAAGAAAGAGAGAGCATGTGATAACATATGAAGAACATGTATAAACAAGGAAAGAAGTAAAAACATATTCATGGAAGATTAAGTAGAAAGAAGAACATGTTTATTTATAGAAAGTAAAGTAAGAACATACCTACATGAATGTACTCTACAAGAGGGGATTATTTTAGAAATCAAAGAGAATAAATCTCTTGGAGATCTAAAATAAGGTCACTTAACAGAAAATAAATTCCTAAAGCAGAGCTTACAAAATTTATTTAACGTAAGGGGAGAAAGGAGGTGCTAAATTTTAGATTTTCTCCTCTATTTAGAGAGGTTATCTGCTTAAAAAATAAGGTAGGGTTGCTGAGAAAATCAACAAATAAAAATTGGGTCAGATTATATCCCTAAAAAATCGAATCCAATGGGTTTAGACCTGAACTAATTGTATCTGGGCCCAATTTACAACCTGTGCCAATTGGCACTCCACAGTGCTCGGCCTAGTTTCCTATTCTTGTACGTTTTGGGCTTTTTTTAGCATTTTTCTTGGCCAGGAATCGTACTTGGACGTATTTTGGACTTGTACTCTTTATAAAATCCATTTTAACTTGATATTTAAATCTTTAAAAAGAATTATCTCAAAGATAATTATCTTAAAAACTTAATCATAAATCCAATTTCAACATTATTAGATTATTCCTTTTATTCCTCTACAACCAAACTTATTTTTAATCAAATCAATAACCAATCACAAAAAATTTATTTAATTAATTTTAATTATTCACCAATCAAAATTAATTTCAATGAATCACATGTGATCAGTTCCACCCAATAAATGCATGCAGACCATGAAAACTTGATCTAGCGATATCTTTCAATCTAATAGTCTAATGTGGGAACTGGGCATATCGTCGCGATTATTACAATCTCAAGATCATTTTTATGATTTGTGATGAATGATTTAATGCATGAAATGTAATTATGATTTTTGGGTATTTAGAATGATCATTTTAGTTATCTTCCAAGATTAAATTATGGGTGCAAAATTGAGTGTTTACAAAAATAATGCTAAAAAGAAAGGAAAAAGAAAAAAGTTGGAAAAAGTATGTCTGTCTGTGTGTGTCTGCAGGATCATCACCGGTAGTGCTTCTTCCTCGGCCGGTAGCTCAGAGTCGTCTCAGGGTCATTGGCATCATCATCATCATCATCACCCGGAGAGGCAAACCCTCCAGGTCCACAGATCCACCTAGAGTACTCGGCGACCTCCAACTTGAGGTTCCCAGCAAGCCAGACAGGCTCCTCATGCTCCGCCATAGTGACCAGAATTTGATAAGAAGACAGTATTCAGACAAGCTTAAGGAATGCAAGAAATAAAGGAATATAAAAAAAGAAAGAAGGGGATAAAGAGAACTCACTACTTGTATGCCCTAAGGAAAGGGATAGCCCATAACATTAGGGTTACATCCCACAGGGCCACCCATGGTAGAACCAGCCACATCCTGACATGATCAACACATTTGAATATCATGCGACATATGCAAGATAAAAGAATGGGAAGAGAAGAAAAAGAAGATGCATACTCCAATAGGAAAGGAGGGTGTGAGACGAGTCTCACTAAACTCATCATAATCCAGATCGGCCAAGAGCTGTTGAGTGTAGGGAATGTCATTCCTCCACAATTGATACTCAGCATCCATCATAGAGAATGGAGCAAGCATGAAAGGGGAAGGATCCATCGGAACCTGTGACGTGTCCTTACCCACCAGCCGACAAGAAATTTGAACACAAATTTTGCCTAATTTGGACTTAAATTGAGTAAATCATGACCTTTTGAAGTTAGGCCATCAGAGCTGTTAGATTAAGGTTTTTGGGGACTGTCGATGCCTCATGGTTGTTCGACCACCCATCGCGGTGACGCTCGTGCGCTACCTGGAGCATACAGGCTCGGGAGCTCGGGTGCTATGAGGGAAGGTTATTCCTCAGGTGTGTGACTAGAATATGAGTCAATTTTAAGGAAATTACCAAGGGTAAGTGAAGTCGCCACCAATCATTAGGTTTTTCTAAAGTGTGATTAGCCACCTGATTCTATTTCATTTTATTACCAAACCTAGACTAAGAAAAATGTCATTTTTTCTAATCTAATGTGGATGGGTAAAAAATCTTGATCCTTGAGTTTGGAAGTCTGGTTACATGTGAGGAAGGTATTAGGCACCCCACAACGCTTGTCCATAGACAGTCCTTTATTTTGGTAAAATCATAATTTAAGGACATTGGCAGTTGAAAACAAACTATTGGCATTAGCTTTCAGGGCTTTAAGCGAATTGGGCTTTGAGGTTTGGATTTGGAAAGGGTGTGGTCTCGATCAATGCTTCCCTAGTGTGTTTAGAATCATTGCCAAATTTCAATAGCAAAAATCCTACAACATTTCGCCTTATTTTCGTAGTGGAAATCCAGCAGCGCTTCGCCTCAAATGTGTCATAGCACTCAAAATGCTATTCTCACCAAGCTTTCACTGTGAGAATATGGCAATGGGGATCCCCATTTTCATGGCGAAAATTCAACAGAGTTTCCCGTTTGGTGCGTTATGGCATACTGGCAGGGTTTCATGCATGTGCATACTACACATGCCAACATGCTCGTGCTAGGATGAGCTAGAGGCCCCTCAAAGCATTAAGCACACTGATACATGTCGCATACACGGGGAAACCGATGTCACTTGGTGATATGGATAGGGATGGTCACACCGCGATGACTATGCATACAGTATGACATGAATATGCACCTACAGCAAATGCCTTGAGCACATACTCATGTCACAAGGTCAAGAGCACTCACAACTAGAGAGGGTCGCTCACGTAGCCATGTGAGTCCATCATACAAAGTGCACTATCACCCACACACATGCAGGCATATATATATACATGCATCAAGCACAATGCTATCACACAGAGCAGGAAAGATAAATAGACATTGCCAACATTCCAAGGGTATGGCCCAGGAAGGAACAGAAAATGTAAAACAGACATTGCCATACCCCAGGAACATGGCCCAAGCAAGGAGCAAGAAAGATAAAGGGTACAAGGAGAGGGGGAACCCTAATACAATGCTCTAGAGAAAAGGCTAAAAGAGAGGGAGAAAGATATAACCACTTGGGGAGGCTAGGCTTCCTAATCTACTGAACATTGCCCTTTGTGGGCTTACAACTTCTTGCTTCCATCCTTGCCCTTTTTTGCTTATGCCTAGGAGATCACACCCTTACTCCAGGTATGCATGCTCCAAGCATGTACATGCAATGAAAATGGAAACAAGCCAGTAAACAAGCAAAGAAACAAGTAGAAAGAAAGCATGCTAAAAGACAAGCTATCAAAGAGAGAGAGCCAAACAGGGGCAAACAAACATGTTATCAAACAAAAGAGAGTGTCCTAGGAGGACAAATGTAGGTTTGGATCGGGTGTCCACAGTTCCATGAAATTGGAGTATAGATGACATATAGACTCATGCATGAACATGTAGGCAAGTGTGCAAAGAAGCAAAGAAAGCCAAACAGGTTGCACAAACAAGCAAGGCAAGCATAACATCGCACAGAGCGGAGAAAAGGCATGCATCAAGCAAACCTACACCACGAAGGTTTATCTCACAAGTGGTCACACCCAAACAATCCACAGGAGTGACAGATGCAACCACACAAGCAAGTGGCCTCAAGACCGACAAGCATAAGCCCATGGAGGGCACAAAGCATGGCAAAGCCTAGATCTAGACAGGCAAACATGGGAATAAGGAATAGAAGCAAGCAAGCAAGCATAGATGTGCATAAAGGATACGATCCAAACCCTTTGATATAGGCCTAGGTGTATGGATGTAGGCCTATACCACAACATCTAGATCTACACCCTACCTAAAAGGCCAAAATATAAGAAAGAGGGATAACAATAAATAAAAAGGCTTTAGAAGCACATGTCATAGCAACTAACAGGTAAATCTAGACATATGAACATGGCAAGGAGCACATAAAGACATAGATTTAAGCATGAATAAGGCAATGAGCACATAAAGACATAGATCTAAGCACAAGCATGGCAAGGAGCACATAAACAAATAGATCTAAGCATAAGCATGCTAAAAGGCACCTAGGCACATGAATCTAAGCACAAACACAAAATTTAGGAATATCCTAGCCCAAGAAGGCTAGGCCAACAACATTAAAGTGGTAAAACATGGCAAAAAGCAAGGAGACATGATAGGAAAGCTATAAAACATGCTAGGAAGCAAGATAAAGCCAAGATATACTATGAAAAGCAAATAGACATGCTATGAAGAAAGATAAAGGAAAGGGCGTAAATTGCAGCTAAAGAGCTACATTTACACCCTTAAAATCTCAAATCCAAGGTCCTAATACCAAGGAGAGGAAAAAGAATGCAAGAACACTACCTTTTGATTGTTGAGAAGAGAGAGGAATCAAAGGGTTTTTTATGTGTTTGGGAGAGAATTTAGAGAGGAAAAGAGAGAGAGAGAATCTGCCCAGAAAATGCTCCAAAAATTGCCTTTTTTTTTTTTTTTTTTTAGGAGAGTCTAGGGGTCAAGGGGTTCTTTATAGCAAAAACGTGACTCTTTAGCTCCGGCGGCCACTTAGTGGCCACCATCTTGGAATGGCTTGATGAAGGTCTTCCCGATCTTGGATTGGGCTGATCTTGGTGTCCCCGGAAAGGGCTGGATGTGTAGTTTCTAGAACACTAAAGAAATTGGAAATCCAACGATCAGATCAAAAATTTTGGCCCCTGGAAACAATTTGACACACTTTGCACAATTTTCAAGATATTTCAACCATTTTAATTCTAATTTCAACCCATGAATAGTCATTGTAAAAGGAATTCAATAATCATTTCAAAGATGCTAGTCTCAACTCGTTCCGACAACCAAATCAAAATTAGGATTTTTGGTGCCTTCGGGGGTCAACTTTAGGTCAAAGTTGACAAAAATCGCTAAGTTAGTCAAGGTTGATGTAGAACATGAATCATGTTGTTTTGGGATGATTTTGACCAATTTTGACTTTCTATCAACCCTGGGTTGATAGGGACATTTTGGTCAATTTGACTTGAAATAACACTTTGAGTACTCCGATGCCCGAACGAGTTGCACCACCATGTCAATCTAGATGTTTCCACAACCCTATGGAAGAAAATTAATATTTTTGAAATTTTCCGGGTCTGGCACGCAAATCGAGGGCGGGCAAAATACTGTATCTACAGGGACGTATGTGTACGCATGAATCATGCATGTGCGTGCGCATGCTCTGACCATGCATGCGCTCACTACTTTCCAGAAGCCCAAAACCTCATTTTTTAGGGCCAAAGCCTCCCCTTTTGATAGACCCCGGCCCCTAGACCTTGGGAACATCCAAAACCCTCTAAATGAGTCTAAAAACCCTAGTTTAAATATATAAATACAACCTTATGCCTCCAAACTCAAACGCTAGCTAGAGAGAGACTCTTTTTCACTAGAACTCTTCCAAAACTCTTTCTTCCTCTAAACTTTCTGCTCATCAAGTGTTAAGCATGTTTTTTGGTTCTTCAAAAACTTTCTCTTCTACTCATTAGGGCAAAAACAACTTTTTTTATCTAAATCAAAAACTATTTTCAAACAATCTTTTTGAGAACATATTTTTATTTTGAGTTGTGATTCTCTTGATTATCATTCGATCTTGTTGTGTAGGCACTGAGGGGCCGGTTAAATACCAACCAAGTTGTGTTCTATAAGCATGGTGAGTCTCTCTTTATGACTCTTCCTTAATTCGGATTTTTATAACTTGTGTTCTTATTGTTCTTAATTGATTTATTTGCTATACATGCTTAGAAATATGATTTGATTTGTTTGGTTTTGATTTGTTGTCTCACTATATTTTGATCGGGGAGTTGAATGATTGGATATATTAATGAACATGTTTTGATGTGTTAAGTGTTACTCTTGTTTGTTGTTAGATCCAATGCATGTTTAAGAATAGTTTTTGCTTTATTTATCTTCAATAGCTTCGTTGTTAGTTTAGGTTGTTTAGTTTTGTATTAGAAGTATGCTAGGGTTTGTTAAATTGCTACTTTGTTTGTTGTTCTGAAAATGTGTTTCTAGTTGTGTATGTGTACGCAAGCTCTATGCATGCACACGCATACTCAAAGTAGGTGTACGCATACAATTAGGATGTGCACATATACTCATGCCCAAAAACGCAGATTTAGGGTTCTTAATCACATGTTTAGGTCTTGTTGAGTTTAGTTTTCACATGTTTAGCATTAGGTTAGTAAAATAACTTGTTTCACATGCTTGGTTTGATAAATTGATTATTAGGGTTTATGCTGAGGCGTTATGGTGTAGCACAAGTGAGGTAAGTCATGCTTGATGACATGAACATGCATTTGATTTGGTTGGTGAGCATGATATGGTTGATGAACATGGTGAACTTTTTTGATTGATGACCATGATGAATATGCTTGATTAAATGCTTTGTTAATGCTACTGCCTTGGATGTGCTTGCTGCCCTTGGATATATATTATTAGATGAATGGTAGGGTTTCATGCTATGGATGAGCATTGGACATATGCCATGTTTGGATTAGATGCATGTTAGTGTATGTGTGAGTTTAGAATAACATATTAGAGGACTCTTTGATGGGATTAGGATTTGGAACACAATGAGTGGAGGCCGACCTATGGGTCAGGTGGGGTTGGGTGCCTAACACCTTCCTATCCCCATACCTAAACTCAGGACATTTGCTCTGATAAAGATCAATCCTTCCATAAGGGTGCTATATTTATGATTCCTAGACCTAATCTAGGCTAAGGCATACTTCCCACAGATTTGGGGAAACCTAAAAGCCCGTCGCAAGCGCTTACACCCACACACTTCACCCTACTTTCATGGCGGAAATTTGGCAGCGTTTCAAGTCAAGTACATCATAGAACACAAAACACTATTCTCACCAAACTTTTGCAATGAGAATATGACAAGAAAATTCCATATTTTCACAGCAGAAATCTGGCAAAGTTTCGCATTTGGTGCACTATAGCGTACTGGCAAGGTTTCTTTCCTGTGTATACAGCTTGCATCAATATGCTCGGACTAAGGCAAGCCAAGGCTTACCAAAGTACTAAACACATGATGCGTGTCGCATACATGAGGAAGCCAATGTCACTAACTGACATGGATAGGGGCAATCACACACGTGGTAGATCATGCACCCAATGAAGCATGAATATGCATCTACAGCAAAGCCTTGAATGCATACCCACACTCCAAGCATAAGAGCATCCATGATTAGAAAGGGGTTAGTTTCCTAACCACATATGTCCATCATTCAAAGTACATAACTACCTTTTTAACAACATACATAGCATGTGCAATGCATATACACATAGAGCAGAAAAGAAAAGCAGACATATCCACATCCAAATGGTGTGGCCCAAGCAAGCTACATGTAGACACTCCATTAAACACCCATAATTTAACCTTGGAAGGTGAAAAAATGACCATTTTATGTACCCCAAAAATCATGGTTTCATTTTAATCATTAACTCATTTATCACATATCATGAAAATGATCTTGAGGTTCTAACATTCACAATGATGCATTTGGCTTCCAAATCGAACAATCGGATCTAAACATATCACAAGATCAAGTTTTAACGATCTGCATGCATTCATTTGGGTGAAACCTATCACATATGATTAATTGAAATTAATTTTGATTGGTTAATAATTAAAATTAATCAAATCAATTTTTGTGATCTGTGGAATATTCTTATTAAAATGTGATTTGTTGCCTGGGAATAAAAGAAGTAAGCTGATAAATATTAAATCTACACTGATAATTAGATTTTTAGGATAATTATATTAAAAATAATTGTTTTAAAAGCCTAATTATCAATTTGATATGAGTTTTATCATGAATATTCCATGTGGTTTCATACATATCTTTGCACATGGGATCCCAAGTCCCTTTCCTGGAACCATGCTTGTTGGCACGTGCGTAGTCCATAATCCAATCTAATGGATCTATGGACACCACATCCAAACCCACATTTGTTCCCTAAGGACACGTATTCTCTTTGTTTGCTTGCTTGTTCACACGCTTGCTTGCTTCTTCACATGCTCTCTCTTTGCTTGTTTGTTAGCATGTTTCCTTTCCTTTTCTCGAGTGCTTGTTTACTTGTTTCCTTTTTTTATTCCTTTGCTTGTCTGCTAACTTCCTTTTCTTGTTTGTTGCATGTATAGATAATTTGCAGACACAATTCTCACAACATGGAAATCAAAAGACTACAAAAGATGCTGTAGGTGTGTGTGTGTGTGTGTGTGTGTGTGTGTGTAAGTCCGAATTTGATAATGATGGGGTGTAAAATCCATGTTTACACCATCCAATAAGAGATTGATATATCAGATTTTTACTTAAAACTCAATACATCTTACTACACATAATAACATCTCAATAAACTCTCAGATAAATTATATTTTCAAATGGTATTAGAATTAATTAAGTGTGGTTGTGCCTATTCTTTAATATGTAATATGATGATGTGATATGTTGGGATTAGAAGGGTAAAACTTGGGTTTTGCACCACATCCTTATTGAATTTAATCTTTTATATATATATATATATATATATATATGAGATTAACTTTTGGGTTATTCCATTTTTTGAAATCCGGAATCTCTTTCTCTTCTACTTCGTGATCATCTTCATTCACGATATCAGGAGGACAGTTAGTCTTGGAGCTAACAGAGGAGTTGGATCTCCACATCTTATCTATACTATCCTAGGTTCAACACTCAATTATCATGTTTTTCTCACAACCGTTGCATTTCGTAACACATACCCTAAACAACCCTATACCACTCATGCCCTACACGCCCTCTCTGGCTCAAACGGGCCTTACAGAGATCAGGTCCTAGGAATCCACTTTACGCCTATGGTGACACCAACGATGGCAAGAAGGAGACACAACAACAAAGTATCAAAAGTTTGGGTAGACACAGACAAGGAGCAAAGACACAACAACACTATTGGCGGCCAAGGAAAGAATGGCTCTGATACCAAAAAGGGAGGGGACCAAGGCGCAGAAGGCAGAAGCACAGGAAGCACAGAAATAGTATATCGAAAATAAGATTAACAAAGTAGAACCAACCAAGGAGGCAGTAGCACAAGTAATAATCAAAATAATTTAAAATAAATATGAGGCGGTAGAACCAGCCAAACAATATAACATTAAACAAGTAGTTGATCTGAAAGTAGTTAATATTGAAGATACTTAAAACATTTACAGTAGTAGTAAACACTTACAGCAAAAGGAGGGGTAAGTTACAAGTACTGGGGATCAATAGCCGATCGGGGCTATCTGATTACAAACTGGAGGCCGATTGAAGCCATTTGGTTACAAAAGTAAAACTGACTGGGGAATTACAAATGTAAACTAGGGTTGCCATCTGATTACAAGACTAAGGGTTGTAATGAGAAAGGAGGT
Source organism: Lithocarpus polystachyus (assembly GCA_033629205.1). NCBI lineage: Eukaryota > Viridiplantae > Streptophyta > Magnoliopsida > Fagales > Fagaceae > Lithocarpus > Lithocarpus polystachyus. Next base: position 50,861,543 of record CM066164.1, read on the forward strand.
ATTTGTGAGGTTGTTTCTTTAACTTGGCCTCTAACTAGACCTGCTTTAGAATGGAGAAGAGGCTGCCTTTTATAGACTTGAGGGAGCCTTGGATCCTCTGAAGATTGCTGAAAATCTAGAAGGGTAAATGCTTTTACTGAGGTGAAAACTGTAAGGAAATATATATGTTTACATCGCATACAAAACATACGCAGCGGAAAATAAACGGATCTACTTCATTCGCAATTTATAACATGCACTATGTAGATTTCAAATAAGAACAAGAGAGTGTACCTTGATGCGGTGAAATTCAAAACCGAATGAAGAAGTGCTCGGGAAGACTTTCAATCTTCACTCCAATTCCACTTGATGCCCAAGATGTGTGGTCTCTCAATCAGTTCTATGTTTTCTAGAGAGAATATGAAAGAGTGTTTCTCTTCCTTATATTATCTTATTCATTAAACATACAAACCATTTTATTTTATATAAAATTCTGTATGTTTCTCTCCACATAACTGATTATCTAATTGGGCTAGCCTTTTGGGCCTTCCCAATTGGGCTTTAGTGTGTGGCTTGGAGTGGGACCAAAAGGGAACATATAAGACGCTAGCTCCAATGGGCCTTGGGCTTTTCTGTCAACTCTTGACAAGTCCAAAGTTACCATTAATTATATTTAATACCACTATATAAATATAATTGCACTCTAGGCCTCATTAATAAATTATATCCCAAGACTTTATTATACATGCAACCCTTTCATAAAAAATTCGTAGTAATACAAAGTCATGAATATAGACTGCCACTTTGTAAATTACTACATCTTAATCCTTGAGTACCCGGTTTAATCCTTTTGAGTTATTCACCATATATTTATAAAATCCAATTTCATAAATATATACTTTAATCTTACTAAAGTGGTTAGGCCTAACTCTCTGAATAACTGTACCCATTAAACTTATCTCAAGGGAATATTTTATATCTCCGTTAAGAGACTATGAATTTCATCTTGAGAATATATGTTCCATCAACACTAAATGTGACTGCCCAACATACTGAAATTTTGACTATTACTTCAGATCTCACTCCTGATATATCAAAGCAGTCTACATTTGATGATCAGGTCCATTATTCTCTCAGGATTAAGAGTTCATATGAATACAAGTCGTGAGATTTATTATTCAATTGACAGTCATTAGGAGAATAATAAATCTCACAGTAGTACAGTTCAATATGTCTTAACTCTTAAAACATACCAACATATTAACTAGAAGTCACCACTTCCATGATCAAGACAAATCATCATAGTTAATATGTTATAGTCTTCGCAGATGAAATGCCCAATTTCATCACCGACTACGAACAAAATTCTGAGTTTACAAAGAACTTGTGATCTATATCTTCTGTGACTAAATCACATACTATGCATCTCATGGACTATTTGATAATGTCCGAATATTCATGTTACCATTATTTTAGATAAGAATAAAGTAACTTTATTAAACACAATATTAAGTCATACATCATTTCTCACATAATGTCATACATAATATCATACATAGCACCATACAATAGGATTTAAGGGCACTTATCCCAACAATCTCCCACTTGCCCTAAAGACTATTGTGCACTAATCTAACTCCCATTCCCTCCAAATGTGACTCGAAGGTCCTTTGAGGCAAGACTTTGGTAAAGGGATCTGCTAGATTATTTGCACTTTCAATCTTTGCTACCACCACATCTCCACGAGCAACAATGTCTCGAATGATGTGGTACTTTCTCTCAATGTGCTTTCCTTTCTTATGATTCCTTGGATCTTTGGATTGTGCAACCGCGCCACTATTGTCACAAAACAATGTGATAGGAACTTGCTCCATTCTCACCACACCAAGATCAAAAAGGAATTTCTTGAGCCAAACAGCTTCCTTTGCCGCCTCACAAGCAGCAACATATTCAGCTTCCATGGTAGAGTCCGCAATACAAGATTGCTTAACACTCCCCCAACTTATGGCTCCACCTCCCAAGGTGAAAACACTCCCCCAATTTCATCACCGACTACGAACCAAAATTCTGAGTTTACAAAGAACTTGTGATCTATATCTTCTGTGACTAAATCACATAAATCACATACTATGCATCTCATGGACTATTTGATAATATCTGAATATTCATGTTACCATTATTTTAGATAAGAATAAAGTAACTTTATTAAACACAATATTAAGTCATACATCATTTCTCACATAATATCATACATAGCACCATACAATAGGATTTAAGGGCACTTATCCCAAAAAAAACCTTTTCCACCGAAAGCAAATAGTACTTCTGAATCATTGTGCTAGGTATTGTTCATGAATAATGACTGGTACTGTTCATGAATAGTGTCTTGTCTTTTGTCTGAAACTGTCGGCTGAGTGCGGAGACTGTTCATCAACAATAACTAGTGCTGTAGATGAATGGTAACCAGCCTGGAGATACTGTTCTGAATAGTGACTGGTGCTATCCAGAATAACTTAATTGCTATCCAAATTGTAACCATCATAAGGATCCTGAGAATCCTGGAACAATGGGTCATTTGGATTGAAATTGGCTGAAGCTTCTGAAGAAGCAGGAGAACCCTTTTCTTCTAACTCTAACTGCTCTGACTGGAGGAGCAATTGCTGGGCAAGATCTTTTAATTCCTTGCAAGATTTTCTGGCGATCTGGACGGAGTCTAGGCTAGACTAAGACCTTGTGACTGGAGCAATAGTCCTCTAAACTAAAGGAGGGAAGTCCTTATGGATTTGACTGATGATTGGATCAATCTTAAGACTATCCCACCATTTTACTGAGAATTCTTTGTTCAACAGATTGTTGTTGATCTCATAATTCCACATATTGATCCACTAGATCCTATACCTGGCTATCATGTGTAGGATTTCTAGAAACTGGGAATTATGGCTTGTGATTCTGAACCTGGAACTGAAGTACCTAAGGGCATCTTGCAGAGGTTCAGGCCAAATTTTGGGGATTGGTCCAAACATTTCCCACCACTTGAGAAACCATGTAGGGATTTGTCCAAAGAATTTCTTGTCAAACATTAAAAACCAAGAATGATCAAAATTCTTGTTCTGGTAAAAGAGAACCTTCTCAAAGGCGTCCATGTAGTCATGGTAACTATAATGGAGTTCTGAACCTGAGAGAGACTTGAGGCCTGTGAGCTTCTTAAGCAAGGAGGGGTGCCTTCCCCAATCTTTGCAACTGACAAAACCTGTGATGATGAACTTATGGTAGAGGACTACTGAGTGGTCCCCTTTGTTCATAACGTTTTCTACATGAGCAGACTCTTCCTGGATTTGGATACTCCAATAGTACTTGATGTTTTTCTTTGGGTGTTTTGGGAGGTAGTGCCATCCTTCTGGTAATTCTTCCATGGCTAGAGCCAAAGGATCTTTTATATGAACTATGTGGAGTTCAATTTAAGAGATATGTTGTACAAAAGACTTCTTAAAATAGGGAGACCTGTTTTTTCTAAATGGAAACTGGGATGATCTTTGGGACAGTATGAGAGCAAAGGGGTCATCGACTGTGTATGGGGTGATTGCCCTGGGAGCTAGGGTAACTAGGGCTGAGCTATAACTGGGTTGGGCTGGCCTTTCGTAGTTTGGTTTCAGAATGGTAGAAACCATAAATCGATTGGCTATAGGTACTAGGGAGACTAGTACCAATTGGCCAGGGTTCTTTGCTTGACTGGTACTTTCTTGGGTTTGCTGTTTAGGCAACTTTGGAGGTTGTACGGGTCTTTTCCCAAACATCTTGGTTTGGACTCTGCAAAAATTCACGGGTAAGGAAATCAGGGATATTGTTTTGAGTTCCTTTTATGAATTCTATCTCAAAGTCAAAAACTGAAAGGATGGCTTGCCATCGTGCAAAAATTTGTTTGGATGCAATGTTTTGAACATCTTTTTCTAAAACATGGTTTGAAGATTGACAATCAATCCGTATTAAAAACTTTTGATTTAAAAGATCACTTTGAAACTTTGAAATACATAGTACTATAGATAAAATTTCCTTTTTAATAGTACTATAATTAACCTGAGTGGGTGTCTAAATTCTTGAGTGGAAACAGACTATCTGTTTCAGAGAATTAGGACTAACACGCTGAAGAAGAATGCCACCATAACCTATGTCAGAGGCATATGTCTGGACAATCTTGAAGGAATTGACTGAGGGAATTCCTAAACAAGGGAGTGTCTTGACATACTTCTTGATTTCTTGGACAACCGAAGTATGGGCTTGTGTCCAAGGGGGAGGACTGGTTTGAAGTCTATCAAAAAGGGGTTTACATTGCTACTGGAGATTTTGATAGAAATCTGAAATGTAATTTAGAGATCCTAGAAATCTCTAAAGCTGGGTTTTATCTAGGATTTCATCTGGAAACTTTTTCGCAAACTGAATAACTCTATCTATAGGTTTTATGACACCATGTCTTATATCAAAACCTAAGAATCGCACACTAGTTTGGAAAAGTTTGATTTTGGGGACTAAAACAACAAGACCATTGAGTTTGATGGTGTGGAGGAATGCTCGCAGGTGTTTCCAATGTTGATCTAAGGATTCTGAAAAGATAAGTATATCGTCGATGTACACAATGGCATGACTAGAGAATGGATTGAAAATCTCATTCATGATATTCTGGAATTCGGAAGGTGCATTTTTTAAACCAAAGGGCATTACATTCCATTCGTAATGACCAAAGGGTGTGGTAAAGGCTATCTTGTACCTATCAGACTCTCTGATTTGTATTTGCCAAAACCACTCTTCATGTCAAACTTACTGAAAACTACTGCTTTACTAAGCCTATTGACTAAGTCTTTTTTGTTGGGAATTGGGTACCTTACCCATTCTAAGACTTTGTTAAGGGGCTTGTAATTGATAACTAGTCTGGGTACACCTCTCTCAATCTCAGCATTTTTCTGAACATAAAAGGCTGCACAAGACCATGGTGACCTAGATTTCCTGATGATCCCTTTGTTAAGGAGATCCTCTATCTCAGCTCTACAAACATCCATAAGTTCTTGGTTCATTTGGATAGGTCGAGATTTGGTCGGGATATCCTTTTAATGAAAATCTTTGACATATGGAAGGGCTACCTCATGTCTTTTTCTATGCCAAAAAGCTATGGGTAGATCAGAGCAGACTTCCTGCTTGAGTTTTTCTTTAAACTTCCTGATCTCTGCTTGGATGTTTTTACAAGTTAGTCTTTCTTCAACTTTCATGTATTTCAAATCATCCTCAAGGTACTTAAGATGCTTGGTTTTGGCACTAATAAGGTTAAGGGTCTTGGAGACGAAGACTTCCTAGAGGCTGCTGATGTCTCTATGTTCCGGACTCCTAAGAAACTTACACTTAACTAGCTGGCCAAAAGAATGGGTAGTGATTCCTTCACTATTGGTGATGAAAGGATACAACAGACACATGAAAGGGTTTCGTAAGATGACCCTATCTGTCATATTCTTAACTAGGACAAATGTGGTTTTGAAACATGTGTTGTCCTGACACACATGTGCTTTGGGGATCTTGAATTCAATCTGCATTTTTCCCCCACTTGCGGATGTTAATCTTTCCCTAGTCTTTCTAAAGTACTTGAAGGGAATGATTCCTTCTTGAATGCAGTTGAAATTAGCGCCTAAATCTATCAAGGCTACAACCTCAAATTCAAAATCTTTCCTAATGATAATCCTAACTTTGGAATGCCATTTTTGGAAGTTAATCCTACTGATGGTTTCTAAGAACTTCTGACTGGGTTGTTCTTCCTGAACCGTATCTGCTGTAGGGTTAACTGTTTCTTCTTCATCACCTGAAGGGTTCTGAAATAAGGGTCCTTCCTCATTGCCTTGATGAGAAGTACTTTCTAGATTCTTAACTCTTTGATCAAGGAGAGTGCTATCAACCCTAAGAATGGTTAGTTCTTGCTTGAGGGTTCTAACCTCGGACTTGGTTTCCTTGATCTCCTTTTGAAGGTCATTGACTGTAACTTCCTTCTTAGACTTGGAAAACCTATCATAGATTTTCCCTAGATCTACCTTGGGTTCACGAATCCTTTGTTCAGGTTTACAGGTTTCCCTAACTAAGGTTGCATGAAACGCACTAAGTTTCTGGGCTTTAACTACTAGATCATCGATCTGTTCTATGAGATCTAGGAGTAGTTCTTCTTGCATGCTAAGCACACTAACTTGTTTACTGAGAACGTTGATAGTTTTGTTCCTACAACAACTATCTTTACAAGCTAAATCAATGCCTGGGCCACTAGAAGAATCTGAGTCTCTAGAGAGTTCGGAAGATGATGACTGGTTTATTTGATGGATCTCATGGTCACTAGAACTACTAGTTGACTCACTTTCTATGTAATCAAGTTCTAGGAGTTTGAAGATCTCATCTTTACTGGTTTGGTCACTAACTAAAGTGTTGATAAGGGATTTTGCCTTGGTTCTGTACTCTTTGCTGAAATGACCTCTTTTACCACAATTGAAGCATTTTCCTGATGCTTTTGCGGGTTTCTGATATTTTCCTGTGAACTTAAATTTGGATTGCTTTCCTTTCTTATAGAAATCATTATCCTTGAAGTTTCTATACTTCTGTTTTCTATAATACTTGGAGACTATTCTTTTCCTATGAAATTTTTCAAGGGATTCTTTCCAACTGATCCTGGATTTTCTCTTGGCGAGGGCTATGGGAGACAAACCATACTGTGTACAGAAGTTTCCTACTTCGTACTTGGCTTTACTCTTACTAGCCTGGCTTTGGATTTTGAAATCTCTGCACATCTTCATTCCTTCACTGCGGATTGTGCTAGATATATCACCATAGGTTAGGTTATCAGAATCTATGACACTTAAGGGGTTACAAAGGGTTTCTTTCACCTTTTCAGCAAATAATCTGGGTAACCCGTTGATGAATTTCTCCTTCCAAAATGGAGAGTTACAATCACTTCTATGCATGACTTTGGTGGTGAACACATATTCGTACCACCTGTAGTCTCCTAGGGTTCGACATCTCAGGTTACTCAGCTGATCGTAAATCCTCGATGTGATATTGCTAGGTTTTCCTACGAAGTAATTCATTATCGTATAGATCAGGGTATTAACTCCATCAAGAATTCCTTTTCCTAAGTGTTCGTCAAAGATAGGGAGACCTTCCTCATCTTTTTGGACTGAATGCTTGATATCATCTTTGGATCCTTCTGTTAGGCAATTGTTCCACCATTGAAGAAGTTTTCCTGTGAATCCTAAGGCTATGAGCTCAATGACCTCTGTGTGTGGGGACGTCCTTCGTTCAAGTAGTTATTGGCTACCATGGTCATATGCTGGATCTTGTTTAGGATTTCCTATTCTGATAAACCATCTATGTTCCACTCATAGAGTTTACTAGAGGATACTGAGAATTGGTTACTAACATTCCTTTCCTCATACTAGAGGTCAGGGGGTGTTCGTCTAGGATACCAATTCTTGGTTAAACTGGTTAGGGTTGTGTGGTGAAGCCTTTTCACCTTTAAACCTCAAAACTGGTTTTCTATGTGTTCTATCTCCTTTTCATTCTCTGAGGAGGTTCTGCTAGAACTACTAGAAGCTGTGTGGATATCTAAGACATTAAGCTGAGTGGCTTTACTAGGTGAAGGGGTGACTGGTTCCTTCTTCACAAGTTCCTCAAGCTTCTGGTTGACAATTTCTAAGGCTATTACGTCCTTAGACCTAAGGCTAGTATGCCTAGTTGTGGGGAGTTTGATTAAAGGCTTTTCTAGGGTTTGGATGGGTTTACTAGGGTTTTCTGGCTGGAGGACAACCTTGTTTTCCATCTTGTTTTCAACCCTATCAAGTTGTTTTCCTATTACACCTAGATACTGGTTGGTGTAGTTGTTCTGCTCGATCACCTTCTTTACAAGTTTCTCTTCTTCTAAAGGAATCCTGAAAGGGGTACCAAGGCTATCTTGTCCTTTATACTTAAAGGTGATAGTTGTCTGGGGTGGATGACTAGACCGAACAACTTCCTTAATGTCTTCTTTGGTCCAGTTGGTTTTGGTAATGACACAAGATCTTTTGTGCCATTCAAAATGGTTCTCAAAATATTCAAAGAAAGGGACATTGTTGGATATCTCTTTCATGAATACTTGCCATTTCTCTAGAACTTCTTTCTTTTGTTCTAGGGTATGGTTGGCTCTATAGGCTTCTCTTTTGACTCTGTTTTCTTCAAAATCAAATTCCTTTCCTAGGGCTAATAGGTTAGGGGTGAAGTCTTTCTTTATAACCATAATTTCATGGTCAACTGGGGGTTCCTGAATCCTCCATATCAGTCGTGGATGGGGATGGTGTATTTTGACGGTTGTCATCGTCCTGATTAACAACTGAGTCTTGTCTGGCTGTGTAGCAAGGGGTACTAATCTTAGGGATATTCCAATCTCCCATTTTTAGATCTACATCTGATAACTCATAATTCTCGGAATTGAGAATTCCAGCTTCTTGTGAAATCTCGGGGAGGGATGATGTTCTATTAACTATACTGGAAGAGAAGTTACTTCTAAACAATCTATCATTTTGATCAACTATTTACTTTAATCAATTAAGACCTAATTACCTTTATCTTCAAATAACTGGATCTAACCTTAGATCTGTAATAGGGTGTTCAACAAGACGATTGCCTTCTCGTGCAAACTACAACCTCTGATTGCCTCAATCCTAAACACCTAAACGCCTCACTCTGGATAGACAGCGACACGGTGACCAAGGATACCGGGGACTGATTGGGTTATAAAATAGCACTGATCAAGGCTTACTTGTCTCAACAGTACACATCTGTGACAAACTTTGGGGCTAAATACAAAAACAAGAAGAAGCAGATAACTGGGAGATAACTGGTTGGCATAAACAGATAACACAGAATGATAAATAAATGGGGTAAAAGAAAACTCTTAGATTCAACGGTATAGATAGAAGAAGATCACGAAAATTAGATATAATTTAACTGGTACTGTTCATGAATAGTTTTAAGTATGTTCTATATAGTCTTCCCCTATATAGAACAAGGAGACAAAAATTGTCAGTAGTATGTTGGATAATTGAGGATACTAAATTAATGTTGGAAAAACTAGTTTTGCATCTCATTCAAAACTCACAGCGGAAGCAACACAAGGATCTACTTCATTCATATAAGATAACATGAGATTTCTAAGTTTTAGAAACAAAGAATAGAAAAGCGTACCTTGATGCAGTGAAATTCAAAACAAAAGAAGATTGAACTTGAGAAGACCTTCAATCTTCACCCAAATTCCACAAACCCAAAATGTATAGTCTCTCAATTAATTATGTACATACTTGTTCAAGAAAGAAGGTGTTTTTTTGAGATTTTTTTTTTCTTTTAATCATACGTGTGTTTTTTTAACTGTCAAAAGACAGTTACTTTATTTAATAACTTTTATTAAATAAATAAATAATTGATTATCTAATTGGGCTAGCCTTTTGGGCAGGCTCAATTGGGCTTTAGTGTATGGCTTAGGATGGGACCAAAGGAACAAATAAAGCTCTAGCTCCAATGAGTTCTGGGCTTATCTGTCAACTCTTAACAAGCCCAAAGATACTATTAATTATATTTAATACAACTATATAAATATAATTGCACTCTAGACTTTATTAATAAAATTAAATCTCAAGACTTTATTATCTAAACAATTAACCCCTTCATGAAAATATTCGTAGTAATACAAAGTCATAATATATAACTGCCACTTTAAAAATTACTACATCTTGATCCTTGAGTACCCGGTTTAACCCTTTAAGTTATTTATATATATTTATAAAATCAAATTTCATAAAATATAAACTTTAGTAACTCTTTACGAAAGTAGTTAGACCTAACACTCTGAATAACCAAAGTCATTAAACTTATCATAAAAGAATATTTTATATCTCTACAAAGAGACTATGAATTCCTTCTTGAGAATATGTGTTCCTTTAGCACTACGTGTGACTGCCTAACATACTGAGATTTTGACCGTTGAATTAGATCTCACTCCTGATATATCAAAGTAACCTACATTTCATAATCAAGTTCTCTCCACTCAAGATTGAGAGTTTATGTAAATTAAAGTCGTGAGATTTATTATTCAGTTGACAGTCGTTAATAGAATAATTAATCTCACAGTGGTCTAGTTCAATATGTCTTATACACTTAAGACACATCAACATATCAACTAGAAGTCTCCACTTCCATTATCAAAACAAACGATCTTAGTTAACACGTAATAGTCTTCACAGATGAAATGTCTAATTTCATCACCGACTACGAACTAAGGTTTAGAATTTACAAAGAACTTGTGATTTATATCTACTGTGACGAATCATGTAAATTACATACTATGCATCTTAATGACTATATGATAATGTTCAAATATTCATGCTACCATTATTTTAGATAATAAAACAATTTCATTATTTATAACATAATGTCATACATAATATTATACACAACATCGTACAATAGGATTTTAGGACACTAATCCTAACAATTAAAGATTTGGCTTACATTCAGTACTTTTTTAACTGAAATCTTATTTTATTTTAACGAGAGATTGTCACGTCACCCACTAACTAAATAAAAGTATAGATTAAAACACACTACCATCTAGTATTGTATATTTAAAATAAAAGTACATGTCCAATTAAAAAAGTACTGAAAGTAAACCAAACTCCTAAATTAAGTTTTTCTTTTTCTTTTTTCTTTTTTCTTTTTTCTTTTATTGTTTTAAATTTAATGGGAACGTATATCATATTAATTTGTACCCAAAGATATTACTAGATCAATCAACGCAATCTCTGCCACATTTGCCTAGATCTTCGCCAATCTGGCGAGATCAGCATATTTGGTAAAATCTCCACAAGAGGTCCAGATCCGATGGAGATCACAACATCTCTCCAACAGGCCACAAACAAAAGGAGGACAACGAATTCATTCTAGCAATCTGTTCGGCCCAAATCAGATGGTTACCAGGTCAGCAAGTCATATCCCACCGGTCAGTAATGATTATTAGATTCTAACCAAACCCGACCCATAGACACCTAACTACGAAGATCAATTTTCAACCAACCCAGACCCTTGAGTGTTTCTTTGCATGTTGCCCTTAAATCATTAGAGTTGGATCTGAAATTATAAGCATTTAAATTATAACCGTTGCATCTGAAATTAAAATCGTGAAATTACAGATTTCACTATTATAATGAGATATTTTAATGAGATAACAATCATGAAAACAAATTTCATCTTCATTAGCCTTTATATCTTTTACCATTTTCTACATTACAACCTCAAACATATTGCAACCCGTACAACAAATGTACAATGCAGTTAAATCAAATCTTGCCTCCATGCAAAACTTTGGCTTCAACCTGCAACCCCGATCAAGATGTTCTGCATGGGCTTCTGCTAGACGAACCCGCAACAAATCCAAATTTACCTAAAATGCCCAGAAATAAGAATATTAATAATTAGTCCGGACAACAAATCATTTCAAGTAATCCAACTATCAGTCTGTTTTCTATCTTTTACACTCCTATTTTGTAAATATCTTTTTCCATAAGAAAAGGAAAAATATCTTTACGATATGATCACCTCTTCACTATGAATCAACTTTGATTACTAGTGGGGCATACTCTTTAAAACAATTATAAAGTCATCCATTATGTAATGTATGCTGACGACATAGTTTTCTTCTCAAGAAAAAATATAACACTTAACGCCATCCAGCCTAAAATAGTTATATTAATCTCACATAGGAATAAGTAGGAAAATTCATGGAGATAGCAAGACCTCATTGCCTTTGTTGAGTTGAAGTTCACAGAGAGTGCAGTATATAAGATGGTAATTCTCTAGCAACTCTCCTTGCTTACATATGGGGCACCAAATCTTCTCGCGCTCCTACCATCAGCATCCAAAATTCTAATTAGTTTCTCTTTTCTTTCTTTGAAAAAAAAGGGGGGGAATAGGAAAAAAGCGTTTTTAAAAGAAACTATTTATAAGCATTTTTGCAATGTTGGATTCACACACAACACATGGGACAAGTTTTGATAGGATATGGACACACCAAGTAGCAGATTGAAATAAAGCAAGCAAGGGAGACAAACCAAGGTAACTCAGAGTAGCCCTCAGACTACTAGTGCCACAAGACAAGCTGTCCTGAACAGTAAAGGTAGCAGGAATGTCTAAAGGGCTGCTTATAAATTAAAAGATTTATGGTTTCAAGGGATTCTATAATAATTAAGCTGCATGGGTATTACCTTCTTTTTTTAAGTAAGATTTCATTAATAGGGTGCCACCAATATACACAGGATGTATACAGGTACACCGAAATTAAACACTTTTTTTTTATGTAAGTAATAAGATATATTGAACACCCTAATACACAGGCAGTGAATGAGGGAAAAGAAATCAAATACAAAAATTGCAAGAGTCTAGGAGATCAAAAGAAGGGAATGATTGATTTTGCAAGGCAAACAACCAATCCCTTAAAGTTCTAAAAAAGAGAAGCTTGAGGTCCGGAATAGATCTCTCGATATCTTCAAAGCATCTACTATTTCTCTCCCTCCACAGACACCACATTAAGCAATGAGGAATGATGGACCAAATAAAATCCTTTCGATGATGACCAAAGCTGCCTTGCCAACACCCTAACAACTCCAAAACAATGTGCGGCATAACCCAAGATACTCCAAATAGACCCAAAACCATAGACCATAGATCCAAAGCAAAAGGACAATGAAGGAATAGATGGTCAACCGATTCACCATTTCTCTTACACATGTAGCACCAGTCCAAAATCCACACCTTCCTTTTTCGTAAATTATCTATCGTCAAGCATTTCCTAAGGCAGCAGTCCAAACGAAGAAAGCTACTCTAGAGAGAATCTTCTGCTTCTCTAAATACTTTTCCAAGGAAAACCAAAGAAAGTGTTGCCGAATAAAATTCTATAATAATCCCTAACCAAGAAACCCTTATCTTTGCTAGGAATCCAAAACATTTTATATATCCTCACCTAGCCCCCTTATAGGAGAATCATATATGGTTACCATGAAGGCTGACATAGCCTCTAGATCCCGAGCATGCACACCCCTAAAGAATCTCACATCCCAAAAGAGGACACCATTGGCAGACTTCATAAGCTCAGCCACACTGGCATCCTTATTCCTGCAAAATCTGAACAAGCCAGGATAACTAACAGCAAGAGATGTCACTCCACACCACCTGTCTTGCCAAAACTTCACTCTAGACCCATCACCAATATCATACAGAATATGGCATGAGAAAGAAGGCCACCCCTGGTTGATATTTTTCTATAAACCAACACCATAAGGGCCATTCACAAATCTGGTACACCAGCCCCCCCACACACATCCATATTTCATCTCTATCACTTGTCTCCAAAGGGCATCTTTCTCAGACCCAAATCTCCAAAGCCACTTCCCAAGTAAAGCTTCATTGAAAAGTCTTATCTTCCTTAACCCTAAGCCACCCGAAGAAATAGGAGCACAAACAGTATCCCATTTAACCAAATGAATTTTAGGATCATCTCCAAAACTGCCCCATAAGAAATTCCGTTGAAGCCTCTCAATTCGGTTAGCCACACTAGCAGGTAAAGGGAATAAAGATAGAAAATAAGTGGGTAAGTTAGAAAGGGTGCTTTTGATGAAGGTGACTCTACCACCCTTGGATAAATATAAGTGCTTCCAACCCGCCAATCTCTTCTCCATTTTCTCCAAATAGGATTCCATATGGTCTTATCCTTGAATTTAGCACCCAAAGGAAGACCCAGATATTTCTTTGGGAGAGAACCCTGCTTGCAACCAAGAACAGCCAAGAAAAGGTCAATATTATGGACAACCCCAACCGGAACCAATTCTGACTTGCCCAGGTTAATCTTTAGACCCGACACCACCTTAAACCAGATAAGAATCATACGATGAATCAAGATCTGATCTAAATCAGCCTCAAAAAAAATTAGCATGTCATCCGCAAAAAGGAGATGAGACACCGCCATGGATCTTCCCTCCAAGTTACCCAGACTATATCCTAACATGCGACCTTCAAGAACAGCTTCCATAACCAAAACAAACAACAATAGAGACAGCGGATCACCTTGCCTCAATTCTCTGGAGCTACCAAAGAATCCACAAGGAGAGCCATTGATCAAGATGGAAAAACAGACTGTAGATAGACAAAAGAAGATCCATTGTCTCCACTTGGCTGAGAACCCACTTCTTTCTAACATCTGCAACAGAAAACTCCAATTAACATGGTCAAAAGCCTTCTCAACATCCAGCTTACAAATCAGCCCCAGCACCCCAGACTTCAATCTACTATCAAGACATTCATTAGCAATAAGAACAGAGTCAAGGATCTGTCTGTCCTTCACAAAAGCATTTTGAGATGCTGAGATTAAATCCCCCATTACCGTGCGGAGACGATTCACCAAGACTTTAGCAATAATTTTATAAACCCCCCCGACCAAACTAATGGGCCGAAAGTCCCTAATCTCACTTGCTGCATGTGTTTTAGGAATGAGAGTAATAACGTTGCGCTTAAACTTTTCTCAAACTGACCATTGGCAAAAAAAATGATGAAATACGGCCAAAAGCTCAGGTTTAACAATCCCCCAACAAGCTTGGAAAAATTTCTGCCTCTTCAAAAGGTCTCTCTAACCAATCCGCATTATCGCCAGAAATCATTGGAAAAACCAACGAATCCGGAAACAGACGATCAACCTGCTGCTCAGAGTACAAATTCATGAAGAAATGAGTAGTGTAGTCTGCAATTATACCCTGATCTGCAAAACAAGGTACCATTAACCATTAGGTTTTCGATACCATTATTTTTTCTGTTAGAATTAGCCATTCTATGAAAGAATCTGGTATTGGCGTCCCCTTCCTTCAAGTGCAACACCCTAGACTTTTGCCTCCAACTAATCTCTACCATAAGAGTCAACTTTTCAATATCAGTACGAAGATTGGTTTGTTCTAACTTCTCCTCAGTTAATAATCTATGAGTCTCCTCTTTAGCATCCAAAACATTCAGCTTGCTCCAAAGTTCTTGTTTCTTAAATGTGACATTGCCAAACTCAATCTCATTCCACTTTTTTAAATCCAACTTCAAGGCAGCCAATTTCTTAGCTAGAACAAAACTTGGGGTTCCTTGGAACAAATAGGATGACCACTACTTCTTCACTTTGATTATATTAAAGTCCCCTCCGAGGCACCAAGGCAAATCCCACCAACCGATCAGCCTGGTTAGTTCGTCCCACATCAACCTACGCCTTTTGTTCAAGTTTGGCCCATATACGCCCATAAAAGCCCACTCAAATTGGTCGCCTACATTTTTAAACTTGCATGAGACCAAAAAATGCCCCACTGCTTCCTCCACCTTTTCCACAACCCGTCTATCCCACATCAATAAAATACCTCCAGAAGCACCATCTAAACCAAGTACAACCAGTCTACAAATGAACAGCTCCATATACTTCGAACAATACCTCTTGTAATCCACTCTAGTTTGGTCTCTTGCAGACACACAATATCAGCCTTCCAGGATCGTAACAAGTTACGAATCTGAAGCCTCTTATCAACTTCATTCAGCCCTCTGACATTCCAGGAAAGAAGCTTCAAATTCATTGAACAACAGAAAGAACCCGATTCCTATTAAAACCACTTCGCCTAGCAGCTGTTAAGCCATAATTAATAGAACTAAACCAACCTTTCAACTCTCTTAAACCTTTCGCCCCCGAACCTTTAAAACCACACGTTTTCATGTTCACCTCAGCCCTCCAATTTAATTCAGCTTCAACAGCCAATAAAAATTTTGTTGCTTGAGCTTCCAAACCCTCAAGGGACGTGCCAAGGAAGCTATCGAAATTATTGAATCTCTTTTGAAACCAATCGGAATAAGGTTCCGGACTCTCTGCAGTATCCACACCCACAAAACTTTCCACATCCACAAGTGACTGCTCTGCCATGGCCAAAGGTAGAGAAAAAAGCAATTGGTTCAACTTGTAGGGGCTGAAAAGCTTCCTCTGAGTAGGTATCCGAAACCCAATCCTCCACCAATACTTCATCCTCTTCAATAAGAGCCGATGACACATTTGTAGCGTCAGAAGACACCAACGGAACTAAGGCCAGCTGTTTTTGCTTTTCCAATACCTCTAAAGCTTCACACCAAGGCAAAGAGATCTGTATCAAAACCGCAATCCTCCTCCCATCACGTAATTCAAGGACCCACTGCTCCAAATTCCCCCATTTCTTGACTATATTGCCGGAATGGTCCCGAAGAATCTGTCGGAGGCCACGCTCTAAGCTATCGTCGCTATCTGATGAGCATGCCGACCCATTTTTGGCCTCCTCGAACTCGCCGGAGCAGAGAAGCACAGTCTCGACTGCAACGGATACTGGGCACTAAAAGTACATTGATCAAGCAAGTCAAGCAAAGCAGCTAAAAAAAAAAAAAAAAACAACCCCAAAGCATTTATACACTCAAGCAAAGTCTTGAGGAATAAAAGCTCTAGGTCATGAACCAATCTTTCACAGCCCTTAAAAGTCCGAGAATTTCTCTCCAACTAAATAACCCCACATGAGAGAGATTATACTCCAAATCTCAGCATTACTACACTTGCTAAACTTGCCTTGCCAACTGACTAAGAGCTCCACAACACCTTGCATGGTTATTTCTTAATTTGCAAGCAATAGCAGAAAAAATACAAATTACAATTAAGTATAATGATTAAGAAATATAAGGATGGGCAATGATGCATTCAAAATAAAGTAAACAAGCTCAATTATACACATAATCAACCCTAATTTTAGTATTGTACATGAAGCCTTTTGTGATACTAAAAATAATTTTATTGAAAACTGAAAACCCTCCAAAGGCAAAACCAATCAATTCAGATATCTTTAGGACTCCATTTGATCAAAGAAAAACTACCAGAAATATGTGTAATATAAAAACCTGGCTCCCAATAAAACAAGTGTAAGATGCTGGAAACTACTACAAAACCCAGCCCAAGGTTGAAAAAGAAAATGGCCCCAATAATAGAAAATCTGTTCAGGCACACTCAGGACATATATGCTTACAATTCTCAAGCCAGTTACTTGAAGGGTTTTGTGTGTGTGTGTGTGTGTTAACTACCTGGTTCAGGCTTGCAATGGAACCTAATTTTCCTATCCACTTCTCTCTCATTCTATAACCTCTTCTTTTCTTTTCTTTTTTCATTTATTTTTTTCTGGTTGAGATCCTTTACTGCTGATTAAAAGTCAAGGATCACATCCACCTCTATCATCTGGATTGTTAACCCTAGTGGCTTTCCTTCTCCGGCCCCTCCAATGAGTTCTCATCCTCAGAGGTGGACGAGAAAATTTCATAACTACTTGACATACAACAATTTTCAAGTAAACTGATAGTGGAACTAACATGATTCTATGTTTTATGCAAATAACAATTCAATCAGAATAATATGCACAATGACAACACAGACTTTTGAACATGTATATATGGCCAGAGAAATTAAATAAGCATGGTACATGGAATTAGATGTAAATTTTATAAAAAGATACATATATATACCATATACCATTAACTGTTGTGTAAACAAATACAAACTGCGGCTGTCATACCTGCTCATCATTCAGCTGCATGTGCTCATAAACTGCACGGGCCAAGTATGCATCTTCTTCATCTTCCCATGTTTCAATATGGGCCTGAGGTTCTGTGAGCAAAATCAAGCATTTATGTTCAAAAGATACCTTGATGTTTTGACCAATTTTTGATAAGTAACACTTTGACCAATTATAAGCTCCAAAGAAGACATATGTATATAGATCCAAATATATAATGGTCAAACACTTATTTGGTCCCTCAATTTTGTGTGAAGCTCCAATTTGGTCCTAAAATTTAAATAGTAGCAAGACCATCAAATATCTAAAATGTTGCAACTACGTTGCTTAGCCTATCAAATGCAACAGAAACCACCAAGGCAATTATCACTAACAATGTTGTTAACCATAGATAAAGCTTTAACACTCCCTCCAATTCAATCTAGTTGGGCTGCTTTCCTTTTTGGACTATCTCAAAGTACATGGAAGTTTCCAAAAATGTTCATCCATTAAACTTTCAATATCACTTTTAAAATTTGGACCCACATTTTTTAAAATATGAATCCACCTGTTTTCTTCCTTTTCAGAGTGAATAATGATGACAAGAATGCTTCTTGGCCAACCTAACAACATTTTAGGAGGATTTTTATATTTATTTTGTTTAGTTTAAACAAGGAACATTCATACAAATGTGTCAAATATGCTAGTTGCTTATTCATGCCTTTGAGTTTGTCCACAACCCCAAAAAAACCACAGCCATATCCACCACTTGTGCCACTAAATCCATGGATTTATCCAAATCCAGTGTGGATGCCAAAGTTGGTGGGTTTATGCATTTTGGTTGGCTTATGGACATGACGAAGCTGGGAAATAATGAATGCAGTAAAGCTTGGTGTAATTGATTGCTTCTTTCTAAATTTGAGAATGTAATTGATACTTCATGGAAGTTTTAGGAACCAAAATAGGGTTTGTCCACATGCATAAAATACATACATCTGCATACATAAAGACACAAATTGAATCAATTTCTGACATTAAAATTTATAATGGGTGTAGTTTGGAATTATAAGGAGATGAGAAAAAGATAAAAGCAAAACCTCAAGCTGGGAAAAATAAGGTAAACTAATTGACAGGGGAAAGATATTGACCCAAAGAGGAAGTGAAGACAAAGATCTAAAGGGTAGAGCAAAGAATGAATTGGATATGCAGTTGACTAAAAGAAATGAAATTCTAATTACCATGCTGAAAACAATTGCATCCATTCAAAAGTTTTCACCTATTTTTCTTTGCATGACGACATCCTTGTTTAAGTGGATATTTTGGAGACATTCCTCCAGAAACAAGAAATTAAAGATCTCATATAAATTATTTTTGTAAAATAGATACCATGTTTTGCCAATACACTCTAGTTCAAATAGAGATTCCTCCCCAATGCAAATAGGATGGAGGATGAGATCATGAGGTTCAAAACCCACTAAGTACGAGTGTAAGTTAGAGAGAAATAGGGAGACCATGTTTCACCTTTTCTAGTTGGTTCTGCCCTATAATCCTCATAAAAGATCCTTTGCATTTCTAACAAAATCTCTTCACATTCGCCTTGATAAACATTATGAAGACCATCATATTCCCATAACACATCATTGGCCTCAGGGGCAGATGCTGGAGACTTCAAACAATCATTCAATGATGAGTCCTCAATCTTTTTGAGTTCATCAGATATTATGTCCTCAAAAGCAGATTGGATTAAGTCCTGCAGAAGAGAGGAAATGGGAAAATAAGTAGGTGATAGGATATAAAAATTTATTCTAGAGAGACTATTAATTCAGAAGGAAGAGAAAGGAAGAAAATAATTACTTTTCATACATATTCGTTCTGTTCAAATTATGTCCAGATTGATACAGAATCTGAACATGTGACATGCAGAATCATTTTATATGTATTTGGGAAATTCCATAAAACCATTTTGGTTAGTTACATAAAAAATGCTGCAGTGAGTAAAGGCATAAAAGAGTATTCTTTTCATTTTGGGTTGGGAGGGGGTAGGGTAAATTACGCACCCAATGGATCTTGCTCATTGGCATCATAAAAGAGTATTCCAATATTCACTTATCAAAAAAAAAATAGACACAGAGTATCCTAATATTCTATTTCCTTTGTTCAGCAAATTGCGTAACAAGAACCAAATCCAATGCCACCAGTCCCAAATCTCACCACCCCCTCCTCCCCTCTAAAATGCTATTAGCTATGCATCCAAAGTCATGAAAAATGTCCAACTGACAAATCCTCTCAGTAAAACAACTCAACAATGTGTCCAAGACACCAGCACACTTCTTATTTCCAAAGAGTCATGTGGGTCAAAGGTAAATGGGCAAGAAGGGTAGAAGGTTAATTGGACGATGCCCATTTGCAAATGTAGTAGGGAAAGCTCCTCTCAATGCTCAAGGCCACACTGGATATTGAACAAAATGTCTCATATGTTCTTAACCCTGATCATGCACGATGGAAGCATTGAGGTTGATATTGAATAGATACCGAAATCACTTTAAATAAAAAATTGTCAGGTTGATATTAAAATAGATACAGAAATCACTTTAAATACAAAAGGTCAAAATATACTTTTCCCCTCCGTAGACCCCCTTGAGTTGACATAACTAGAGACTAATCGGATGCAATTGTGGAAGCAGACAACAATGAAATTAGAAAATAAGGAATATGATGTGCCATGCTTGTTCAACCAAGGAATAGGAGAATCAATCAACTCAATTTTCTATTCCTATATGAAATTTAAAGGTTATCATACAAAAGTGATATATTGCATGAGCCATTTCAGTTTGAAATCAAATAAATCCACCAACCCTCCACACCCTCCTACTGCAACAACAAACAATTACGCACTGTCATTTTGGACCATAAACTCTTGACAAACGCATACTCCAACCTGACCCCTGTCCCTCTTCACACAAAAAAAAAAAATGAACAGTAGTGTAAATAAATGCCCTATACCGAATCCAGCCTAATTAACACCATTTTATCCCAAGAAAGTACTGCCTTACAAACTTATAACAATCTTTTCAGAGATAATCCTCATTGGTTACTTTTAAGGAAAATCACACAAGCCTTCCTACTGCGTATAAGATTCTACAAATTCAACCTTTCATTAGTCATTAATCCCCCCAATGTTCCAGGTCAAGATTTTCAACTTGTAAGTCATTGGACTGTCCTCATTCCCAAAGAAATTCAAATTGCTCATTCATACCCTGTTTTTCGTAGTGCAAAAAACAATCCAATCCTTCTCACCACTAAACCCTATCTTTCCTACCTACACAACTCCTCTCTCTCACCCTCTATCTATAGTTTATATGGCCCCAAACAAACTCCTAACACTCTCAATTCCCTCAAATAGACACTTTTTCCCCCTTTCTTAAAGCCTTTAATACATCTCAGAAGTCTAGTCTTTTTCTTTTTTTTTTTTGATAGGTAATAAGACTTTTATTGAATGAAATGGACATCATGCTCACGATGATGAACACTCTGAACATGAAACAAATACATAAAACTCGAGCTAAAGCTAACAAAATGCAAAAACTCAGGAATGGAAAAATACATTGCATAAAACCTCAAATATGAGCCCACTGAAACTAAGTGCCAAATAAGATAGATTTTAAGAGATCCAACGGTCTCTCCTTATCTTCAAAGGTACGGGTATCACGTTCCTATCAAACTAACAACATTAGACATGCTGGAACCATATTGCAAGTAGTTAATAGGTGCTTCTGAAACCAAATCCTCCATGCAAAAAAGAAGAGAAGTAATCGTCATCGGTATTACCCATTACCCATTGGATCCCAAACATCTAAAAAACTTCACTCCATAAAACATGAGTAAGTTTACAATGAAGTAAAAGATGGTCCACAGATTCTCCATCACAATGACATAAGCAACACCAATTAACTAGAGACTACCCTCTTTTAACAAGACTATCAATGGTACGTATCTCATCTCTAGTTGTTGTCCATAAAAAGAAAAACACTGTTTTAGGCACCTTTACACACCAAATGCTCTGGCAAGGAAAAACCTCTTGGAAAACCTCAGTAAAAGGACCAGCCAACAAAATATAATAAGAGCACACATCAAACACACCAGTCTAAGTCAACTTCCAAGTCAGGTTATCATCGCCCCCACCTCCAAGTCAGCATATGGGAATAAAGAAGCTCAAAGAAAGTACACATCATCCAATTCCCAATCATGAAAAACTTGGCGAAATTGTCTATTCCAGCTCCTACTTCCTTCTGATTCAGAAACAATCAAGTCAAAAATCTGAGCTTCTTTAGATTGAGAACAATCAATCAGATCTAGAAACAGATCCTTTAGAGGAGTATGCCCACACCAAGGATCGTGCCAGAACCAAATACGTTGACCCTCCCCCACATCATACACTACCTGTCCAAAGAAGTTCTCTACCCCTGCCCTAAGGCATCCCAATTCATATGATCATAAGCCTTCTCAATATCCAGCTTAACTATCACACCAAGAATACCACTCATTATTCTACTATCCAAGAATTCGTTTGCAATCAAAACCAAATCAAGGATCCGCCTCCCTTCAACAAAAGAGTTCTGAGAATCAGAGATGAGTGTACCAAAACACTAAAAAGTCTATGTGCCAACACCTTAGCCATAAAGTTTATATAAGCTACCCACAAGACTCAAAGGGAGAAAGTCTTCAATATTTATTGCATCTTCTTGGAGATAAAACATAGAAAAGTGGCATTGAGAGACTTTTCAAACACACTATCTATGAAAATCCACACAAAATAAAAAGCCATAACGTCCCCTTCGAGCACACTCCAACACTTTCAAAAGAAAGCCATAGTAAACTCGTCAGGCCCAGGGGTCTTATCTCCTTCAGCCTCCATAAGTGCCTCAAGAATCTCCTCCTCAAATACCCTCTTCTCTAGAGATATCATCTCTGATTCATCAAAATAGGAAAAATCTAACCCATCAATCGTAGCCCTCCAAGATTTCCGGCTCCTAATATAACTTCTTATAAAAATCCACCACTTCATCTAGAATATCCAACTCATCCTCATAAAGAACACCTTCTACCTCCACTCCCCTAATATGATTGGTTCGTTTGTGAGAGTTAGCAATTCTATGAAAAAATCTAGTATTGTTTTTTTTTATATAAGTGACGAAAATTTTATTAAAAAACGAAAAACAACCAACCCAAGTACATTGGGAATGTACTATGGGGGCATAAATCAAAAACCAAGATTACAACGATAAAGTAAAACAGGAAGGGAAGAACAAGAAAAATGACAAAAGACCACACTCCAATCGAGGAGAGTGTGTAAAAAAAAAAAAGACTTAAACTCTAACAAAGAGCGCTTACATCCATCAAAGCTTCTAGCATTCCTTTCGGGCCAAATACACCATAACAAGCAATGAGGCACAATTCTACACAACTCTATATTTCTATGTCGTCCAAACTTACCCTGCCAAGACTCAAACAACTCAATAACCTTCTTAGGCATAACCCAATAAATTCCAAACAAACAAAACACCAACGACCACAACTCACAAGCAATGGGGCAATGAAGAAAAAGATGATCCACTGACTCCCCACAATTCTTACACATATAGCACCAATCAAGAACTAGCACACGTCGTTTGCGAAGGTTATCTGTTGTTAAAATCTTACCTAGGGAAGCAGACCATGAAAAGAAAGCTACCCTTGGAGGAACCTTCGATTTCCAAATCATCTTCCAAGGGAAGGATAAGAAGGTAGGAGGGTAGAAAGAAAGATAGAATCCTCTAACCTCAAAACCTCTACTCCTTGCTGGCTTTCAACACACCCGATCCAGACCCAATCCCCGTACCGTCGAAGAGTAAACCATATCCATAAACAGATCAAAGGATTCTTGTTCCCAATCTTGTGGAGGACGACGAAATTTAGCGTCCCAATGAATCCTCCCACCAGAACAACACATAACCTCCACTACTGAGGAGTCCTTTGTTCTACTAATACAATAAAGTTCCGGAAAAGCATCTTGAAGAGTACGATCTCCACACCACACATGCTTCCAAAACTTCACTCTAGTACCATCCCCCACATCATACAGAAGTAGTTTAGAAAAACTCATCCAACCACTCCTAATATGTCTCCACAAACTAACACCATAAGCACTGGTCACCCTTTTCGTGCACCAACCACCCCAATCATTCCTATATTTCACCTCAATAACCCTCCTCCATAGAGCATCGGTCTCCATGCCATACTTCCATAACCATTTTCCTAACAAGGCAGAATTAAAACTCCTCAATCGTCTAATACCCAACCCTCCAACCTGCAGCGGCTTACAAACCTGAGCCCAACTAACTAAGTGTAATTTAGAGTCACCATTAATACCACTCCACAGAAAATCTCGTTGTAACTTCTCCATATGATTTGCCACCTTCCCAGATAAAGGCTGAAGGGAAAGGAAGTATGTAGGTAAGGAGGAAAGAGTAATTTTAATAAGAGTTACCTTACCCCTCTTAGATAGATACAACCTCTTCCACCATGCTAATCTCCTTTCCATCTTCTCCAAAATAGGATTCCAAATTAACAACTGCTTAAATTTAGCTCCTAACAGTAGCCCCAAATATCTCAATGGAAGAGAGGATTGCCTACAAAGAAGCCTGAGAACAGACTAGTAGTAGCCGCCACATCCAACATAAGACTCAAACCCTCCATAACAATATCAAATAGCAGCAAAGACAAGGGTCCCCTTGCCGAATCCCCCTAAAACTACCAAAAAAATCAGAAGGACTACCCTTGATCAGGATGGAGAATTTAACAGTAGAGATGCAACACATTATCCATTTTCTCCATTTCTCTGAAAACCCACAGCGCTGAAACATATACATTAAAAAACCCCAACTCACATGGTCATAAGCCTTCTCTACATCCAACTTACACAAGACTCCTGGAACACCTGACTTCAATCTACTATCAATACATTCTGAAGCAATTAGAAAAGAGTCCAATATCTGTCTACCTTTCACAAATACATTCTGAGAGTCTGAAATAAGCCCATGTGCCACCCTTCTAAGACGATTGGCCAACACCTTAGAAATAATCTTATAAATCCCACCAACTAAGCTAATAGGCCGAAAATCCTTGATCTCCACAGCATCCACCTTTTTGGGAATAAGAGCAAGGAAAGAAGCATTAAGGCTCTTCTCAAACACAACCTGAGTATGAAAATTTTGAAACACTACCATAATTTCAGCCTTCAAAATACACCAGCAAGACTGAAAGAACGCCATAGAAAAGCCATCCGAGCCAGGAGCCTTATCGAGTATTGCTATCCCTTTCTTTTATAAACAAAGCCTTAGACTTCTGCCTCCAAGAAATCTCTTCTAAAGAAACCAAATAATCAATATCAGCTCTAATCACAACTCTTCTAACTCTATCCTCTTGGGTCAACACCTACAACCCTTCTCTCATATCAAGGTCTAAAAGTTCAGACAATAGACAATTTTTCCTAAACAACACATCCCCCACAACATGCTTGTTCCATTGCTTCAAATCCCCTCTCAAAGCCTTCAACTTACAAGCTAGAACATAACTAGGGGCCCCACAAAGTGATAACCATTCCACCACTGACGAACTCTATCCACAAAACCCTCTACTTTTAGCCACATATTGTCAAATTTAAAAGAACTCTTCCCCCTCAACATGCCTCCCACCTCTACAAGAAGAGGGCAATCATCCAACACCACCAAGGAAGAAGCCTTTGGATCACATCTAAGAAATGTTCCTCCCAATTTGCCGACACCATAACTCTATCAATTCTAGACATAGAAGAATTTCTAGTCTCGAAACCACGTATAATCACCCCCCACCAAAGGCAAATCGACCAAAAGATGTTTCTTGATAAAATTTGAGAATTTGAACATGACTGGGCAGAACAAATTACACCCAAGTCTCCCTACCAGATATTTGATAGTGTTGAAATCACCAAACAAAAACCAGGCTAAATTCCACCGCAATAATATCACACTATCAAGCTCTGCCCACATGGCTTCCCAAAGACTATCAACAGTCATTCCATACACCCCCTAACAGACCCATTCAAAGCCATCAACCACACACTTCAACAGAATGGAACTGAAAAACTACGTACTACGCAGGAAACTTTCTCAACCACCCTTCTATCCCACATCAATAGAATCGCCCTTAGTGTGAATGGCATCCAAAACTACCCAATCTACAAAAGGGTTGCCTCACAGACTAATGGTAGAGATGGTAATGTCCAATTTGGTTTCTTGAATACAAACAACATCCCACTTCAACTCCTTTAGTAAATTCTTCACAAAATCACTCTAATGAGGATGTTTCAATCCCCTCACATTCCAAGAAAAAAGCTTCAAAGTCATGGACAAAGCCCATCCTAGAGGATTTCAAACTACCTCTGGTATTTCTCCCAAAATGCCCGTCATGCCCATCATAATTAACATTAGAAACCATATTTCTTAATTCCCTCATACCTTTTCGGCTTGAATTACCTGCCTAACAGGTGTTAACAACAGTAGCTTGTGCTTCCCAAACTCTCTCAAGTTGTTGGAAAAAGGCAATACACCGACTCTCATAGAAAGCAAAAGGAAAACCCACAAACTTACCAAACCCTTTGATCATCGTTCTCACTCATTCTGAAGGCTCCATGTCTTCTTCCAAAAAAATTCCCAATTGGTACACCCTCCTCTGTAACTAAATCCAGGCCTCCATTAGGGTCCCAAAAAGCCAGAGGAACACAGTCCAAAGAATGACTAGCCTTACCTGGAGGAAAATAATCATCCCAATTCAGCAGTAGGATATCATCACCGACTGACTCGTAACCCAGCTCAGAGAGACGGGAGAAACAGTTTTGACCTAGTATACGGTGTCGCCGAAGTATGTTGGAGAGCTCAAAAACCGAAAACAACAGCAGAAGACCCATAACTAGAAAATCACTGACTGAACCGCAACCAAAGGTTTGGTCCACTTCGGCACCGGGGCTCGGTAACTCCTCCATCAATGTCACATCTGCCTTATGGGTCCTCGAGCCTTCCCCAACCTCCCACTGACTTGGTCGAACATCAGCACACACATGCCCCTCTCGCAAAATGCCCAAGTCTTTAAAATTGACTTTGGGTTGGGCTTGCTAGTCCACACAAAGCCTAATCTCATTGGGTTGGGACTTAAGTACCACTAGATGCCCATTCTCATTGGGTTGGGTATTAAGTACCGTAGGAGGCCCTTTCTTACAAGTAGAAATTTAATGGGCAGGTGGATCAAATACAACACTAATGGGCTGCAATTTATTAGCCCATAAAATAGCCCGTTTGCCTTCACCTTCTAAAACAACTGCAATCTTTAACCCACAGTGAGTGCAATCTTTAACCCAAAGTGAGCCAGGGTCCATTTTACATTGGTTGTACGTGAGGGCCTACCAGATTTTAAATGAGTAGGGATATTTGACTTTTTTACATAATCAAATCCCCCAAATCTCTCATTCTATTTAAAATGACCAGTAAGATCTGTTTCTCAATACGTAAATCTCTCCCTGAAATCTCGTGGCCTTTTAATTTTTGCCAAACTTGAGAGCTTTGATTGTTGGTGGAATTTCCAAACCCACCACCTAAGCTTTGATTGCTAGTGGAATTTTCAAACCTGCTACCACACCTTTCCCCAAAAAGAACTCACACATACTAGATAACTATAAGATACGTACCAATACACCCAGGATACACCCGTGATAAGGCCTGGATACAATTGTAACCCAATTCCCGATGGTGGGATATAGCCCAAACTTGTAAGAACTTTTTATTTATATTTTTTTATATATTGGTTTCTATGTTGAACACCTATCTTTTTTTATTTTTTTGAGCAAAACGTAAGTAAATGTTAAACGCTTATGTAGTTATCTTTTATTCATTCTTTTAGGTCTTGATTTGTATTCTAAATATCATTTAATGGTCATAGATTTACTTAGATACTAAAATGCATACACTAAGCAAAATGGTTAATTAAATTTCCACATCAGATCCTACTCCCCTGAAGGCATTTTCAAGATCAGCACAAATAAGGAGCATTGCTTATATAGTTATAGTTATACAGTTGTATAGTTATAGTTATACACTTTTAGTTATACACACTGATGGAGTTTTGTTGAATTGTGAGTGAGAAAATTAGCAAGTAATATACACTAAAATTTTGTGTGAGAAAAACTTTGATAGAGTTTTAAACTAGCCAATGATGACAAAACTGTAAGTAAACATAATTATTTCCTATTGGAGGAATTAAATTTGAAGTGCACTAGTGAATGTAGAAAGAAAATTAAGAGATTTTAAAGGTTTCTAGATGAGGTGAAGAGCAGTAAAGTGAATAAATTGGACTACACTACACTAGACAAAATCACAATCCTTCGCTGATACAATTTATGAGGTACAAGTGATAAATGCTTCCTATGAATAATACACACAAAACTATGCCAACAATAATATGAGATGGTATACATTGAAACAGGTATGTGGGGGGTGGGTCTTCGGATTATTGCATAAGATAAGATAAATAGTGTTCAAAAAGGCATAACATGTTAAATAAATAAATATTCCTTGACTCTATCTATCTATCATCATCATAATATAAAACACAATGCATTAAATCAAAACATAAGCATCATCTAAGAAGAAGAAGAAGAAGAAGAAGACCAACCTTAACCTTATTATTATTATTATGATTGGGAGAAGATGGCAACCTCAATTTCCAAAGCAAGCGGGTTCTGTCCTCTCGAACCCTTTTGTAACACTTCTCTCTCAGCTACAACAACAAACAAACATCATGAATTGTAATTGTAAGATAACAAATAATATTTGTGTTAGAAGAAGAAGGGACCTTGTGTTTCCAGAAGTGATAATTATTGAAGTGAGAATGGGTCTTCTTCTTCAGAGGAAGCCGCCGCCGCAGCCTACTTGGTGAGGCATCCTCATCCTCCATTTCTTTTTCGGCGCTGGGGCTCGGAGCCTCTCTCTCTCTCTCTCTCTCTCTCTTTCCCCGCACAAAGCCAAAATAAATAAATACTGTAAATAATTGGTGATGCCCATTCAGATTCGGTATAAATTAAATGGGAATATGGGTCGGGTCTGGTCGGGTCAACACTAATGGGCTGGGCTGCTACTTGCAATCTTAAAACAGCCGGTTTTCCTTGACCTTCTAAAACAGCTGCAACCCGAAGTGAGTCCACTTTACATTGGTTGTTCGAGTGAGAGGACCTACCTGATTTTAAATGAGTGGGAAGGAATATTTTACTCTTTTTTTTTTTTTTTAAATCCCCCAAATCTCTCATTCTCTTTAAAATGACATTGAGTAAGTTTTTGCTTGGAAACTATATTATTTCTCAAAACTTAAAATCTCATGGCCTTTTAATTTTTTCCAAACTTGATTGAGGTTGAGGGTTTTGATTTTCAAACTCACTACCGCCTCTTTCTCCAACATAAAAAGAACTTACATGTCTAATCACCAATTGATTTCGGTATAAAATTCAATATTCTCAAAATCAAATTCTTTGTATATTTTTAAATAGATCTCGATATTAACAATGTCAAGTTTTGTTTCTCAAAAATAAAAAAACAATGTCAAGTTTTACTTAAATTTTCAAAATAATAATAATAATTAGCGAAAAATACATAAAACTTGATATTTCTAACGGGCAAATTCTACCTATACCTTGATTTTGCTAAATAGTTCGGAAAGAGAAGTATTCTGCAATATAGTTTTAAAATTAAGGGTATTAACCCATTTCCCCCAAAATGCAACAGCCTAGCCAATTTCAGCATTAACCAGCAACATTGAAACATCCTTACATTTTTAGCATTAAAACATCTTTAACATTCAGCATCGGCCAATTTCAGTATATGTTTTCACTAGTATAGAAACTCTGTAATCTACAATCAAGTTGTTGTAAACTACATACTTGCCCCCGGAGACAAGGACTAGAGTTTTAGGGCACTTGTGTTACAGGACAATTACAAATTTTGTCACATCCTAGTAAAGATTAAAGATTCTAGGAAGTGAAGAATTGCGGTTATGATGAGGCGAATTGGGTGCAATTGAAAATGACCGTGTGCTGAATCATAGTTTCTAGGAAGCGGAGAAGGTAAGCTAGGTTATCTGGTGAAAAAGATTCCTCTTGAGTTACTGTCCAAATTCACAAGTTACGCCAACTACGCTCAAATGCATCTCAAGCTCAACGCACCAGTCAATGGCGCGTATATCACCAAGATGAAAGAAGTTATAGCAATTAGTTTGATAGTGTAATTAAAGTGTCTGTGTGTGTTTAGCATTTAGTTTGTTTCTCATGAAAAAGAGTTGGTAAAAAAAACATTAAATAACATTCATAATAATTATATAAATTAAATCCTGGTGTTCCAACCACTGCATCATCAATTGCATTACAAGAGAAGAGTTGTAAATGTCTCCCACAAGTCCAATCCATTCACCTAATCTTATATAAAATTACCATCTACCAAAACTATTACAAATAACTTTTAACCAAAAATTGAGGTCCGCTCACATGACTTCATTATTTCTTACTCATCATCGTCAAACTTCGTCTTCTTCCCTGCATTAATTAATTAAACATTAGTACATTACAGGCTATAATATTTTCAGATGGCTCAAGAAACCTAATATCAAACAACCCCAGCAGCTAGAATATGCGAGTGAAGCCATATAATAAGATAACAAAACACAGGGATAACCAAGATATACAAACAAAAATAATACCAGTTGATCCAAAGCTTGGCTTATAAGGTGTTCCACGTCCCCTCCCGCCACCACCAAAACGACCACCACCCCCACCAAAACGACCACCGCCACCCCCTCGGCCACCTCCACGTCTTCCACCAAACCGACCACCGCTATCTCTGCCACCACTTCTCCCACCACCACTTCTTCCTCCACCACCTCTACCACTACCTGCACCATCACCTCGTGGCCTTGCTTCTTCTACATTCAGTCCATAACCATGAAGTTCAGATCCATCAAGTCCTAGAGCACTGTTCAAACCATCACTACTGTCGAAGTCCACATAAGCAAACCTGCAATTGTTTTCATTGTTTAGACCATAAACAACAAGATCAATGTTGACAGTTCTAAGGAAATGAAGTCAGGTAGGATATATCAAGGTGCTCCATTTCATAATGCAGCTAAAACACGAATTGAAATCAGCAACAAGGCTAAGACAAAAAGGAAAGGGGAAGAGGTTGACAAGAAAGATAAAATTGAAAACTCCAAACACACCAAAACCTAGAAGAAAAAAAATTAAGCCTAATTGCCACCAAACATTGTAGGAGTTATTATTGAAACCTGATTGTGTTATGAAATCTTTTACATCGTGGCAATCATTGCCCTCGAACATATTTTGAAAAATTCTACAGTGACTACTTTTAAACTTAGTATGCTGCCTCCTAATCTAAAAATATAAAATTTAAAGACTCCACAAAGCAGGTGCTCTTCACCAGTACACTAAAAATAGAGAAGTGATTAACAAGCAAACACTAGGAAAAAAAATGACATAAAACATGATACAAAGAGAGAGGACAGAACTAATTCTAAATTTGAAAACCTACCTTGTGCTCAATTAGCGTATATTTCATGTAAATTGAGCAGGGAAATTGCTAAATATATAAATAAGGATAAAAAAGGGAAATGGTACAAACCCCTTAACAGCACCAGAGTCATAATCTTTTGGGATGGACATCCTTGTGATATCTCCACAAGAACCAAAATGTTCTTCCAGGGCACTCCTAATCTGTAAAAAGTGTTGCATTTCCATTAACATAATTAAGAACACACTTTTTTAATATAAGTGTGTATTAGGAAAATATAATTGGTATGCCAACAGTACCTCATCCTCCCCAAGAGATTTATCAAAACCTCGCACATATGCTGTATGGGCCTGACCTCTTCCTCCTCCCTTTTGGAATGAGTTGCTACTCTCTTTACTACATTATTTTACAGCACAGAATAGAGCAAAATGAGTTCGTTAGATACTCTGAATTTAAGCATTTGGTAGACTGGTAGAAACAATGAGAAATACCCGTCATGTGGGGTATATTGCCCCCTTTCACGAGCGAAATCAAGTTTAACAGCACGACCTAGCAAATCTTGACCATTCAAACTAACAGCCTGTCAAAAGAAAATAGCGTTCATTGATCATATTCAATGAAAGTGGAAAAAAACAGCATATTAATTGTTTCAACAGAAAAGATATTGGCCCAACAAAGTAGCCAAAGTATAAGTCACAGTAGGAGCAACAAATGATAGTCAGACATATAAAGTCATTAAATTTCTACATTTTTACTAGATAATGGGAGCAAAAGCATACCTTTTGTGCGGCTTCTACTGTTGCAAATTCAACATGTCCAAAGCCCTTGAATCTCCCATCCGCATCTGAAGCAAACCGAACATCAACAATTTCACCAGCATCTTTAAAGAAATTTTCCCTGCATAAATACATTAATGAGATGACAATTATCTGAACACTCTATTAAAATTTCTAGAAGCTATACATACACATCAGTTTGCTCAACATTGAATGAAAGATTGCCAACAAACAGAGTCTTTGATGTAGTTTGACCATGAGGAGTGACAGGGGTTTGAGGCTGCACAAATATGTTAGAAATCACCAAAAAATCTATGAAAAGAGTGATAATACAATTCCACAAAAGCAAAAGGCTTAAGGATCAATTACAGCTTTCTTCTCAGATTTTGAATCAGTCTGCTTGGTCTTTGGTGACACAGCATCTGCCATTTCCACATCAGTGTTCTGTTCCAGAAGTTATAGAGCTTGAGCATTAATAAGGACCAAAGCTATTTTTAGAGATTCTAAATGTATAGAATGGAAATTAATAGTATCAATAATAAGCATTATATGCACTTTTTAAATTGCATGGCCCTAAATATTTGATTCGATTCATTTCCTCATGACAATCCTAACAATTGATTAATTACAATTAATCAAAACATCCCTTAACATGTTCTATTTTTATAGGTAAGTTACATGCATGTATAGGTTCATGGACCCCATTGCTTCAAAAAATCATCAAATTGTTGTTTTACCACTACAGATTTCATCTTAAGCAATATCATTCAACCAAATCATGATTAGAAACACAGAACTGCAGAGTTAAATTTACATTTTTCTTTGGAGTCTTGGAGGGTTTTTCCTCACTATCTTCATCAGATTCATCTGTATCTTCCTCAGATTCCTCCTCTGAATTGCTACTTTTCTTTGAATCAAGAGCACGCTGCAGGGTCAAAAATAAGCTGTGACTAACTAAAAAATACTGAGACCTAGTGCAAAGCTAATGGGAATTACAGAAGATGATACTCAAAACTACAGCAAACAATGGAAAGATGATCTTCAACACTACATCAATAATAAAGAACGCAAAGATGATGAATCAAGTTCAAAACAAAATACACCATAAATAAAGAACGTCCTTTTACCATTTTTTTTTTTGTGGTTATAGTTTCCAATTCATATGGTCTATGTCTACATCAATAAAACACCAACCCAAGTCCAAGAGTAAATATTTACTTGCAAATGATCACCACACAAGTAACTGCTATGTTTGATCCAAACATAATATTTCATTGGGGGAAGCACGTATAGATTGAAAAAAGAATAAGCACAATGGCATGCCATTGATTACCTTATGATGGAACAATGCAGTTCATATTATATTATAAACTTACAATATCAGTGCCACTTGTCACCAGTAGGGTTGCAGATCTGAACGCAAGATCTGAATGCCACTGCTGGTGGCCAGTAAGTGTGCATACTAGTGAAGTTAATGTAAAGTTGAAGTTTAGTGGTTTTCCTAACAAGATATGGGCATCTATAAGCATTCAAGGGTATTGCAGGACTTTTAATTCAGTCTATAGCTTCCATATCAGGAAGCTTATAACACACAATAATTTTGGACAGAAGCCAATAATAAGATTAAAAGCTATAAATAAATAAAAATGCCTTACAATTTTCTGAACTTCTAGCAGTCATGATATTAGAGCCAATTAAAAGAGCAAAGTGAAGACTAATTATATTTCAATTAATTTACACTTATCTTATTAAAATGAGGAAATAGAGGCATTTAAGACCACACATATCAGAATACAATTCTACAAGAATTGTTCCAAAAAGGTCCATGACAAACACACCTTTTCCCCTTCAGATTCACTATCTTCCGATTCACTATCAGAGGAGCTATCACTGTCGTCCACTTTCTTTGGAGGGGCAGCATCAGATACTTTCTTTGTGGCAGTTGGTTTCTGCACATGAATAAAGGAGAAATTTCAAATAAATTAACTTGACACAAAAATACAGATCCCAAAATCTTAAAACAAAAGCATCAACACGATATAGTAAGTATTCTATACTCACATCTGACTCGGTATCATCTGAATCTGAACTATCAGATGATTCAGCTTCGACTTTCTTAGTGGGGGCAGCAACCTTACCATTTTTAGCAGCAACTGCCTGTTTTTTTTTATTCGGCTCCTGAGACAAAATAAGATAATTACATGTTGCTGTCTATGTGTCACGAAAAATATAAAAGAACATGTATAACAAACTGCTCACCTCATCCGAAGATTCACTAGAGTCATCATCTGAAGATTCATCATCTGAAGACTCTTTCAGAACAGGCTTTGCTGCAACCACTCCCTTCTTAGCAAGGACACCATTTTTGGCAGCAACTACCTCTTTTTTTGTAGAAGGCTCCTGAGATGAAAGAAGTTGACATTGTAATCAAATACTGATGTAAACACAGCATGATTAAAACAAATAAATAAATAAATAAATAAACATTGTCAACCAACTGCTCACATCATCGGAAGACTCATCACTAGAGTCATCATCAGAGGAATCATCATCAGACTCGGGAAGCTTTGGTGTAGGCACTCCCTTCTTAGCAGGGGCACCAAGGGTACCATTTTTAGCAGCACCTGCATGTTTCTTTGAAGCAGGCTCCTGAGACAAGAGAAGTTGACATCTTAATCAAATATTGTTGAGAAGTGGCATGATAAGACAAAATAAAAATAGATACTGTCAAAGGAACTGCTCACATCATCAGAATCATCACTGGACTCAACATCTGAAGAATCATCACTAGACTCCTCCACAGGAGGCTTCTTCTTGTTGTTTATTTTGATCTGATAAGCACAAATTGCAAATTCAGTAAACAACTAAAAGGGTGCCATCAATAAAACCCAGCCCAAAAATAAAATTAAAAAAAAATGATGTTCAATAATAAATACATGTTCACAAAAGTAGACACAAATCAACATAAGACAGACAGAATATAAATCCAAACATAGCATGAAATGAGCACAAAATTTGTTAATAATGTCATATCATACTATAATCACTTCGGACAGTTCATGGAAATAAACAATTAACAATAACTGAAACATAAAATTCACATAGTTGACCTCTTCCTCAGACTCAGATGAAGAATCATCTTCTGAGCTACTGGTTTCCACTTTCTTCTTCTTTTGTGTCTTCACTTCAACCTTCTGCTTCACAACAGCCTGCTCTACACCCTCATCCCCCTTCTGCTTTTTTGCAACTTGCTTCTCTAGCTGTTGTTCAGCTTCTCTCTTGCCTTCAAGAAGATCAAAAACCCAGAATTTCAAAACCTCAGTACAAGACACCACAAAAAACCAAGTGCACAAATTTTTTTTTTTAACGTAATAAAATACACCAAAATCATCACCAAGACAAAACAAACAAAACAAAAATATCAATAACCTTCAGAGTTGGACACCAAATCCACTAATATTTTTTTGTTCAATGACTCCGCAAGGAACATAAAAGGCATTAAATTTAACAGTTAAAACACACAAAGAAAAAAACCCTTCAAAAACCATATACCCCCTTGAATTAAAAACAAAAAAAAAAAATAATCCACAAAATAAAATATAAAAATAAATAAATAAACTGGGTACCTTTCTTGGCAGACTTGGATGGTGGAAGAACAGCAGGAGGAGCTGAATCAACCTACAAAATGAAGAAATATCAAAACCCAATAACAACAACAACAATAATAATCGAAATACAAAACCAAAAAACAGAGAGGCTTTGCAGAAAGATGTGATGATTTTTTTTTTTTTTTGTATTGTATTGTATAAATCGAAAAACGAAGAAGCTGCTTACTTTAGTAGCCGACTTCTTACTTGACTTGCCCATAGTATAGAAGAAGAAGAATAAGGAGGAGGTAGCTAAGGTCTGAAAACAGAGAGAGGAAAAACTAAAACCCTAAAGGTCTAGGGTTTTCTGAGGCAGAGGAGAGGAGTGAAAGGTGAGGTATAGAAAGATGCTATATTTATATGTTCGGTGAGGGAGGCGGGTTGTGTTGTTAGGGTTTTTTTTTTTTTTTCACTCGCATTCGTTCTTACATGTGTTTGGCTTCGCGGCTCGTGCTCATTATACTTTAACGCCTTTTCTTTTCTTTTCTTTTTTCTTTTTTCTTTTTTGGCTAAATTACAAATTATACTTCTTCTTTTTTCCTTTTTCTTTTTTTTTTTTTTTTGCCAATTATTTCATTTTAGTACTCTCATTTCATACTCCTCTAAATTTTATTTTTATTCAATTCTTTAATTAAAAAATTAAAATCTTTTTTTAAACATTCTTTTTAAACAAATTTGTCCTAAAAGGGTCAAATAATTCTACAATTATTGATTTTATTCTTAAAAAAAAAAAAAAGTAAAATACCTCTTAAGGAGGAAGCTTGAAGAGAACGAATTATTAAGGAAATCCACCCAAGGTATAACTGAGGCCAACTATTCATCAGATCATGTGCAGCTCAATTAGGACAATAATGTCAGGAAGACCAAGGAAGCCAACTTGCCTAAGTAGCTCGAGGAACAGATACTTCTCGGGAGATAGGAGATAAGCCACAAAAGCCATAAGGCTAGAAGCCGGGGAGAATTGTAATGACGTACGAGTAATAGCAGGAGGAAACTTCCATATAAAGCATCCATCAACTTCACATTCAATACACTATACCAACTTAGCTTGTCACATTAATGTCAAAATGACTCCTAAACAATGCCCCACAACCTGAAACCTACTCTACCACTACTAATAAGGCAGTGATAGGATAAATATCCAAAGAGAGATCAGCAGCCCTTTAAGTAAAAGGTTGGGATGCAATCTGAACTGCTATAAATAGTAAGGTCCTCCTTAAGAAGGGATTGAAAAAGGGAGGGAGAGAGAGAAAAAAAGAGACCAGTGTAACGCCGAGAATTGTATTTCTTAAGAATAATTGCTCATCGGCCAACTCGAAAAAGGGCTTAAATAAGAATCTCTATTTTCCTGCTATAATCCGTTGCATGCATTGTCATCTTTGCTAATCTCCCTTCTTTAATTATCAACCTATGGTTACAAGGGATCAAAATGTGGAATTTAACCATCCACCTATACAAATTAATTGTATTGGGCCTCTATCCCAACCAATTCTCAACAAATAGGACCTAGTTACGGTTTTTGCCCCTACAAAATAAATTATAATTTTTTTTCTTAAAATCAAATTATAATAATTACTTACAGATATGTTCCATGCATTTTCATTATAAATCAACCAAAATATTAATAATGTATTTTACAAAATCGAAGCAAATTTAGAAATACACAATTTTTAACAAAATAAAATAAGATAAATCTTTTTTTTATTTAGGAGTAAAATGCTTAATAACTATAGGATTTAAATGACGAAATGCCAATATAACTATTAACATTATTTTAGTCATTAAATGTTGTATTTAAAAACCAAATTTATATTGTTAAAACAATTTATGTTTTACATAATAAATAGTGAACCACGTTAATTTTTGTTGGTCATAGGTTAATGTCTATAAAAGATGATAAAACTTAGATACAATTCCTTACCTTTTTAGAGAGAACTAAATTGAATGTAAATATGTTTGAATTTAATTAAAGAGTCTAATTTAGCCCCTAAAGAACTAGACTAAAATTAGGTAGCACGGAAAGAAAACTAAGAGAATAAAAAAGATTTTATTTTCCATCATATAAATAGTTGTGATACCTAAAAAGCAAAAAAATGAAAAACTAATTTATTCGGTTGAAAAAAAAAAAGGATAGAGAAGATAGTTTGTACGAATTTACTCCCATACTCACGGTACAAAAGATATTTTTGGAAAAATTTTTCTTTCCAATTTGAAAAGAAATCATTCAAACTCTTCAAGAAAAAAGTTTAGCTACAAAATTGATTGTAATCTTAAGCTATAATCTTTCTCAATATTTTTTTTATTGAATGTGAATTTTGACAAATCCACCATAGAATTACATATTCTTCTTATTTACTTCATGCTTTCAAAATTTGTAGAAAATTAAAAATCAATAGTTATGTCATCAATAAATTGTTTAAATTTCAAGTTTTTATAATTTAAAATTATGCTTTATATATGTGAGTTCTCATTTTGGACAGTATCTAAGCCCAAGTGGTGATGAGGATCTTGGGCCTCCAAAGGATTTTTGTATTTGTTGTTTGGTGGACTGTGCTTGGTTCACCGCAACTATATTGGGCTGATTACAAACCATGTTGTACACAAAACATAGCCCCTACAACACATACATATTCTTACATGCAAATATATAAATATTGTAAAACAAATAGCTAAGGAACGGTGAATAATTATTTTAAAAGGTGCAAATAAGGACGTCAAGGATCCTTAGAAAATAAAGTGATATTGTCATTATATTGAGTTTTAATACATTGGACGTTATTTCTCACTAAGATATGCCACGAGGTTCAAATGAATTCATAAGTCACAGACTTAGATAGCTCTTTGTAGACTTCTAAGACTTGTGAAATTTGAATCTCCTTGAATCCAAGTGTATCCTTCAAGACTTAGACCCTATTTCTCATAGTATCTGTGACTTTTCTCTATTTTTTTTGAGGTTTAATGACTTTCTCTAATGCCCTTTTTGCTCTGATCAATTGTTGCTCAGTGACCTTTGCTGATGACTTTATCTTCCTTTTATAGTACCTTCTTAGGATTTTTGTGTGCTATTGATTTCCTCCATTTGCTGCCTTGGGTACTAGAACCAATATTGTGTCAGTAACATTGGTAACTAGTCATTTCCTTATTTTCTCATTATATTTTTCTTTTAAGATTTCGCTCCAAAAAGTTCCCAGCTAACCTTCCCCTTTTGGGGGGTCTTGATGGGGCTGAATATTATTTATCTTTTCAAGGCTTCTAAAGAAACTTTTCAAGCCCCTATTTTGGTTGCCTCACCCTTTGTCATTTTTATTCAAATAAGTAGATTCCTATCTATCAATCTGAAACATCCCCGACCACCTTCATGCTCTTCCAAAGGTACCAGGCTTTCCTTCATGAGGTGCTAGTTCCTAAGTCATCGCCTGTTTCCAAAGCTTTTCTTTCGAGTTGTAGGTGGCTGATGAGACGTCTTTCTTCATTCCTTGTGTCCATGAGCATGCTTTCTTAAACTGTCCAACTACCTGCTGATTCTTTCCTACACTTCCCGATGATCCTTTCCTTGGTTTTGGCAACTCCAAGGTATCCTGGTCCAATCTCTTTCTGGGCTCCATTTGCTACTCTGGGTACAGAACCAATGTTGTGTTAGCAACATTGGTAACTGGTCATTTTCTCATTATATTTTTCTTTTAAGATTTCCCTCTAAAAAGTTCCCAGCTAACCTTCCCTTTTTGAGGGTCCTAATGGGGCTGACTTTTATTTCTCTTTTTAAGGCTTTTAAAGAAACTTTTCAGAGCCCCTTTTTTAGCTGTCTCACCATCTATCATTTTTCTTCAAATAGGTAGATTCCTCCCTATTAAGCTGAAAAATCCCCGACCACCTTTCTTCATGATTCACTTTCCTGCCCTTCCCGAGGTACCAGGCTTTCCTTCATGAGGTGCTGGTTCCTAAGTTATTGTCTGTTTCCAAAGCTTTTCTTTCGAGTTGTATGTGGTTGATGTGACGTCTTTCTTCATACCTTGTGTCTATGAGCATGCTCTCCTGAGCTGTCCAACTCCTAGTTGATTATGTCCTGCACTTCTCGATGATCCCCTCCCTTGTTTTGGCAACTCCAAGATATCCTAGTCTAGTCTCTTTCTAGGCTTCTTAGGAGCTCTTCTTACAAAGGCTGGGCCAAGTTTCCTTTACTTTTTCTTCCTTCTCTAAGGCCCAAGGCTTACTCATTCATGAGCTTGGGCTTATTTTTCCTCATTTTAAATGAGCATTGGCTCACGAATTGAGCCTTTCTTATTTGTAAGGGCATATTAGTTTTAGATTTTAATACTTGTAATATTTTAAACCTCAACAATATATGAACTTATGAATCATATGGTAAATTGTATCAAATTGACACAGAATTTGACAAGTATATTAAGGATTTGTTTAGAATCTGCTTATTTTGCTGAAATTTAAAATTTTTTGTTGAAAGTATTGTAGATAAAGGTAAAAGTTAGCTGAAATAGTATAATAGAACTCATGAATTATACCAAAAAATGCAGTGGAGCATATGAATAATAGCAAAAATAAGCTAAATAGTGCGAGTTTGGAAAGCGCATTTTGCGTGTTTCCCATCAGGTACATTTTTTTTAGTGGGTCTCGTGCACTGCTCACGAGACCCGCAAGTATTTTTTTTAACGAAAACAACTTTAAAACTGGGTCTCATAACACTATTCACATTTTTTGCTACAGTATTTTTAGTTTTCAGTAATAAGCAGTATTCAAACAAACCCTAAATTGGTGAAAATAATTTTTGTCAAATACACTAATAGCGTAAAAAAAAAAAAATGCAATTCAACGATTAAATTTTCAAAATGACAAAATTTAGTTACAAAATTGGTAATAACCTAGGACTATAATCTTACTTAATAAAATAAATATTACTACTTATTTTGAAAATCTAATCATAAATTGTATGCTAAAATAAATATTACTCAACAAAATTTCAATGGTTAAATTCTTAAAATAAGTAGTAATATTTAAGCTACTATCAATTATGTGGCTCAACTTTGTCTTATTTTTATTATATCATATCATTCATTCTTACAAAATTTTAGGATAAAAAATCAATAACCATGTCAATTAAATGTCTAAAATTGTGCATAAAAAATAATTATATCGAATAACAAATAACATTTGATATGGAAAGAATTTAACATATGTTTTAGGAACATAAAAAGTATACAAATTAACAATTAAATTTTCAAAATTAACATCCAATAAAAAAATATAATTTTTTTTTAAAGGTTTATCTTCAAACTAATTTAGATATAAGCCTTGTCTTTTTTTCATGGATAAATACACATAACTTATTGTGCTAATGATATTTTAATAAAAAAATCTTTATAGACTCGGTAGCATCATATTAATTAATAAAATATAAATAAATAATAATTAGTAATGTTAGATCAAAACATTTATACGTATAAAAATAAAAATTATTTATGTACATTCATTCAGCATGCAACTTCAACAAACCAATAAAAAATTGTGCAACGTGTAGAAGTGCAACTTTGGGAGAGCCGCCGCGGGGGGGGGGGGGGGGGGGGGGGGGGGCCGGTGGTGGTGATAAGTGTGCAGTACACAGTGCAACTTCAGCACCACTTCAAGGGTGATTAAAGACATCCCGAAGGGTACAAGATTATATATGTGAATGAGAAGATTTCTCAAGGTTTGTATCTCCACCAACTTATGGCAAGTTATTTTCAGCAATGACGCTAACACCCCCATGAAATTTGGAAGACATTTAACAA
Source organism: Lithocarpus polystachyus (assembly GCA_033629205.1). Taxonomy (NCBI): domain Eukaryota; kingdom Viridiplantae; phylum Streptophyta; class Magnoliopsida; order Fagales; family Fagaceae; genus Lithocarpus; species Lithocarpus polystachyus. Next base: position 50,903,019 of record CM066164.1, read on the forward strand.
AATTTAATCCCAAACAGTCAAACCATAACAGTAGTCATAAATGGTGATCAGAAACAACTTGCTGTTCCACTACAAAATTAGACTAACAAACAAAACTGAACAATTATCCAATTTTAGCTTTCAAGCTCCAACGAGATTGATAAGTAAAGCAACATAAAATACAACCAACAGAACGCATCTAGAAAAGAGATGTCCCCTTGCCTTTTTTATCACCCCCAATTTCAAAGTGTTTGCAGCGCTGCAAGTACAGATCAACACCATGCGTTAACAAAAAGATTAGAACAAAATAGGCAAAGAACATCTGGCAATGCCTAAAAAAGTCATTAACCTTAATTGGATGTTGCGACATGTGCTTGCAGCTCTGGCACTGCAACCTTAGCACAATCTTCTTCGTAGTCTTTGCCTGTTAAGAGCAAGGAAACATAGAGTCAGACTTTACAATGGTTTGATCTTAACATTACCAAAACTATAATTAATTCATCTCCTCAAGGTAAAAGACTAATTTCAGACTTATGATTCCATAACTTTTGTTCTAAGCATTGATTCACACAAGTGAACATTATACTTAGACCTTTTTGTGGAAGACAGGTTTGGTCTGTCCTCCATAACCAGACTGCTTGCGGTCATAGCGGCGCTTTCCCTGAACAGCAAGACTATCCTTGCCCTTCTTGTACTGTGTAACCTTATGCAAGGTGTGCTTCCTGCACTCCTTGCTCTTGCAGTATGTCTTCTTTGTCTTAGGAACGTTCACCTGCAATACACAACACAGTTCAATTCAAAGGGAGAAAGAAAAGGGGTTAACAGAAAAGGAGACTGAAAACATTATATAATATAAGATTAAAAGTTCAAATCATGAGCAGAATAACATACAACGAAACAGTAAAAAATGACCCCGAAAACCATCAATCTTGATTAGGAGCAACCACATATTATCTTCATCAAAAATTCATTTCATGTCAGAAAAATAAATTGAAACTCATAAATATTTCTTTCAATATCTTCTGTGTATTTAATTATGTCAATTCCAACCCTCAACTATTAATTGTTTTAATCTCATACCTATGCAAAGTCAGCACAATTTTAAGCTTAACCAAGTCATCGTCTAAAAATAAAATTGACTTAATCTTAAAAGTTGGAATAAGTTTACAATTAATAGTTGAGACTTGAGAGACTCATTTACAATTAATAGTTTGGACTTAGGAATTTGGCAATTTAATGCATAACTAGAGAACAATAACTATGACTAATGTACCCCAAGATTGCAGTTTGGCCTAAAACATTTGAAGTCATACAACTATAAGAAATTATTGAAATTATACCATCATCGTCAAATTAGGAGCTGAATCTTCCAACATGACTAGCACCTTTAATTTGGAGGAATATCATTCACTAGCTTCCCTATGACATTTTTGTTGTAGTTCTCTTGTAATTTCACATCATCTAGAATAGCACTCTTTGTTACTGACCTCTACTTTCTGCCACTGTTTGGCACTCTCTTTTGTTTGATTTAACTTGTAGGAACTCTTTTTCAATTAAATGTTTATTGTTCACATAACATAAGCCTTTATGTCAAATCCTAAATTTGGACTACCAAACAACACAGACCCAATGGATGCCTCTCCTCTCCAATTTTCTTATTCTAAAGTCAATTCTTCCAATTGTTATCTTGCACCAATTTATATGAACTTAAAACCTCATCACTGTCAAATTTTATTCCTCAATAGGTCTCTTAAGAGCCCAAAACTTCTGAACATGTGCTAATAAGTGCCCAAAAACTACAATCTGAAACCAACCGATTTCCTACATAATGCAACAACTTGGAATATCGTGGGCTTATTCAAACCATCATTAAAAAATACTCACTAGTCACTACATATTTTATGGACTTCTATCCCATACTAGGCTAAATAAGGGAAGTTAGGAGATAGTTTTCTTTTGACCCATAATTTATGATACTACAAAACACAAGAAAATGCGGAAAACTATCTTCACATAAAATATGGCATAAATTAAAGATAAATATTAAAAAAACTCAAGCTTTCACGACAAATAGCAGCATTGCCCCAAGGGTACCCACCAATAGGAGCAGCCCATGAAGAATAAAGAATAACATGATATCGAAAAATCATCTCCAATGTACACGGGTTGACCATTTTTTTCTTAATAAAATTTTTCGTTATCTATCAAAAAAAAAAAAAAAAGATATCGAAACAAAACAGTCGAAAAGGGGAAACAAAAGGCCATACTATGGCTGAAGAAGGAACCATACATGTCCTATGATCATAACAACAAACATGACCCAACCAAAAAAAAAAAAAAAAAAACTAATACAGCATATAACATATATTTTCGAAGGACACAATTTCCATTTTCCATTTCAATTTATCTGTCAAAAAATGCATTGGAGAATGGAGAGTAAAACACATGACATCAACCTTGATGCAAAAGACATCAAAGCTTACATTCCACAAGCAACTGACAATTCACAAGCATGTAAACATATATAAAAAGGCAATTTTATGTGAAAGTCTGAACAAATTATAGTTTGGACACCAAATAGATTTCAAGGGTTAGCAAAGTAGTTTCCACAATCCAAAATATTCATGTATTCGAAGGAGATAAAAAATTTGAACAAAACAGGAGATAAAAGCATAGAGAGAAAAATACAAAGAGAGATTAAAAAAAAAAAGAGGCTTTAAGAGAGAAAGAGTACCATGGCTGCTACGATTTGCGGTGTGGAGGCGCTTTCAGATAAGCTAGGGAGGTGAACAAGGAAGGAAGCCAAGCTGCGATTTACTTGGTTTTTATAGCAACAACAGCTAGGGTTTGCGTTACGGGTCGGACCCATTTCTTCGGGTCAAAAGCATATCAGATTCAGGTGCAATCCTAATCCTACTCAAATTATAGCCTATTCCTTTCTGAATTCTTGTTTAAAAGGTAAATTGTATTTTTTCTTTTCATCTTTAATATAAGATTTTTTCCTTTTTTTATTTTATTATTATTTTAGTTTTATCCAATAAATTTTTAAAATATAACAATATAACCCCTTTATGTGTTTTTATAAATTTTTATTTGAAAATTTAAAATATAACCATTTTTTTACTAAATGGGAGGACTAAATTGTTACGTTTTAAAAATTCAAATGAAAAAAAAAAAAAAATCAAACATAACTCATATTTGAATAAACCTTACAAACGGTCTAGTTAATTGGGTCAAAAATAAGTTACTATTTGATAATGTTATTTAAACAACAATTTTCGTTATTTAAACAACATAACACATATTTTTACAACACTTTTTCTCTCATAAGTATCTCCACAATACTTAAATAATGTTACTAAAATAACATTACCAAACGGATTGACTTAATTGAGTTATGAGTCAACCCATAATTTTTCACATGAAAAAAAAACTTTTAAATGCCAAAAACAACAAAATACTAAAAATTAAAGTTAAATAATACATAAATTCCTAAGTTTACACGATTCAAAGTTCAATAATGATAGTATCACAATGAAATTTAGGTGACATGCCATTAACTATACGAAGACAACGTAGTTTTGATTTTGTACAAATTTCTTACATTAAAAAAAGTCCACATTAAAAAAAAAAAATACATTTATAGAAAAGCAAATAGAACAATAAAAAGTGCCTAAAACTCTAGTGTTATTCTCAGGTGATAGAGGCACATTCTTTTGACTCTCCATTTCAAATGTTGGTCACTTGCAATAGATGAGACTAACAATGACATTTTATTGCAAAAATTTGGGGTTTAGACCAATTCAATGAGCCCTTAATCACACTAAAGGATGTAGAGATGTTTCAATCTAAGCCACTTAGTACTCTCATAATTTATATTTTAATCTCAATTTCTTTGAGTCTTGCTTTCCCACGGTCAAACTAGAAAGAAAACGATCCGGTGGTTGTTATTTGATACAACATAGGCACTACCTTTGGATAGTTGACATCATGTTACCTTTACCTGGTTTAGCATTTTGAGTGATTTGCTAACTTATATGACTTGATTTTTATAATAAAAAGAATGTTTAAAAACAAGTTGAATCACAAGTCAACTCGTTTTTATGAGTCAAAAATCTCAAGTTCATGTCGGGTTATCGAGTCAAGTCTAATTTGCCAAGTCTTCATCTGAGAGATCAAAGATGCATTTTGAGAGACCATATTTGGAGGCTGCATTATTATGTTATGTCTTTTATTGTTGCAATTAGGTCCTTAGGTAATTCCGCTGGACTCATATAGAAGCAAATTATGCTGCATGCTGCTCATGAGCTAGCTAAATGATCCCTCAAGCATTCTGTCTTTGAGTCTTTTGAGTTGGGTCACTACTCTCAAAGTCTTACTCGTATTTTGTTAGAGGAGGGGGTCCTTTTGTTTGTATATGTTGCTTTCATAATAATATTTTGCCTTTCATTAAAAAAAAAAAACTATATATATATATATGAATCTATCTATTTGTATATAAAAGGAGACAATAGGCTCATGCACAGTGTTTTTGGTTTAGTGAGCATTCCTATTTTTTTTCTTCAAGCTCACCAATTTGGTTTGAGTTTTTTTTTTTGTTTTTTGTTTTTTTATGACCTTTATATGTTTACTTTGTGCTTGTAACGTATGCTTACATTGTCTAGACACAAAAATTGTCAAACATTATATACATTTGCAAATAAATAAATAAATATTGTACAAATTTTGCACATGTGTATAACATTTGCCAATTTTTATGTGCTTATAATATAAATTTACATTGTAAGTACAATGTATATTTCTATATATAAATTTATATTTAAGTACATTGTAAGTACAATGTATATTTCTATATATAAATTTACAGTAACTTCATTATGGTAGTTTTAGTTTGTTCAATTTTCACTATTTCGCTGGCTGTTTTATTTTTGTGAATGTGTAAAGTTGCAGTGGATTTGCTATATTATTTTTGGTTTGTCCAATTTGCACTATTTCACATTATAATAAAATATTAATACAACAAATTGGCATAATATTTTATCAATCGTTGAGGTGTTAATTCATTATAGGTCAAAATAAAATAATAAAATATCATACTAAAACCAATTACAATTAAAAATAAGGTATTGTGCAAAAAAAAGTGCTACATCCACAATATTTTTCACAACAATTTCATAACAAATCATAGGTGGTAAATTATTATTGGTTCTAATTTAAACTTACCAATAAAGCTACGTTTTTTCCCACCAATAACAACCTATTGCAATCTACTACTTATGATTTATTGTGAAAATGTCATGGACATAACATTTTTTGTGTGAAAATGTTAAGACATTTTGTTATTGTCACAATATTTTCAAAACTACTGAGATATTAATTCTTTACAAATCAAAATAAAATATAACAAAATTATAAAAGTATTATGAAAATGTTTTGCCATTCTGTTGTGTTTTTAGAAATTTTTTGTTGGTTTAATCAGTTTTGTTGGGCCAAAATTCACTATTTCACATACAATTTTTTTGAGTTGACTTTTTGTATTTTTTTTCATTGCACAAAATTTCTAGTAAAAATACATAGTTTTACACAAAAACAAAAATTTAGGAAAAAAACACTTTTCATTCTTTATATTTGGGGTAGTTTACAATTCCTCCTTAAACTTTAAAATTAAGCAATTTTTCCCTTAATATTTTGAAAAATAGCAAATATGTCATATTGTTATTTTTTCAACTAAACCCTAATGAAAGCTTATGATTCTTAAAACATTTTATTGTGTAATGTCTAAATTACTCCTGTTAAATTTTAACATCCCAAAAATTTTCTTTATCTATTTTGAGTTTTAGATGGTAGAAATTCTTGGAAAGTTGTAATGATGACATAAGGTTTTTTATTTATTATCTAAAAAACGTTGATTTTGTAGGTTTAAATTTTCGAAACTTATAATTTATCTAATGAAAAAATTTGATAACACATGCCTTTTGTTATTTTTATTTATTTATTTTTCAAAATTTTCTTAGCTAAACTTAGTTGTTTATTGTTGGAAGATGATGATATTCGTTATCATTCTTAGAAGTTTTTAGTGAGTAGATATATTGCCTTTAGCAAGTAGGTACTAAAAAACTATTATAGTAAAATAGATATTTATATGTTAATTGCCACCCTAATTTTGTAGTTGATCAAAATTCTTATACAAATGAAATTAAATTTGTATGACGTAATTATCAAAATTCTTAAAATTAATATCTCTTTTGATTAATGTAAATCTCTATGTACTTTAAAAATCAAATGATTTATATATTTGTTTTGTGATACAAATAAAATATAGAATTGATCTTAATCACTATTCTTTTTCCACGGCAAACACGTGCCTTGCATGTGCTGCCCTAACTAGTTTTAACATAAAAAAAAAGGCTGGTTAATTTGGACATGCTAACTAATTATAAACTCATGTGATGTACAATAATATTGATAAAAAATATTTGTAAATAAAAATTCAAATAAAAGATTTAATATAATTAAATTAAAATTTATCTACAAAAGATTGAATGTAATGTAATTACAAAGAACAACCAATGGTTTGTTTTAGAATTTGTCTGGATGACCTTATTTTCTAGCTTATTTAACTTAAATATATCCAAATTGCTTTTTAAACAATATAAGCCAATCAAAATAAGGTGACCCAATCACATGTGTAATTGACATATAGAACAAGTTAAATTAGTATATAGTAAAATAAGATAGTCTCAGAGTATAGTAAAATGATACTCCCTATTCTCATATACATGATGGACCTCACTATGAATTTAATGAGTGGATCCCACCATAATGGTAAGAGGAGGGAGTACCATTCATTGTGCTCCAGGGGTACCTAAGAATTACTCATTAAATAATGATGACAATTCGTGCTTTCAATTTGTAACAACATAAGAAAGGGTCACCACAACTTGTGGGGATTGTGAATGTTTGGATGTTCCCCAAAGACAATAAGTCTCAAGATGGAGGTTCAACTAACGATGACTATTGCCTCGAGGGATTTGGAATGGAATCATCACTTGATTAATTACAGACATAAAACAAGAAAACCAAAATCCAAAACATATGTCTCTGTAAGAGCATAAAGCATTAGTATTGGTGGTGCTAAAAAACCGTATTGGTGGTGCTATAAAACCATATTGCTATTTATAGCACCACCAATACTAAAAAGCATGTTGCAATGTTGGAGGCAAAGGTAAAAGTTTTAGATCTTCAGCTACAGTGCACAGCCATTTATAGTTGTGCACTGTAGCAAGAAGCTAAAGCAAAAAAAAAAAAAAAAAAAAAAAAAAAAACTATTTTATTCATTCTCTCCCCTTAATTGAAGTAAATAATATTTTCTCTCTCCCTTGTCTTTTTACTATTTCCTCTCCACAGGTCTGTCATTGTGTCCATTATTCTCTCCTCCTTTCATTTTTTTTTCTTTCTTCCTCATTCTTCTTACAGCTCCACGTCGACACCATGGATCATGCTATTGTAGTGGTGGTGGGTCACGTCGTTGATCATACCGTTTCCATTGGTTTCTATGGATCAAACCGTGGGTGTGCAATGGTAGTGGGCAGTGGTGGTTTGGGTTGCTGCCTTGCTGGGTTTTGTGGGTTTCTTATTTGTTTGTCGTTGATTTTGGGTCATGGGTTTGTGGGTTTCATATGGGTTTGTGTTTGATATGGGTTTGTGAGTTTCATATGGTTTTCCGATCTGTGGTGGTGGTGATTAGGTGGATTTTTGGTGGTGGTTGTTGTTGTTGTTATTGTTTTTTTTTTTTTTTTTTTTTTTTTTTTTTTTTTTAAATCAGAGTTGTGGTGATGGTGATTGAGGTGGGTTTGTGGTGGTGGTGGTGGTGGATGTTTTTCACATGGAGTGGGTGGCAAGGCGGTGGTGGTTATTCACAGGGAGGTGGTGGGTATAGGTGGCTGTTGATGGAACATACATTCTTAAGATGGAATTCATAGTCTCTTCACGAAGATATAAAATATTCCCTTGAGATAAGTTTAATGGGTTTGGTTATTCAGAGTGTTGGGCCCAACCATTTTAGTAAGGAGTTACTAAAGAATATATTTATGGAATTAAATTTCATAAATATATGATGAATAACATAAAGGATTAAACCAAGTACTCAAGGATTAAGATGTAGTAATCTTCAAAGTGGCAGTCAACATTTATGACTTCGTATTACTACGAATATTTTAATGAAGGGGTTGTATGTATAATAAAACCTTGGAATATAATTTATTAATAAGGCCTAGAGTGTAATTATATTCATATAGTAGTATTGAATATAATTAATAGTAACTTTGGACTTGTCAAGAGTTGACAGAAAAGCCCAAGGCCCATTGGAGCTAGAGTTTTATTTGTTCCCTTTTGGTCCCATTCCAAGCCAAATACTAGAGCCCAATTAGAATGACCCAAAAGACTAGCCTAATTAGATAATCAGTTATATATAAGGAGAGAAACATATAGATTTTCATGAGGGCTTTTCATAAGGTTTTAATCAAGATCACATAAGAATATGATATAGTTTGTATGTGAGTGTTGGACACTCTCTTATTCTCTCATTGGAAACTGATTGACAGACTACACTTCTTGGGTATTAAGTGGAATTGGAGTGAAGATTAAAAGTGTTCCTAGTACTTCTAATCTTTTGTTTTGAATTTTACCGCACCAAGGTACGCTTTCTTGTTCTTAAATTCTGAAACTTACATAGTACATGTTATCATTTGCAAATGAAGTAAATCCGTTAATTTTCCACTGTGTATGTTTTGTATGTGATACAAACATGTATTTTTCTAACACAGCTAACATTCTCACAATTTCAAAGTTTAGGAGTGGAAATATGGGTACAGGGGAACCTTCCCTTTTTTCCTCACAACCTCTCTTAATTTCTTGTTCTCGCTGACTGTGGGTTGAAGTTTCAAACCTGTGTGCATTTTTAGCATTTTATTGTATTTCAATTATGGCAATTTGATATCTCTCGTGTTAAATTATCATTAGCCTTTTGTTCATTATGCATTTGGAATTTTGGGCTGAATACTCCATAATAAATATTTTTAAAGAACCCAAAGGGAGATTTGGGCAAATCTTGCATTTTTGGCCTTTGTTATAAAACGTCCCCAACATTTTGGCGACTCTGCTGGGGAGTTAAGCAGTTGAAACTAGAGAAGTTAAGTATCCAAAGATGCAAAACTAGAAAGAAGATGGTGTTTCTCACACCAACTTGTCGTTTCAAGAGAAAATTGTATGATGCCTTGCCGCGCAAGAAGAACATGGTGAAGTTTGTTGACACCCCATTTTGCAACCCGCATTTAACCCCACAGGAGGGTAAAATGGTAATTTCACCTTGAAAATATGCATATTGATTTTGGTCACTAGATCCTTAATCTCATTTCACCAAAATGATCTTGATGTTGTAACGATCAAATTGACTGATCATAAGCCCTAATCAGACCATCAGGTTGAAAGTTATCATCAAATCAAGTTTTAATGGCCGAGATGCACCATCACATGTTGAGTCCGACTATATGTGATTATGAGCAATTGTTTTTGATTGGTTATAAGTATAATCAATTTGAAATCAAGGATGTGTCATAATTTGATTGGTTAGGACTACATTTTATGGTAAGGTTGCACACACCTAATTAATTAGATAGTTAAGCATTAATTATTCAATGAGTAATTTGTGCAATTATCTTTTAATTAGAGTAAATTTGGGACCAATTAAGTCTGAAATGGGAGTGATTGGAGCCATTTAATGTTAATTGGGAGGTAATTTGGGACCTATTAATATTAATTGTGCTGAAACCATTTTCTAACAAATGACCTTTGCTCACCATTTCATCAATATCTCTCAGAATATTTTGAATCTGTGAATGAGGTTAATTTTCCCAGAAACTAGACATCCGGGGCTTCAATTTGAGCACAAGAATGAAACAATTCCGATCAAAATTGAGTCAGATATGATGTTTCGAAGTTGGCTCCAGAAGCTGTTGCAGCAGCTACGGGAAAACCGAATTTTGGCTTGCTCCTCACTCCTACAATCTTTCCATTTAATGTACCAGATTTCCCCAAAAGCTAAAATGAGGTCTAGGTTCATGATTCCTTGTCAACCCTCATTAAATGGCCTTCCATTCATATTTCCTCCACCACTACTATATAAACCCCCCTCTCCTTCATTCCAAGACACACAAAAATCCCCTCTCTTCCCCTCTCTTGAGTTCTAGTGAAGTTGAGTAGTCTTGTCATATCTTGGTCTTCCTGAGACTCAAGGTATTGAGTGAGACTCACTCTTCCTCTCCTAACTCTTCTTTCCCTCCACCCTTAGGATCTCTACCAAGAGTCTCCTCCTCCAACATATGGATCTTGCATGAAGGTATAATTTCTTTCCCTAACTTGTTTTTTGTGTTGCCATGATGAGAATTTAGGATTAAAGCATGAGAGTAACTGTTTAAATTCTCTTGAATATGTTTGAATGTTCTTAAATGTTCTTATATGTTCTTCACATGTTCTTAGTTGTTCATCACATGTTCATGCATTACACTAGTTTTAATCTTAAATATGAAAAACATGTTTGTTTCATAATTCTTTCAAATCCTTGAATCTAGGATATCACCATACACACACATTCACTAGAATCTATTTTTCAATCCATATGCAACGCTTAATAAATTGAATTAGGGTTTATCACATGCACACACATTAAATTGAACATGTAAATTGATTGGCATATTGGATGATATGATATGAATGTTGGCCACCATAGTCTAGAAGACCGGTTTCACCGGGCAAGGTGGGTGCCTAACACCTTCCCACCTTGTAACATAGCCTCCGAGCTTAGATCAAGGGTTAGTAGACCAAGGCTTATCCATGTAATTTTCAATTTCTAAAGTGTAACTAGGAAACAAAGCCATGTTCTTTATCTTAGATTGTATCTAGGACCAAAGCCATGTAATTTTCTTATGATCAATGTAAATTCAATTTCAAATAAATAAAATGAGGAATTTTCTAATTTTGGTTTTCTTATTTATTCCAATAATTAAATAAGTGGCGACTCCATTGTAAAACTCTTAATCTAAAGGGGAAAATATAACTAGTCGAACCTCCATTTTGAGAGGCAATAACACGACTCCACCCATTCACGTGGGTTTGGCCCAACACACCCTACCTATATATAAAAGGGGGGCCGGGGGCGCGGTCTCTCACAGTGGCGACTCCGCTGGAGACATTGAGGGCTAGACTTTAATTAGATTATGGTGGCCAACCATGTCATTGTTTGTTTATTGCTTTTGTATATAATATGTCTAATATGTCATTATTTTGTATGTCATGCATCATTTGCTTGAATAAAATTTATTTTATTTGTATGCTAGCCCGGAAGCCCGGTAGTATTAACCGTGGATTGTGGTCTTCCTGAGACTCACATACCCAGCGGTGAACCTACCACCCACCGCGACAAGGATCATCATGGTTATGCATAACCATGATGGTTCATAAGGACAAACTGTACCGTTCGGACCAACGCGGCGCTCCTGGCGTCACAAGTTGGGAGGTATAACGTCCTAGCTTGTGGGGACCTTTAACCTACCTTCTACCCACGTTGTAATGACCCATAGAACCTACCTTTAGGTCGGTCCATGTAAATTGCATTTCATTACGCATTTGTATGGCCGTTGTTTGAGCCATCATGACCCAAGTCCAATGCTTGGGCCCATCATGATTGTTTGAACCTTGTATGTTGTGAATGAACTCAAACTCAAAAGCCTATGATTGAACTCTACTTGAAATGGAAGCCCAATTTGTTTCTTGAATGAGTCTAAGCCCAACACTTGAGCCTATCAAAGGTGTATACACATGATCAACATCAAAGGCCAAAAGCTCACAAGATGCATGCCTTCCAAGTGTAAGCCCAAGCCATTTCAAGCAAATACCAAAAGATCATAATCAAGGTTCAGGCCTTCCAAGTGCAAGCCCAAGCCATTTCATCATAATCAAGGTTCAAGCATACCAAGTCTCAAGCACCCTAAACGGATCAAGAAGAAGGAAGTGGCCCAAATTTGCCTCACTCCACATTTGGTTTGCAACATCATGGTTAAGCGTAAAGTTTGTTTGTTTATTCCATGTTTCTATATTTCTTAGAATTCTAGAAATCCATGTAGCATTTGATGTACTTTGTTCATGCATATATTTAAAAAAAAATTCAAAAAAAAAATTTCAAATGAGAAAGTGTTTGGACTAGGGGCATTGGGCCTTTGAGTCATTTAAAAAAAAAAAAATCTTTGAACTAGGACCATTGAACTTCCTAGTGACTTTTTCAAAAAGACCCAATTTTTTTCTGTTAAGATTTAAAAAAAAAAAAAGAAAAAAAAAGAAGAAGAAGTCTCCTTTTGAAAATGGTACATGAGAATCCCTTGGACAAAACATTTTCTAAATCTTAATGTTTAAAGGCTTGAGCAATCAACTTGTACTAAGGAATGATTAATTTCATTTGATCCATGTAAAGACTTTTGCTACTTGACTTAGAATATGAGAAGAAATGGTCTTAAAAGGCAATCAAAAAGAATCCATCCATCAAAAAAATCCCAAAAAGCCATGCACTCGATCCAATTTTCAAAGATCTTTTGTTTCACCACATTAGAGCATTCATACTTTTTCTTTTAAGATGAATTTATTAAACGAGCTTAAGGCACTGTGTCTACAAGCAAGCATTCTAGGGATAGGAGGCCATCTTTGGTTAAACAAAATTATTTCCTACTACCTAAAATGTTCATTATCCATTGCTAGCCCATTTGAGCCTTCAAACATTTAGCCTTTTTTTGCATGAACCCACTAAAATCTAAACTTGGGGTGGGAAAAATCAAGTTATGCATACTTAAATCTCATGTTGAAGAGGACTCAACCTTGTAGCTTTGAAGCTAATTGATAAATCTCTCCTAGAAGACATGAAAGACAAGTGGATAATTCATTAGGCTAAAGACAAGAGATCATCAAAGAAAAATGAGGTTTCACACAATCAAGGAAAGAGAAATGAAATTCCATAAAAAAAAAAAAAAAGTTTATGTCAAGTTGAAGAGCCTAAAATTCATCGTGCCAAGAGGAATTCAAGATTTATCTAAAAGAAAGTTCATCAAAAAAGAAAAGATTCATCAAGCATAGAAATGTGCAAGCGCATCGAGGCAAGAAAGATGTATAGAGAGTACATCAAAATGACTTAAGCTGAGAAAAACAAGGGAGGCATAAGATCCCCAAAAAGTTCATTCAATCAAGAGATGAAAAAAAAAAAAAAAAAAAAAAAGGGAAGCCCGCTAGGCTGAAAACCCAAAAGGGTAGTCTAGGCAAAAATTAGGGCCAAAAAAAAAAAAAAAAAAAAGAGAAAGAAAAGAAAAGAAGCCCGCTAGGCTGAAAACCCAAAAGGGCGGTCTAGGCAAAAGTTAGGGCCAAAGAAAAGAAAAAGAAGAAAAGAAAAAATTGGAAAATCCAACCAAGTTGGAAACTTGAAGATGCAACTTAAAAGGAGAATAATTTTACAAGATGAAAGTCTAGAGGTATGATTCAAGAGGAATGAGCATAAAAATGATTGTTGATACAAGTGACCAATGAAGACTAGTGAGAAGATGACAAAGAAGAAATGAGAAAACTCCTCCAATACTTGATTTTTGAGTAATGCATACTTGGGGGAAACATCATAGGGAATTTTGAGCCTTTTATATCTTTCATTTCATAACCCAAACCCGGCCTACATTACAACCCATGAGTAAAGACCTCCTTGAAGTATTGCTAATTGTAGGCACATCTTAAACTCTAATAATATCTTCTCTTGAATTAAAAAGGAAAATGCTTAAAATTGTCAAACCCTATAGGATGATATGTCTGAGAAAAAAATTTCTCAAATTCTCAAATCCTCAAAATGACTCAAAAGAACTTCCGAACCTGGAGCACTTCCTTGTTTGCACCCAACAATGTGATTCATAAATATTATCACATTTCATTTCTTGATTGCCTTTGAGGACTTAATCTGATGATGTTCAAAAGGATGAAGCAAATTTGATTACATGAGTTTAATGATCTTGATCCTTCCTAGTCAAAGAGATTTGTTTGATTCTTAAACACTTTGATTTGCCAAAATGGTTGTTCAAAGGATCACCTCTTGTTCAAAAAAAAAAAAAACATTCTTTTCCAAAATCCAGTTCTTCCGAACTACGTTTTGACCTGATCCTCTATGAGAGAGGTACGTAGGCAGCCTTTCAAAGGCCCGGTCCCAATCACCCAAACAACCTTGGAGAACAAAGTCAAAATAATGTGACAAAATTGTTTGGGTGCATGTTAAGTTAAGCCCATTTGTTTGCATTAAGCATGTTTAAACTTGGAGCATTGGCCTATTTATATTGTGTGCAAATATGTCCATCTTGCATGAAATCATGTTTTCATTTGAGGTATCAATCCATTTTTTTTGCAAGCATGTCTACACTAATGGTAATGGCCAAAAATGTTTTCATGTTAATTGGTTTCTAACAAGCTAGAGAAAGAAAGCCTTTTGCAGGAACGAAGGATGACAGACCATGATCTTCTTTCATGTTCCCCAATGGTCACAACATCAAATGAACTCAACTTCAATCTAAGCATGGAATATGCCCCAAACTAGGGGCATTGGGTAAGTACTTCCAATTCATTTCAATGAATAAATCCATTGCTAATTGAAATTTTCTTTTTGAAGGAATTAAGCAAGGACTTATCCAGTAATCCACATCAACTTGCAGTCAAAGTTATTCTTATTCAAAAGATTGGTTTTTCAAAAAAAAATCATCATGAATAAATCTTCATCACTTTTACTCCATCTTTTCTTCATCTTCTTCACTTTTTGATAATGAAAAAAATCTTCCAATCTTCAACTCTCAAAAAAAAAAAAAAAAAAAATCATCATCAATCAAAATTTTCAATTCCTTCAAAAAAAAAAAAAAAAATTTCAAGATTTCCAAATTTTTCAAAAAAAAAAAAGAAAAAAAAATTTTTCAAAAAAAAAAAAAAATTTTCATCAATCAAAATTTTCAATTCCTTCAAATAATAATTCAAGATTTCCATATTTTTCCAAAAAAAAAAAAAAAAAAAATTTCATTAAATTCTTCTTTAGGAATTGAAAGCTATGATCCTCCTCCATATTCTCCAGTGGTGCAACATCAAGTCAATTGTCCACCCTCAGCATTCATCGAAGCATGGAATTTGTCCCAAACTAGGGGCATTCGCCAGGTATGCCAAATTCTTTTCAATGAATAACTCTGTTACTAATTGAAAATATTTATTTTGCAGGTATTGGGGTAAAAGGCCCACACCCATCGGCATGAATAATACCTTCCAAAAATCCTAGGTCCTCTGAAAACATGAGCCAGGATTCAGAACCTTTGGTCCTCTGAAAACATGAGCCAAAGCCCAAAAAACCCTTGGTCCTCTGAAAACATGAGCCAAGATCCAAAATCCTAGGTCCTCTGAAAACATGAGCCAGGATCCAAAACCTTTGGTCTCTGAAAACATGAGCCAAAACCCAAAAAACCCTTGGTCCTCTGAAAACATGAGCCAAGATCCAAAATCCTAGGTCCTCTGAAAACATGAGCCAGGATCCAAAACCTTTGGTCTCTGAAAACATGAGCCAAAGCCCAAAAAACCCTTGGTCCTCTAAAAACATGAGCCAAGATCCAAAAATCCTAGGTCCTCTGAAAACATGAGCCAGGATCCAAAACCTTTGGTCTCTGAAAACATGAGCCAAAGCCCAAAAAACCCTTGGTCCTCTGAAAACATGAGCCAAGATCCAAAATCCTAGGTCCTCTGAAAACATGAGCCAGGATCCAAAACCTTTGGTCTCTGAAAACATGAGCCAAAGTCCAAAAAACCCTTGGTCCTCTGAAAACATGAGCCAAGATCCAAAATCCTAGGTCCTCTGAAAACATGAGCCAGGATCCAAAACCTTTGGTCTCTGAAAACATGAGCCAAAGCCCAAAAAACCCTTGGTCCTCTGAAAACATGAGCCAAGATCCAAAATCCTAGGTCCTCTGAAAACATGAGCCAGGATTCAAAACCTTTGGTCTCTGAAAACATGAGCTAAAGCCCAAAAAACCCTTGGTCCTCTGAAAACATGAGCCAAGATCCAAAAATCCTAGGTCCTCTGAAAACATGAGCCAGGATCCAAAACCTTTGGTCTCTGAAAACATGAGCCAAAGCCCCCAAAAAAAAAATCCTAGGTCCTCTAAAAACATGAGCCAGGATCCAAAACCTTTGGTCCTCTGAAAACATGAGCCAAAGCCCAGAAAAAAAAAAAAATCCTAGGTCCTCTGAAAACATGAGCCAGGATTCAAAACCTTTGGTCCTCTGAAAACATGAGCCAAAGCCAAAAAAAAAAAAAAAAAAAAAAATCCTAGGTCCTCTGAAAACATGAGCCAGGATCCAAAACCTTTGGTCCTCTGAAAACATGAGCCAAAGCCCAAAAAAAAAAATCCTAGGTCCTCTGAAAACATGAGCCAGGATTCAAAACCTTTGGTCCTCTGAAAACATGAGCCAAAGCCCCAAAAAAAAAAAAAAAAAAATCCTAGGTCTTCTGAAAACATGAGCCAGGATTCAAAACCTTTGGTCCTCTGAAACACAAGACCAGAATCTTCATATTTTCTTCACTTCAGGTAAGTATGTCTTGTACTCATCCAAAAAAAAAAAAAAAAAAAAAAAAAATTTGCATGCATGAACTACGTTTCGACCTGATCCTCCCACCAAGAGGTATGTAGGCAATCTCCCTCGAGATTCGGTCCACATTTTGATTCACAACATTTTCATCTATATGCATCACACATTCACCACGGTTAAATACTGATTGCAAAGTTAGGTGTCTTTTTCATATATTGACATTCGCTTTTCAAGCTCTGCCAATGAGGGGCATTCTGTTGACACCCCATTTTGCAACCCGCATTTAACCCCACAGGAGGGTAAAATGGTAATTTCACCTTGGAAATATGCATATTGATTTTGGTCACTAGATCCTTAATCTCATTTCACCAAAATGATCTTGATGTTGTAACGATCAAATTGACTGATCATAAGCCCTAATCAGACCATCAGGTTGAAAGTTATCATCAAATCAAGTTTTAATGGCCGAGATGCACCATCACATGTTGAGTCCGACTATATGTGATTATGAGCAATTGTTTTTGATTGGTTATAAGTATAATCAATTTGAAATCAAGGATGTGTCATAATTTGATTGGTTAGGACTACATTTTATGGTAAGGTTGCACACACCTAATTAATTAGATAGTTAAGCATTAATTATTCAATGAGTAATTTGTGCAATTATCTTTTAATTAGAGTAAATTTGGGACCAATTAAGTCTGAAATGGGAGTGATTGGAGCCATTTAATGTTAATTGGGAGCTAATTTGGGACCTATTAATATTAATTGTGCTGAAACCATTTTCTAACAAATGACCTTTGCTCACCATTTCATCAATATCTCTCAGAATATTTTGAATCTATGAATGAGGTTAATTTTCCCAGAAACTAGACATCCGGGGCTTCAATTTGAGCACAAGAATGAAACAATTCCGATCAAAATTGAGTCAGATATGATGTTTCGAAGTTGGCTCCAGAAGCTGTTGCAGCAGCTACGGGAAAACCGAATTTTGGCTTGCTCCTCACTCCTACAATCTTTCCATTTAATGTACCAGATTTCCCCAAAAGCTAAAATGAGGTCTAGGTTCATGATTCCTTGTCAACCCTCATTAAATGGCCTTCCATTCATATTTCCTCCACCACTACTATATAAACCCCCCTCTCCTTCATTCCAAGACACACAAAAATCCCCTCTCTTCCCCTCTCTTGAGTTCTAGTGAAGTTGAGTAGTCTTGTCATATCTTGGTCTTCCTGAGACTCAAGGTATTGAGTGAGACTCACTCTTCCTCTCCTAACTCTTCTTTCCCTCCACCCTTAGGATCTCTACCAAGAGTCTCCTCCTCCACCATATGGATCTTGCATGAAGGTATAATTTCTTTCCCTAACTTGTTTTTTGTGTTGCCATGATGAGAATTTAGGATTAAAGCATGAGAGTAACTGTTTAAATTCTCTTGAATATGTTTGAATGTTCTTAAATGTTCTTATATGTTCTTCACATGTTCTTAGTTGTTCATCACATGTTCATGCATTACACTAGTTTTAATCTTAAATATGAAAAACATGTTTGTTTCATAATTCTTTCAAATCCTTGAATCTAGGATATCACCATACACACACATTCACTAGAATCTATTTTTCAATCCATATGCAACGCTTAATAAATTGAATTAGGGTTTATCACATGCACACACATTAAATTGAACATGTAAATTGATTGGCATATTGGATGATATGATATGAATGTTGGCCACCATAGTCTAGAAGACCGGTTTCACCGGGCAAGGTGGGTGCCTAACACCTTCCCACCTTGTAACATAGCCTCCGAGCTTAGATCAAGGGTTAGTAGACCAAGGCTTATCCATGTAATTTTCAATTTCTAAAGTGTAACTAGGAAACAAAGCCATGTTCTTTATCTTAGATTGTATCTAGGACCAAAGCCATGTAATTTTCTTATGATCAATGTAAATTCAATTTCAAATAAATAAAATGAGGAATTTTCTAATTTTGGTTTTCTTATTTATTCCAATAATTAAATAAGTGGCGACTCCATTGTAAAACCCTTAATCTAAAGGGGAAAATATAACTAGTCGAACCTCCATTTTGAGAGGCAATAACACGACTCCACCCATTCACGTGGGTTTGGCCCAACACACCCTACCTATATATAAAAGGGGGGCCGGGGGCGCGGTCTCTCACAAAGTTGAGCTAAAAAAAGTTCTATCCTTAGCTCATTGAACCGCTGGAGATGCTCCAAATCATGTGACGAAATCGCTCCAACCTTTGAAAGCCATGACAAGCTCATGCATCCAAAGTTGTGCTCGAGCTTTGCATGCCATGCTATGGCATGTTCATATATTTTAAGTCGTGACAAGTGCATGCATTCCAAGTCATGCCAACACCTTAATCATTTTTGAATTTAAGATTATGCTTGAAGAGGGAAGCGCTAATGTGTCATCCTCAAGAAAATTGTTCTTATCACTCAACTCTTACAAAGGAAATTCCTAAGTAAGCCCACTAGTAGGGGTAGCTTGGCACGCACCTTTGGAGAGAATTCTTTTCTAGACCTCACTCTAGATGTTGATGTCAGATAGCTCAAAAATTACATGCAAGTTATATGCAACCTACACTTCATGATCAGGTCCATTATTCTCTCAGGATTAAGAGTTTATGTAAATAGAAGTCGTGAGATTTATTATTCATTTGACAGTCGTTAGGAGAATAATAAATCTCATAGTGGTCCAGTTCAATATGTCTTAAGAGTTGAGTGACATACATCATATCTCTCAAAAGAAAGTAAGAATTTTCCCACAAAGCATAAGGCCAAATCGAAATTTTTCTACATATTGTCGATCACTCCATAAGTGCGTTTGTCAATCAGCCAAGAGATAATTGCAGGAAGATTCACTATATGGCCTTCAATCATACTATCAATAATGGAAGTCGGAAGATCGGTAACATCATGTTAGGACATATGTGTTTCACATGTTAGGGCCATTTTTTTATGTAATTGGCATATCCTTTGACAAAACGCACTTTACTTATATTTGGGTAAATCTAAGTAGGTTCAAGATGATCACTATAAGTGGTTAAATTGAAGACATGAAGATTGCTCAACAAATGCTCAAGAAAAGTGCAATCTGCAGGTCTTGATAACTCCTCGACAGAAGCTCAATCTGTCGAGATTTATTAAAGCTCGACACATGTCTCGATCAATCGAGCTCACGAGATTCAGACTATAGCTAGCAACATTTTTTTTATTCTAAAAGGCTATTTTTACATCAAAACCCAACTAATGTGAATGGTTTTTCATTCCATTAACATTTCTAAGGTTATTTTAAACTCTTTTCATTAATTTGGATCCTTAGATTATGTTTTGGTGAGTTTTGTGCTCTTGGTTGGGATTTTCATCATAGGGGTTGGGGAAACTTTATATTTGTCAAATTTTTGTATGGGATTGGTTTCTTTTGTTGTTTTGCTTTGGATGTTGTCCCCTTGTGGCAAAAAGAGTATGTATTAAGGGTGGTTTTCATGATGTTCATGCATTGTTTCACATTGTTGTTCATAGTGTGCACGCTAGGTGTTTGATAAAATGCCTCTCACTTGTTTGGACTCTGATGAGTATCAAATTTTGGGGTTTCTCATGTTTCGTCATTAGGAACATGTTTGGTTCATTGGTTGTGTATTTAACACAGCTTGCCCCACACATGCATTTTCCATGCATTGGTCATGCATTGCACCTAGCCACCATTTGCACACACCTTTGTTACCCTTGTCATGCATTGGTCTATAACTTGTTTCTTCATCCTAGCATGTCTTGTTTTACCTTATGCTTTGTAGCATTTTTTTTTTTTGGTCTTAGGTTTGAACTTCATTTTCTCATTCATCTCACACCCCTCATGCATTGTTATCATTGTTCGTACCTTTATCTCTTGCCCTCGTTTCTTCTTAACCATTTTTCTATTCGTGACAAAAAAAGGGGAGAGTATACTCTAGAGAGTATACCAAAGAGTTTTTGTCACTTCTATATGACTCTTGTGCACATTCTTAGGGGGGAGAAATTCTATTTCTCATGCACATTTGTAGGGAGAGAGATATTCCATAGGGGAGATGCATATACCAAGGGGGAGAAGACATTGTGCTAATAAGAAAACAATTTGTTTTATTTGTGTTTCTATATGTTTGTTTTCTTGTTTGCTTTATGGTGCTTTGAGTTATGTTTAGTATCTTTGCTTGGTTGCTCTTATTGCATCATGTTTGTCTATTGGACATGCATACATCCTTATGCTATTGTGCTTCATTGAATGCATGTTCGGATGATCATTTGCTTTGCTATATGATCATTATAGTCACATCTTTATGACTGTTTTGGTATATGATCAAGTTGCTCATATGTTTCACATCATATTTACTTGATCGCTTTTTACTTATTACATTATACTTGTCATTTTATCACTTGATTTATCTTGAGGGTCTAATGTGTTTTGTGCAAGTGTTTCAGGTTACAAGTATATATGTTCCAAGTTCATCACAGATCCTATGTTTCATGATAGGGGGAGTGCTATATAAGAGGAGAAAGAGAGAAAGAGCTTTGTGTTATATTTACAATATTTTCTCTTTGTACCTTTTCTTTTATAGCCATTATTTTGTATCCTTACTTTGTAGCTTAAGTACTTGTTACTAAATGTTATGCATTTTCTTTAAGTACATCACTCTTGTTCCCTTTTTTGGATTTTATATCCTTAATGCAATTACCTTGAGTTGTTGCACTGGTTGAGTGTTGGACATGCAAATGATTCTTTGCATTAAGCTTATTAGCTTGCATGTCCGGATGTTCATTCCATGTTTGAATGAGCATTGTGATCACTATTTATAATGATTGTTAGTTTTTGGTCAAGCCATGCTTTTTTGCTTTAATCTATTTTGCTTGATCGCATTGTGCTTGCTTTATATGCTTTACAAGTTTTTCAGCATACAATGATCATATTATGTGGTTATTTTTCAGGAGATACTTGTACTTATGATTCAAGAGCTTCACAGATTCTAGAGTTAGGTGTGAGTGAGTTTTGTTCAACTGTTTTTAACTCATGCGTTAAGTCTAGAGTTTGTTGTAGGATTTTGTCACGGAACAGCAAAGGGGGTGATTGTAAGGTTGAAATTTATCAACCAGTTTGTTGACTTTATTCCGTGCCAATTTGCTTGTTATTCAGCACTTAGAAACTCTGTATTTAGGTGGGAATCATGTAAGGGTAGTGTGTGAGAGAGTGTGAAGAAATGCTTAAGACTGTGCAGTGAAGCAGGGACTCACAACTGGATCTTGCGGGTGGCTCGTGACTGGCAAGCCGCTAGAAGATGCACACGAGTGAAGCATGCAAAGAAGCTGAATAGTCACGCCAGCTGGAGCACTACAGGACAAAAAGTCCAGCCTGGCCATTCAGTTAGCCCGTGGCTTGAACTTGCGACTAGGTCAAGTCGCAAGGCCAAGTCGCCAGCCAGCTCTGTTTTGAAAAAATTGACTCTTCGCATTCCATTCTCACCCCAATATAAATACCCCTTATACCCACGAAATGTAGAGAGCTTCTAGAGAGAATTTCAAGAGAGAAACCCTAGAGAAAACAAGATTGACTCATTCACAATCTTTACATAGTGACTTTTCAAATTCCTCTACTCTCACCCTCTCCATTTTTAGATCCTTGAGAGGTACATTACCCAAATCCTTTTCTCACCTTACCTACATCTGTGAGAAGGCTATTTGGTGCTTAGAAAGCAGTTAGGAAGGGACCAATTGTTATTGGTTAATGCTATAGGCTATTTGGAGGGTCTTCTGCTATTCATGTATTCTAACTTCATTCTTTAGTGGATTATTGACTGTTTGAAGGGCGGCGAAGAGGTTTTACGTCGAGGGCTTCGGTTTCCTCTTTGATAACACATCGTTATGTTGTCCTTGTGTTTGTATCTCTCTTCCTTTAATCTTTGCTATTTAATTTTTGTTGTGGATGTGATTTTATTTGGTTTAGATTGTTTATTAATTCTGTTATAAGCTTATGTTCATTTTCTGCACATAATTTGTTTGATATTAAGCTCGAATCGGTAATTTGTATCTTGGGGGTCTAAACGTTCATAGTGTTTTTCACACTATTTGAACATTCAAAAATATTCAGCATATTATTCAAAAAATTCTTGCATCTCTCTTTACTTGCTTTTCTATGAATATGTGTATGCAAATTATCTTATGTTTCTCTGTATATGTTCCGCTTTATAGGATCTATTCTGATTCCCAAGTGGGAACATCGTCCCTTTGCCATAACGAAGGTGTAGATGATGTGAATGAGACAATAGAGTTGAATCATGATGTTGATGTTAGGATTAATGCCCTAAAATCCTATTGTATGATGCCATGTATGATACTATGTATGACATTATGTATTAAATGAAGTATGACTTAATATTAGGATTAATAAAGTTGTTTTGTTGTTATCTAAAATAATGGTTATATGAATATTCAAACATTATTAAATAATCCATGAGATACATAGTACGTGATTTATGTGAAAAGTCAAAGAAGATATAAATCACAAGTTCTTTGTAAATTCAGAATTATAGTTTGTAGTCAATAATGAAATTGGGCATTTTATCTGCGAAGACTATAACATATTAACTAAGATGATTTGTCTTGATCATGGAAGTGCAGACTTCTAGTTAATATGTTGATATGTTTTAAGAGTTAAGACATATTGAACTGGATCGCTGTGAGATTTATTAATTTCCTAACGATTGTCAACTGAATAATAAATCTCACGACTTCTATTCATATGAACTCTTAATCCTGAGAGAATAATGGACCTGATCATGAAATGTAGGTTGCTTTGATATATCAGGAGTGAGATCTAAAGTAACGGTCAAAACCTCAGTATGTTAGGCAGCCACATTTAGTGTTGATGGAACATATATTCTCAAGATGGAATTTATAGTCTCTTAACGGAGATATAAAATATTCCCTTGTGATAAGTTTAATGGGTTTAGTTATTTAGAGAGTTAGGCCTAACCACTTTAGTAAAACTAAAGTATATATTTATAAAATTAAATTTCATAAATATATGATGAATAACTTAAAAGGATTAAACGGGGTACTCAAGGATTAAGATGTAATTTACGAAGTGGCAGTCTATATTCATGACTTTGTATTACTACAAATATTTTATGAAGGGGTTGCATGTATAATAAAGTCTTGGGATATAATTTATTAATAAGGCCTAGAGTGCAATTATATTTATATAGTGGTATTAAATATAATTAATGGTAACTTTGGACTAGTCAAGAGTTGACAGAAACGCCCAAGGCCCATTGGAGCTAGTGTCTTATTTGTTCCCTTTTGGTCCCACTTCAAGCCACACACTAAAGCCCAATTGGGAAGGCTCAAAAGGCTAGTCCAATTAGATTATCAGTTATGTGGAGAGAAACATACAAAATTTTATATCAGAATGAAATGGTTTTGTATGTTCATGTATGTAAGAGAGAGACTCTTTCATATTCTCTCTAGAACAAACACATAGAATTGATTGAGAGACCACATATCTTGGGCATTAAGTGGAATTGGAGTGAAGCTCAAAAGTGTTTCCAAGTATTTTTCTTCATTCCGTTTTGAATATCACCATACCAAGGTATACTCTCTTGTTCATATATTCTGAAATTTATGCAGTACATGTTATCAATTGCGAATGAAGTAGATCCATTAATTTTTCTGCTGCGTATGTTTTGTATGCGATACAAAAATGTACTTTTCCATTAGTTGAAGGAATGGAAAAGGTCCCGAACTTACCTCGAGACATCCTAGAAGATCTGAATAGAGAGAGCAAGGGGTCCATGCCCAATATAGAAGAGACAGAGGTGATAAACCTAGCTGATGTAGGCAAGACAGAAAAGCCTGTCAAGATCAGGGTAAACTTTCCTAAAGACATGAAAGACTAGCTCATAGCTTTGATGAAGGAATTCAAGGAAATCTTCGCTTGGTCTTATCAAGATATGCCAGGACTAGATACTAAGATCGTCGTCCATAGGATACCAGTTAAATCTGAATGCCCCACAGTACTACAAGCCTTTCGAAGGATGTAATCAGAGGTTATCCTGAACATCAAAGAAGAAGTGGAAAAACAATTGAAAGCTGGTTTTCTTACTTCCATAGCCTACTTTGACTAAGTTGCAAAAATTGTTCTCGTGCCAAAGAAAGATTGGAAAGTATGCATGTGCATCGATTATAAAGATTTGAATCAAGATAGCCTGAAGGATAATTTTCCCTTGCCACATATTGATACCTGATTGATAACACCATGACCAAAATGTTCTTCTCCTTAATGGATGGTGAAAGTTCAAATAGCGTCTAATACACCAAAGAACGTTTAGACCCCCAAATACAAAAATACCAACACAAGCTCATAATCAAACAATATATGTACGAAATATGAAATATAAGCTATATCCAAATTGGTAGCACATTCTAAACCATAATTAATTACAAACACAACAACAATTAAAAGGTAAAGAGAAAGGAAAGAGAGATGCAAACACAAAGATAACACGGTGATGTGTTATCAAAGAGGAAACCAAAGTACTCGGCAAAAAACCTCTCTGCCACCCTCCAAGCAGTCAATAATCCACTAGAGAATAAAGTTGGGGTACATGAATAGCAAAAGACCCTCCAAGCCTAATCTACCCAGTGCACCTAATCCCTCCGAGCTTCTTGCTCCAACAGGGTTACGTCGAATCTTGTCTTCTCTAACTTACTTGATCCCGCAATAAGCCCATTGCACCAACCAAACGAATTGGTCCTCTCTGAACTGCTTCTTAAGCACCAAAAAACCTCATTACTAATATGGGTATGATGAGATAAGGATTTGGAAAATGTACCTCTTAAGGATATGTCAATGAAGAGGGTGAAGGTAGAGAAATTTGGAGAATCAAATGATAAGGATTGTGGATGAGTCAATCTTGTTTTTCTCTAGGGTTTCTCTCTCAAAATTCTCTTTGGAAGGCTCTCTACATTTCGTGGGAATAAGGGTATTTATAGTAGTGTGTATGAGGAAAGCGAAAAGTCAGTTTTCATTAAACAGGGCATTCTGGTGACTCAACCTCGCGATTGGAACGAGTCGTGAGCTAACAGCCTAGCCAAACTGGAAGTTTTGTCCTGTAGTGCTCCAGCTGTTATGACCCTTCAGCTCCCCTGCATGCTTCACTCGTGTTCCATTCTGGCGACTTGTCAATCGCGAGCCAGTCGCGAGACTCCTTTGAATTGCACACATCTTGAGTTTTCTTCATACTCTTTCACACACTACCCTATATATGGTATCTAATTGCTAAATTACAATCAAATTTGGCATGGAATAAAGCCAACAAATGATTGAAGAAATTCAACCTTGCAGATGGATTTTCGGGTTATAATCAGATCAAGATGGCTGAAGAAGACAAATCCAAAATAGAATTCACCACTCATTAGGGAACTTACGCCTACGAAGTTATGCAGTTCGGTTTGAAGAATGCTGGACAACCTACCAGTGAGCCATGGTAACCCTTTTCCATGATATGATGCATAAAGAGATCGAAGTCTACATGGACGATATGATCGCCAAGTCGCACACTCCCAGAGATTATTTAATTGTTTTGAGAAAGCTATTCAAGCGCCTTTTCAAGTACAGGTTAAGGCTTAGCCCTAGCAAGTCCATCTTCGAAGCTCGTTGAAGGAAATTTCTTGGCTTCATATTTAGCCAAAGATGAATTGAAGTGGACCCAGCAAAATCTAGGCCATTAGGGACATGCCTGTGCCAAAAACTGAGGAAAATTTTGATGCTTCTTAGGAAGGTTCAATTACATAGCTCGCTTCATAGCATAGTTGACAACCACGTGCGATCCCTTGTTTAAGTTATTAAAGAAGGATACAAAGATAGAATGGATAGATGAATGTCAAGCAGCCTTTAACAAGATTAAGCAGTATTTGTTGAACCCTCCTATTCTAGTTCCCACGACACCAGCACATCCGTTGATTCTCTATCTAGTGGCGCAAGAAACATCCATGGGTGGCATGTTAGGCCAGCTGAATGAACCTGATAAAAAAGAGAAGGAGATTTACTACCAGAGTAAGAAGTTCGCTAGTTATGAGATTAACTACATCACCATTGAGAAGACGTGTTGCACCTTAGCGTGGGCCTCGCGCAAGCTGCAGCAGTACATGCTCTACTTCACCATGTGGTTGATTTCCCATATTGACCCCATCAATTACATCTTTCAAAAGCCTGCCCTCATAATGGAAACCTTAGAACACCAAAAATTCTCACCTTTCCTCTATAATCTTCAAGGTAGTGTTCTTGCACCTAATCTTCCTCTCCTTGGTTCCATACCTTCGATTTAAGGTTTAGGGGTGTGAATCTAGCTTTTTAGCTACAATCCACACCCCTTTTTTCTTTATTTCTTTTCCTTGCTTCTTTTGGCTCTTAAAATGCTTCATTTGCTTTTCCTAGCATGTTTTAGCCTCCTAGTATGTTTTATAGCTTTCCTAGCATGTCTACTTGCTTTTCACCATGATTTATGACTTTGATGTTGTTGGCCTAGCTTTCTTGGGTTAGGCTCTTTGCCGTGTTTATTCTTAGATCTATGTTCATATGCTTAGATCTACACCTTTTGTGTTCTTTGCCTTGTTTGTGCTTAGATCTACATGTTAGTGTTTAGATATGTGTTCATATGCTTAGATCTATGTGTTTATGTGCTCCGTGCCATGCTTGTGTGCTTAGATCTATATTGGTTGCTATGTCATTTGCTACTTTAGCCCTTTTGTCCCTTGTTATCTCTCTTTCATGCTTTTTCCCCTTTCGGTGGGGTGTAGATCTAGATCATGTGGTCCAGGCCTACATCTGTACACCTAGGCCTATATTAAAGGGTTTGGATCTTTTCCTTTAAAGAGAAGACTGCTTTGGAGGGCCTAGGCCTCCTAATCTACTGATTATTGCTCTTTGTGGGCTTGCATCCTCTTTCCCTCTTTTTAAGCCTCTTTTCTAGAACATGTATTAGGGTCCCCATCTATGTACCCCCCTTTTATTTTCCTGCTCCTTGCTTGGGTCGTGTTCCTTGGGTATGGCAATGTCTATTTACATTTCCAGTACCATGCTGGGCCATACCATTGGAACGTTGGTAATATCTGGTTTATTTTCTCGCTCTATGTGATAGCATTGTGCATGATGCTTGTATATATATATATATATATATATCTGCCTACGTATGTGTGGGTGATTTTTCACTTTGTATGATGGACTTTCATGGCTACGTGAGTGAACCCTTCTAGTCATGAGAGCTCTTGACCTTGTAATATGGGTATGTAATCAAGGCGATTAATGTAGGTGCATATTCATGCTATGTTATGTGCATGATCATTGCGGTGTGATTGTCTTAATCCATGTCACTAAGTGACATTGGTTTCCCCCCCATCTATGCAACACATATCAGCATGTTCTAACATTTTAGAGGGCTTCGGCTAGTCATGGTGCAAGCATGTCGATACGCGCCATATACATAGATGCGAAACTCTGCCGGTGCGCCATAGCGCACCAAAAGCGAAACTCTGTCGGATCTTCACCTTGAAAATGGGGCATCCTCATTGCTATATTCTCACTTTGAAAGCTTGGTGAGTATAGCGTTTGCTGTGCTACGACGTTGATAGGCCAAGAATGTATTGACCCCTTGTGATGGATTAATTGATTAATTAGACATGTTTATTAATTAATCAATTTAACATGCAATTGTACGTGGCAGCACAAACAATCACCAATTAACTAAAGTATACAACGGAAAATAAATTGACACGGTGATTTGTTTACGAATGGGGAAAACGTACACGACAAAAACCCTATCGGGTGATTTTAAGGTCACCATTCCCGAGAATCCACTATTATGACAACAACCGGTTACAAGTAAAGGAATTCCAGTACCTTATACGAACCTACAGTTGAACCCTTACCCCAATACCCAATTGGACTTGTTTTGTAGTGATAATCTCTTCTTTTCAATGCACAGCCCCCAGTACGTGACTAACCAATTATGCGGATCCCAGTACGC
This sequence comes from Lithocarpus polystachyus, assembly GCA_033629205.1. Taxonomy (NCBI): domain Eukaryota; kingdom Viridiplantae; phylum Streptophyta; class Magnoliopsida; order Fagales; family Fagaceae; genus Lithocarpus; species Lithocarpus polystachyus. The sequence goes on from CM066164.1 coordinate 50,931,755, forward strand.
AACTTGATGCTAGCTGTCGAGCTTTAATGAACAATACTTTCTGACTTGATTCTTGGACAGACTTGCATAGCTTTAACACTTGATCTTGAAACAACACATGTAAGGGTAGATGAAAGACATACATCAATATATAAAGAATATAAGTACAATATATGTCAAAATGGTCACAAGACCCATGTACAAGAACAATGTATCTAAAGAGGAGAGGGAGACTCTATGAATCCACCAAGGTGAGCTTGCCGTCTGGCAATATGGCCGACACGGGTGTTCACCTGACACAGCTCATCAGTGAAAGTGTCAAGGCAAGCATCCATGCGATGAAGCTGCTTCATGATTGCATCCAAAGTTACACCACCCACAGAAGAAGAGGGAGTGGAGGTGGAAGGAGCTGAAGAAGTGGGAGGAGTTGCCGTACCGGACCTCGAATGTAGCTCCGCCTCGCTTTGTTTAACGGTAGTGGTGTCTATTGCACACATAACATGGAAGTGGTCAGAAACGGGAAAGGGAACGAAAAAATGACATAAAAGCCTCGTGATAGCTGAAGGGAAGATGAGCTTATTATGAGTCGCCGTATCCCTATACACATCTATGATAGAAAGAATGAAATGAGAGGGAAAATCTATAGTAAGATGCTATAGAAGTGAAAGCAGAAACTAAGCATAGGGCTTTGTAATAGAGTTATAATGAGATAAGGGATGAAGTACAAAGGTCATAACCATGTTCATGAATCTAGAACCTTTAGCAAAGGTCGAACATGAAGTAAACTGGCGCTCGCCCCAATCAGAGGGACGTTCACAGAAATCAAACATAAGCTCGTCTTTGGACACTGTCCTCAGACGCTTACAGCCGGGATAGTTAGGATGCTCAACCCTCGGGACATGGAGCACATTAGATACAATACCTAGTGTGACCACAATGCACGTACCTAGAACGCAAGAGAAGAAATGAGGTACTGAATAATCAAATCTATGCATATTGGAGTAGAACTCCTGGATCAGCATGGATGGACAAGTGACCAGGATGTCATATAGTGACTCCTAACCCCTACTATGAATGACAGTGGGCAAGTCAGTGTCGGAGAAGTCTGACAAAATAACTTGGCATTTCGAATGAACACGTTGTCGAGAAAAGTTCTTCGAGAAGTCCTTTCGGGCTTACTCATCACGAAACCGAACAAACGAAGAAGTAGAATCAAAAGAAGTAGATGCCCCGGAACAAAGAGGGTTCGAGGACGGAGTAGATTTGCGTTTGGGTGCCATAGAAGTAGACTAACGCAAACAGAAGAGAGAGAGAGAAAGAGACAACCAGAAAAGTCCCAAAATAGTTCAATATATAAGAATATAGAGAATGTAAAGAACGTATGCATGAAAATGCATGAGCATATGATATGCAATAATAAAAACATCATGGGTTCAGCCCAATCCAATCCTACCAGCACACATGTTTTTGAAAAAGTAAACGCACATCTAAGAATGCATGAAACATTGTTACAATGCAAATGAGATGTGATGAATGAAGTTTTAAGATTAAAAACACAAAACCCATCCCAAAAATTTTCAAAAACCTCTTTGATTTTGAAAAATCCCAAATTTTTCATCAAGCCCCAAAAGTTAGGTCATAAAAGATGAAAATGCATGAAAGAGAAAGAGTAGGACTCTTACCAAGTGAAGAAAAACTTGATCTAGGCCAAAAATCTCTTTGGAATGAAGTTTAGAGAGAGAAAAGTGTGTTTGGGAGGTGAAATGGTTGAGAGCAATCGAGAGAGATCGAGGAAAGTGAAGTCAAAATCGTGCTGACCCTATATATAGAAGCTCAGTAATTCTCGATAGATCGAGAGGTGTCGAGAGATGTCGAGATCTAACAGGGTCATTAGATGCATCTATCGAGCAGGTGTCCTGAGGTGTCCTACAGCAAAAAAAAGCTCGATGGATTGACGATCTGTCGAGGAGCTATCGAGGAGACAGAAATTTTCTTGATAAATCAACCTAGCTATCGGGAGGTGTCGAGATTGCGATAAAAAGCAATTGAAGAGCTCGATAGATAAGCTAGGTATTGAGAGGTGTCGAGCAGCTGTCAAGATTGTTTAAAAACAGTTTTTCAAAGAAGAGAAAAATACAGACATGAATGCAATCAAACATGTAACTCAACCAAGGATCCAAGCATCATTTTGAACTTCCAAAATCATCTCTCAACTACATTGTTAAGCACATAGATCCCAAACACACACACACACACACACAAAAAACAAGTTTAACCAATTTTATATTTAAAAAACAAGTTAAGACAGTTTAGTGAGCATAAATTAACTCGTGTAAACCTAGTAATGGCCAAATCACATTGTACCTGCATATGTATCTAGAGTAACAAGGAATATTGCGTGTTGTATGTGAAAAACATCACAAGATTGCATAAGTGTATACATATTATAACGATTTGAGATATGAGAAAATCACTTTAACTCACACACAATCATAACTGTTTGATGGGGACTATCACCTTCGAGGTACATCATATAACTCTCACATCTCCTAGAATACACGCTTGCAATCATATAAAGCATTTTGATCTTTTTTCTTTTTATTTTTCTTCGTATATTTTTCTTTTGATAAGCATATCATGCATGGGCATATAAGAGAAAGAAAAGAGATAAGAAATGATGTTAAGCATTTGACATTGCACTTTTGTTATGTCGAAGCATACATATGTCATTTCATGATTGGCGGGCAACAATGGTATGATGGTTATTTATGCATTTCTCTTAGGATTTTCTAGTCCTTCCTGTCAAAAAGAGTGATATGAGTGTTAAGTACAAGAGATCACTTAACCTTACTCATCACAAACACGAGCCACAAAGCTCACTTGCTTAGTTGTGCATAAAGATGCTCATCTAAGCTACAAATAATACAAAGTTTAGAAAACTTTGTTTCAGTGGCCATCCAAGGTACACTAACACACACTGAAAAATAAAATAAAACAAAACTAAAAATTAACCACACAAAACATGTTAAACAAAACAAAGCAATGTAGAAAACTAGACTGACTCAAAACACTAAAGCAAAACACACAAGTAATGCAATTAAAAACAGAGAGGGAGAGAGAAGAGTGACCAAGTCACTTCGAGCCTTTTTCCTTCTACACCTTGGAAGAACCTTTCCTTTGCGCAAACCCTTGAACTGGCGGTGAAGGGGAAGAATTATGACCGTTCAAGTTCCAAAGGAACGTGAAGGCTTTGAGAAGATCTTCAAGAGGAGCAAATGAAAATGGAAACTGATTCTGGTTTCTCGACGAGATCATCATGTTGCTTTGTTGAGTGGCTAACTACTTATAGCAATTAGGTTGAGTATGTCCAGCTTCTCTATAGTGATGATAGAGATGCTGCTTCTTCTATTTAGGTTTTTGTTTGTTTCCCTTCTTAGCCCTAGGGTTCTTAGTTTCATTCTTAGAAAGTTTAGGGGTGCTCTTAAGATAGACTTACCCTTGTCTATGTTCTCACTAACTAAGTCATTTTTAACTTCATTGTTCTCATTTTCAACATTATTAGCAAGAGGAACAAAAAAAGTAGTACTTGAAGAAGCAATATTAGAGGGAGAAAAATCATACCCTAAACCAGTTCTGTCGGAAGCAAATTTTTGTATACTGAACATCTCATCAAGCTTTGCACTTGAAGTCCTCTCCAGTTGAGCTCTGACTTGGAATAATTCTGCCTTAAGCTTTTTAGACTTCTCAGCCAAGAAATTATTCTCAAATCTTAATGCTCCAATAGTCTGATTAGCTTCATCAAACTTTGTGGAGAGTTTTTCACATTCAAGCTTCACATCACTAAGCTTCTTAGTGGCCAACCTATACAACTTCTCATGCATTTTTAAGACCTTTTATAACTTTGTATAGGTTGTGTGGATGTCATCTTGTTCATCCATCTTTTCAAATTTTGACTCCACCAAGTCTTCTTCTTCGTCCACATCTTCTACAATCCCCTCAGTAGGATTGACAATGGCAGTAAAGGCATTCAGGATTCCGTCGTCCTCATTGTCGGAATCATCCTCAAGTTCGGTGTCGCTCAAAGTTGCAGCAAGTGCCTTTCTTTTCCCAATGGTATTGAGATATGTGGGGCATTCCTATTTCATGTGTCCAAAACCTTGACACCCGAAACACTTGGGTCCTAAGGGAACAGTGTACTAATCACCATCTCTAGAATCCTTCTTCCCTTTGTCTTGGCTCTTAGACTGAGAAGAACTCGATTGTTTACAATCCTTGTCAAAGCCCTTTGCATTGGAACTCTTCATGAACTTCTTGAATTGTTGGGTGATGTAGGACTACATCATAGAATCCTCATCATCATAAGACTCATCCATGTCACTGTTCTTGACCTTCAGTGCCATGCTCTTACTCTTATTCATTTTCCCGATCCTTGTCAACCCTAACTCATAAGTCTACAAGTTGCCAACCAGTTCTGTCAAAAGAATTTTATCAATATCCTTTAATTACTCAATTGTGATGATCTTGGCATGAAATCTCTCGAGAAGAGATTTGAACCTTTCTCAAAATCTTGGGTTCAGGAATGGTTTCTCTAAGATTAAAAGCTGAGTTCACTATGTCCTTGAGCTTGGCATAGAACTCATCAAATGACTCATCCTTCTCCATCTTAATCTCTTCAAAGCTGGTAGTGAGCCTCTGAAGCTTTGAGTCCTTGACAGCCTTGGTTCCCTTATAGGTTTTCTAGAGGATGGTCCATGCTTTCTTAGCAGTTTCAGTGAAAGATATCTTCTTGAACTCCTCATTTGAGACTGCACTAAACAACGCATTCAATGCCTATCTGCTGTAGTTGGCCACCTTGATCTTGGCATCATCCCAGTCGTTCAACTCTTTTGTAGGCTTGGTCCAGCCTATCTCCATAGCTTGCCACACTTTCTCATCTAAATACTGGAAGAAAGCTCTCATGCGTACTTTCTAGTATGCATAGTTAGTGCCATCAAATAAAGGAGGTATAATAAGAGGCTGTCCTCTATCCATGACAAATAGGGGTCAATGGATCACACAGCAAAGATTGAAATCTAATCAGAGTGTGCTTGCTCTGATACCACTTGATAGGCCAAGAATGTATTGACCCCTTATGATGGATTAATTGATTAATTAGCCATGTTTATTAATTAATCAATTTAACATGCAATTGTACGTGGCAGCACAAACAATCACCAATTAACTAAAGTATGTAGCGAAAAATAAATTGACATGGTGATTTGATTACGAATGGGGAAAACTTACACGTTAAAAACCCCACCGGACGATTTTAAAGTCACCAATTCCAAGAATCCACTATTATCACAACAAGTGGTTACAAGTAAAGGAATTCTAGTACCTTATACCAAGCTATAGTTGAACCCTTACCTCAATACCCAATTGGACTTGTTCTGTAGTGACAATCTCTCTTTTTCAATGCACGGCTCTCAATATATGACTAACCAATTGCACCGATCCCAGAACGCAGCTTGATCACCAACTTAAGAAGGATGTTGGCTGTAAAGTTTTTCAGTTCATCCAAATGATGAAGATCGTGAAATTGCTTAGTGACAAACCCTATGGTGTACAAACACAACAGCTTCTTCACAAGAAAGATAAACTAGGGCAAATTCTATCTCCGGTCACAATTTGCATGAACAAACTTTTGCTCCACACTTGTGCAACTTGTGTCACGTTTGACAGCCCTTAAAATAATCCTTATATATACCTAGGGTTATGAGAAAAGAAATCTCAAATATATAATCACAGATTGGATGAAAAATAGTCCTGGAAAACTGAACTTCATAAACCTCGACAGATTCCCTATTTGTCGAGCAGCTGTTGAGCCTTGGGCTTAAACAGCTCTCTTTAAATCTCGATAGATGCTAGCTATTGAGCTTTAATGAACAACACTTTCTGACTTGATTCTTGGAAAGACTTGCATGGCTTTAACACTTGATCTGGAAACAAGGTTTCTTGAAGCATTAAACACATCCTAGATCTATCCAATTACAAGTAAAGTGCGTTTTATCAAAAGATTAGCCGATTACATAAAATAGTGACATTGTTCCTAACAAGTGAAACACATGTGTCCTAATAGACGCATCTGAGGTAAAGCGCTATTGGAGTTCTGCCACAAAAAATAAGATGAAATATTGCCAGATTTTCAGTATGGAAATTTGGTAACGACTTCAAACACACCTGGAAGCATCGATTGGGGCCACACTCATTCCAAAACCAAACCTCAAAGCCTAACACAATTAAAGCTCCGAAAGCTAGTGCCAATAGCTTGTTTTTAACTGCCAATGTCTAAAAATTATGATTTTACCAAAACAAAAGACTAACTACAAACAAGCGTTGTGGGGTGCCTAACACCTTCCCCACACGTAACCAGACTTTCGAACACAAGAATCAAGATTTTTTGCCCATCCATATTAGATTAGGCAAAATGAAATTTTTCTTAACCTAGAATCAGTAATAAAATCAAATAGAGTCAGGTGACCAATCACACCTTAGAAAAAACTCGATGATTGGTGGTGACTTCACTTACCCTTGGTAATTTCCATAAAATCGAATCACATTCTAGTTACACACCCGAGGTACGACATACCTCCTCCACATATGCGCGCGAGCGTCGCCGCAATGGGTGGGCGACATGAAAGTCGTAAGGTGAGGCATTGACTGACCTTGATTCATCAAGGGAAACTGCAGAAGTTTATGTGAAAGATAGAGCCATATAGACGTTGGCAGAAGGACGATAAAGATAGGGAACAAGAGACAGGGGGCAAAAAGGCTCTCGTAGGTGAGATAAGGATGATCTTAGGTGGACTAATAACAGGAGGATCTTCTAAGTCATTGAAGGAGGCATACGCAAGAGATGTGAACAGTATCCATTCACGATTCCCACCACCAAAGACGCCTAGGAGCAGTGAGCCAGATATCGTCTTTTTTGAAAGAGATGCCCACGGCGTCAGACAACCCCATGATGATCCGTTGGTGATAATGCTCAGAATTGAGGAATTTAACATTCATGCAGTACTGGTGGATAATGGGTGCTCCGCAAACATCATCTATTTGCTTGCATGTCAACAAATGAAGCTGGGACAAGGAAGGCTTCACCTTTTCACTTCCCTTTTAGTGAGTTTTACCGAAGATAGAATCATCCCTAAAGGTATCAATAAATTAACTGTGACTGCATTTACTTATCCAGCACAAGTCTCCAAGGAGATTGATTTCCTCATGGTGGATTGCCCGTCGACATACAACGTCATCCTGAGAAGACCAACACTTAACAAGTTGAAGGCGGCAACAATGACATACTACCTGAAGGTAAAATTCCCTATAGCCAATGACATAGGTGAAATTAGGGGAGACCAAGTCCTTACAAGAAAATGTTATCAAGTCGCCCTAGTGTCAAGGGAAAATCACACATGGATGATAGACAAACCAGAACCTATTCTCGAACTGTTAGAAGCACCACAAGACATTGAAATCGTCCCAAGAGATCTATCCAAAGTTTTGAAGATAGGGTCAGCACTTTCAACCTTAGAGAAGACGAAGATAACTACCTCCCTAAGAAATAACCAAGATGTTTTTTCTTGGAAACACGAGGGCATGCCAAGAATCAACTGGGAAGTCATCCAGCATCGTTTCAACATCAATCTAGAGTGCAAGCCAGTGCAGCAGAGACGAAGAGTATTCGCACCTGAACGCAATAAAGTAGTGACAAAAGAGGTTGAAAATCTCTTGCAAGTAGGCTTCATAATATAGTTTTTTTACCCTGATTGGCTAGCAAACACAATGATGGTAAAGGATAACAATGGCAAATGGAGGATGTGCTTTAATTTCACGTATCTCAACAAAGCTTGCCTGAAGGATAGTTTCCCCTTACCCAAGATTGACCAGTTGGTGGATTTAACCGCTAGGCACAAGCTCTTGAGTTTCATGGATGCTTTCTTCGGCTATAACTAGATCTTGATGGATGACAAGGACTAAGAGAAGACAGCATTCATCACCAGTCAAGGGTTATACTATTACAGAGTAATGCCTTTTAGACTGAAGAATGCAGGGGCCACATACTAGAGATTGGAGAACTATATTTTCTCTCAGTAGATAGGAAGGAATGTGGAAGTATATGTAGATGATTTGCTAGTAAAGAGTAGTGATAAAGCAGGTCACTTAGACAATTTAAGAGAGACCTTCGGCACACTACATAAGTATAAAATGAAACTGAACCTAACAAAATGTGTTTTTGCTATCTCCTTAGGAAAATTCTTGGGTTTCATGTTGTCTTAACGGGGCATAAACGAAAATCCAGACAAGAAAAAGGTGATAACGGAGATAAAGTCCCCAAGAACTACGAAGGAGGTACAGAGCTTGACGAGAAAGCCTTAAATAGATTCATCTCTCAAGTGACAGATAAATGCCTAACATTCTTCAAAGTTGTAAAGAAAGCCTTTAAATTGACTGACGAGTGTGATCGCCATTGTTAAGTCTATCAGTAACAAGGGAGAAGTTGTATCTCTATTTGGCGGTATCTAACACGGTGGTGAGCTTGGCACTGATTAGAGAAGAGGAGGAAGTACAGAAGCTGGTGTATTACACTAGCCAAGCTTCTCAAAAAGCAGAAGAAAATTACCCAAGGCTAGAGAAGATTGCCTTTGCTTTAGTAATCACATTCAGAAAACTCTGCCCCTTCTTTCAGGCACATCCTATCATTGTCATGATAGACCAGCCAATAAGGGAGACGATGAACATGATAGACGTAGTGGGGCGACTTGTCCAGTAGTCCATAGAGCTTGGCCAGTTCGACATAGAGTATCAGCCTTGGGTTGCAATTAAAGCCCAAGTCCTAGTAGGTTTCATCGTGGAGTTTTACCTACCCTCAAGAAGAAGAAGAGCCTCAAAGAGAACATGGACAGTCCCAACAAACAGATTCGCCACCAAGAAAGCTGAAGGAGCAGGTGTAGTTCTCCTATCACCATAAGGAGAAATCTTGAAGTATGCAGTTAGATTGCAATTCCTAGTAACAAAGAACGAAGTCTAGAATAAAGTATTTGTTAGGTTCTAAAAGTTTAGAACAATTGGCAAATCGTGAACACATAAGAACATACAAGCTGCAGAAAGAAGATTTCAGAAATTTCCTGGTTCGATTGATTGAAAAATAGGCTCGACCGATTGAAAGTCGTATCTGCAGAATTTTAATTAAGCCCAAACAGCAGTTCTAGCCCATTAAGGATTAAGGTTTCAGATCTACTTCTCCCACTATATAAAGGAAACCCTAAACACATTTTTAAAAAAGGATTTTTAGAGAGAGAAGAGTGTGCCTCTTTTGTATTTAGGGTTTTGTTCCTAAAACCTCTCTTATAACATCTACCGGTGTTGTTCCTTGAAAAATCTCAAGATCCGGTATTGTTGAAGTTGCTGTCTTCTCTAGTCATCAAAGGTGCTGATGATCTAAACATTCAAGGGTGGTCTTGGAGTCACAAACAGGAGATTTTGTGTTGCTAAACCTTTGAGTGGGATCTCAAAGTCACAAACGTGGGTGTTTGTGTTTGCAAAGGCTAAGGAAAGAAGTAGTCCTTGGACTCGGAGCTATCATGTGGTCGTGGTAGTAAGTTTTCTACAAGCAGGTAGCAATAGGATGTTAGTGGTCTAAGTCGCTATTGTACAAACTTCAATTCTTTCTTAGTGGATTTGCTGTTTTACCTTGAGGATAGCTAGGTTAAATCCTCCCTAGGTTTTTTACCGGTTTGGTTTTCTTGGGTCATCATATCATTGTGTTCTTTATTTTTCCGCTGCTTTACTTGATATGATTGTTATTGTTTTAACCTAGATCTGAATAATGAACCTAAGTATTCACTTGGTTAATTAATTAGGTTAAACAATCTAGTTTACAGGGGTCTAAATTTCTAACAAGTGGTATCAGAGCGGGTAGCTCTTTTGTTTTAGATCTTTTGATCTAAGAGCTGATCCTTGATCCCTGTTATCATGGATAATTTTAAGTGTCTTACTGTTTTTGATTGTGATGATTTAAATAAAAAGGGCATTGTTGTTTCTGTTGATTTTATTGATGCTTGTGAAACTCTTCGTAAGGAATTATTGAAATCTATGAAAATTGCTAAGAAATTCAAGGAAGAGTTAAAATTGGCTAATCTTGAAAAAGAGGAATTAATTGTTAGATTAGATGAATCTAATAAAAAGAATGAATTTTTGAGAAATCAAATTTCCTCTCAAGATGAGAAGATGAAAAGCTTGGAACAAGAGTTAGTTGAATCTAAGGCTAAAATTGAAAATTTGACTAGTATCAAGCCTGCTGTTATTAACAGAAGTGTTTCTGTTTCTCTTAAGCCTAAAGCTGAAAAAGTTTATATCCCTCCTTTCAAGAGGAATAATAAAGAAAAGACTTATTTTGCTAGGTTAGACAAAGGTAAAAGTTCTGATATTGACGCTGAAGTTTCTAAACCTAAGTCTAAACCTACTGTTAGAAAGCATAAGAAATCTGTTTTTGTGCCTACTTGTCACCTTTGTGGTGTTGTTGGTCATATTAGACCAAATTGTTCTTTGTTGAGGCAAAAACCAAAATCTGAGACTAGATTTGTTGTTAGGAATACTGATGTTCCTAAATTTGTTCCTATTTGTCACTTTTGTGGTGTCTTCGGTCACATTCGTCCTAATTTTCATAAATTGAAATTTAAGCATTTTGTGTTTCAGTCTAGGACATGTGATGATATTTCTCCTGCCATAAGTCCATATAAATTGTTTCATATGCTTTTGAAAAATTTAAGCTTGTTGTCTTGTGAAAGGAATTTGCAGGATTTTAGTTTTCTACTCGAGAAGATTGGTGTAATCCCTCAAATACACTTTGCTTCAAATGGATTTTCACCTACAAAGCCGAAGACTCGTGCTATATGGGTGAGAAAAAATTCTCTAAGGTGAGTGTTGCTGATTTGTCCCTGTTTTAATTCTTTCAATTATTTGTGGACATGTTTTGTTTTTGTTTTTGGTTGTTTTGTTCTTTAGGTTGTTTTTATTTAAAAAAAAAAAAATCCAAAAACATTGAAAAATTTTGAAAAGACAAAAATATTTTATTTTGTGTCTAGTTTTATTTTTCTTGAGGATTACATGAATTATGATATCTCTCTCTTGATTTAGAACATACTTGATATTGTGGAGAAACATAAAAAGTATGTGTTCTATAAGTGCAAAGCTATTTTTGATTTTGTTTGAGTATGTACTAGTTTGTACATTTACTCATGGGTTAATTAAGAAATTGATATTTCTTGTTTGTGTACCCTCTATAGCTTAGTTAAGCACTGTCATGCATTGCATTTGCATTTTTAATCATTTAGCATAATGTGTGCTTTTAGTTTTGGTCATCAAATTTTTTTTAAACCAAAAGGATTTATATGTGTTTTGTATTAAATATCTTGGATTTATAATCAAGGTTGGCCATATTATCTTTACATAACTTGTTTATGTACCTTGTTTAGCTTAGATGAGCTTATTTATTGCACTTTACTAGTTTGAGCTTTGTAGTGCATGTTGTGTGGAAAGATGTTTATAGTTTTTGATCACTTTGTCTTGATCTTGAAGTCACATGCTTTTGATTGTCGGACTTGATCCTTATTGAGAAAGGCATAAATAATCATCTCACTACTGTTTACTAGCCAATCATGAACACCTTAGTGCATATCATATGAGTTTGTGCTCGAGAAAGTGTAGCACATGCACAAAAAGAACATAAGGTATAGCCTCGGTTAAAATGCTAAAATTGGTGTGTACATTATTGGGCTATAATGAATTCAAATTAAATAAAATTGGTGTGTACATTATGAGGCTAAATAAATCAAGAAACTTACATGATTGCAAGCTTTTATTCTAGGAGATGTGAGAGTTATATGATGTAACTCTTTAGGTGATAGTCTCTCTCAATTGTATGTGATGAATTGTGTAGAAATTGTGATTGCTTACTATTCACAGATCACCTCACATGCATCTCAAGCTTCTGCTAGTTGCACACACTACACAAGTTACTCTTTGCTAAATTTTGTACATGATATTGTGTGTAATTTTGTTGTGGCCATCCAAGATTGAAAATTTCTTGATTTTAATGCAAAATTTGTTTTAATGGTTGAGTTTTGAGAACACATTGGTTGAAAAACTTGTTTTTGAAAGATCTGGGTTGAATTCATATGTTTTTGAAAAACTTTTAGTCTCATACTCATGCATTTCATTCATGAAATACTATGCTTTGAGGAGTTTTTGCATAAAATTGCTCTGTTTTTCAAAAATATAATTTTTTCAGATTTTTGACCGATCGAATCTGTCTCTCAATCGATTGAAATTGCGATAAAAATTTTCGTTTGAATCGGTCTGACTCGATTGGTATTCGATCGATGCTCGATCGATCGAAATTGAAAAATTTTCAGTTTCTAAGTTTTTGACCAAATTTTTTTATGCATCATTTATGTTTAGGATTCACATGAATTGCATTGTTTTCTATATCCATCTTGCAGTTTTGCAGTCATATCTCTCATTGTTTTCACACATAACATGCATACATTTTGCTAAATTGGGTACTCAACTTGAATTAAAAATTGATTGATTAATTTTTGAGTCCTTTGTACATTTTAGTATATGCTATTTTTCTTGATGTGTGAACTACAGAAAATATTTTTCTTCAGAGATATGATGGATAATCAATGTGCAAATATTTTTTCTACTCATGAAACTGTTTATGGATCACATAGTGTCAAGTTTGCATTTATTGAAAGAGAGAATATTTTTCTTCATGTGTATCCTCAACTTAATTTTTTTTAGGTTTGTGTGTTTTTTATTTATCCCCACCTCCTAAATTTTCCCAAAAACTGTTTTTCACAAAACTTGTTTTGTTTTTCCTATTTTTATAGGGGGAGAAAAGTTTTTTTTAGCCTTTGTTGTTCATAGGGAGAGTTCTCTCTATTTTCTATAGAGCTAAACTGTTTTATGTTCCCTTGGTTTTCTTTTTTCTCTCATTGGTTTTCTTTTTTCTCTCATGTTTACTATCACTCTACTTTTTGTTTGAGTTGTCTTTGTCAATACGTGACAAAAAGGGGGAGAAATAGATGAATTGTGAGAATCCTGTTTGTCTAGTTTAGGGGGAGATAAAATTGTTTTTGAAAAGGGGAGAATATAAAAACTTTTTGATGTATCTAACTTAGGGGGAGAGTTAGAATTTATTTCTGTTTTTATATTTCTATTTCATATTATTGTTTATATGTCTTTCTTTTCACACATGCGGTGATGTGTTTGTTGAGTGTTTCAGGAAAGACAGGTACATTCTGATCAAGACCTTCTACCTCTTATTGGCAACTTTTAGGTTATGAGTCTTAGATTGGGATTTGAGATGTAATTAGGTATTTTATTGTATTGGGTTGTTCTTGTATTTTAACATTTTATATTGTATGAAAGTTTTGTCACGAATTGCCAAAGGGGGAGATTGTTTGGTTCTAAAAGTTTAGAACAATTGGCAAATCGTGAATACACAAGAACATACAAACTGCAGAAAGAAGATTTCAGAAATTGCCTGGTTCGACCGATCGAAAAATAGGCTCTACCGATCGAAAGTCGTATCTGCAGAATTTTAATTAAGCCCAAACAGCAGTTCGAGCCCATTAAGGATTAGGGTTTCAGATCTACTTCTCCCACTATATAAAGGAAACCCTAAGCACGTTTTTTAAAAAGGCTTTTTAGAGAGAGAAGAGTGTGCCTCCTTTGTATTTAGGGTTTTGTTCCTAAAACCTCTTTTATAACTTCTACCGGTGTTGTTCCTTGAAGAATCTCAAGATCCGGTATTGTTGAAGTTGCTGTCTTCTCTAGTCATCAAAGGTGCTGATGATCTAAACCTTCAAGGGTGGTCTTGGAGTCACAAACAGGAGAGTTTGTGTTGCTAAACCTTTGAGTGGGATCTCAAAGTCACAAACGTGGGTGTTTGTGTTTGCAAAGGCCAAGGAAAGAAGTAGTCCGTGGACTCGGAGCTATCATGTGGTCGTGGTAGTAAGTTTTCTACAAGCAGGTAGCAATAGGATGTTAGTGGTCTAAGTCGCTATTGTACAAACTTCAATTCTTTCTTAGTGGATTTGCTGTTTTACCTTGAGGATAGCTAGGATAAATCCTCCCCAGGTTTTTTACTGGTTTGGTTTTCCTGGGTCATTATATCATTGTGTTCTTTATTTTTCCGCTGCTTTACTTGATATGATTGTTATTGTTTTAACCTAGATCTGAATAATAAACCTAAGTATTCACTTAGTTAATTAATTAGGTTAAACAATCTAGTTTACAGGGGTCTAAATTTCTAACATCATTTGTAACAGACTTAAGACTAGCAAGAGTACTAGAAGCAAAGACTCTCATCGTTCAAGCCAATTCTCAACTTGTGATTGGCTAAGTAAGAGGAGATTATGAAGCAAAGAAGGAAAGAATGCAGAAGTATCTGAAGATTGTCAAACAACTCCTGCTGCACTTTGACATCATCAATTTCCAGCAAATCCCTTGAGTAAAGAATGCTAAAGCTGATTTCCTAGCAAGATTAGCTTCCGTCCGATGACTATGACGTATCCCTGAGTTATGTATGGAGAGAAGGGAACAACCTAGCATAGAAGAAGAACAAGTGCTGAAGGTATAGAAGCAAGAATAATGGATGACCCCCATCATCCATTTCCTGAAAGAAAGGGAACTCCCAAAGAACAAGACAGAGGCACGAAAGATCTAGATCAGAGCTGCCCACTTTGTCATTATAGATGATGTCTTATATAGACGAGGACACTTCCTTCCATAGCTCCAATGTGCTAACTAGGAAGAAGCCAACTACGTGCTACAAGAGATGCATGAGGGGGTTTGTGGTAACCATGCGGGAGCAAGTTCTCTGGCAGGAAAGGCACTTAGAGTAGACTATTACTGGCCAATGCTATAGAAGTATGCATATGACCTTGTCAAGGCATGCGACCAATGGCAATGCTTCGTCAATGTCTAGACGCAACCAGGGGACCATTCCCGGTAGGAATGAAGCTATTTAGATTCCTAATTGTCATTGCCTACTTTACTAAGTGGGTGGAGGTCGTGCTAATAGCAGCAATCATAGACACCAAAATCACTAACTTCGAATGGAAGAACATAGTCTGCAGGTTTGGGATTCCAAATGTACTAATATCGGATAATGGGAGGCAGTTTTACAACCCTAAGCTTTGAAAATTTTTCCAAGATTTAGGAATCAAGAATCACTACTCTTTTCTAAGACACCTTCAAGCTAATGGTCAAATAGAAGGGACGAACAGAAGCCTGTTGAAAATAATCAAAACTTGGCTTGAGGGGGTAAAAGGTGCATGGCTTAAGGAACTACCAAACGTCCTATGGGCATACAAGGCAACCACAAGAATGCCAACGGGAGAAACGCCATTCAGACTGACGTTTGGCACTGAAGCCGTCATACTGATGGAAGTAGGACTGACAAGCATTCGAGTCAAAGCCTATGAAGAACAGAGGAATCGACAGGAGCTTTACAGCAATCTCGACCTGATTGACAAAGTTAGAGACGAAGTTATAAAGCAGATGACGAAGTACAAAGGAGCAATGGCCAGATACTACGACAAAAAGGTGATGGTAAGAAGATTCGACACAAGTGACCTTGTCCTTAGGAAGGTTTCACCAGCGACAAATGACCCATCCTAAAGGAAATTAGGACCAGCATAGGAAGGAACCTACGAAGTCATTTGTCATTCCAAACAAGGGTCATACAAGTTGAAAACACTGGATGGTCGGGAATTACCTCGTCTATGGAACATAGAGCACCTGAAGAAATATTATCAGTAAGAAACCCTAAGTATCATCAAAATTCCTATCTTTATCTAAATGTATTTTCGTCTCTATTTTTTCCATTTCATACACGAGGAAATGTTTTATCTCTCTATCAATAAAGCATGAGGAATAGTATTATTCAGAAATCATTATCGCAAATATTTCTATTGTAAAACCGTTAACTACATCGTCATTCATACATGACTTAGAAAAAAGTTATTAACACGTAATGATATTTTCATACACAGCTTAGAAAAAAAGTTATTAAGACATAACGATATCGTCGTCCATACACAACTTAAAAAAAAAATTATTAAGACATAACGATATCGTCATTCATTTATGACTTAGGAAAAAGTTTTTAATACACAACAATATCTTCATTCATTCATGGCTAAAAAAAAATGGAAATAGAGAGCAATAGAATATAAAACACTCATAAAACACTTGAGTAAACTATTCCAAAGAGGATAAGTTTGCTCAAAATAGATGAGCCTGAGAGATTATATATATATATATATATATATATATATATATAAAACAAGTAATGTTCTATGGCAAATTAGACAATAACGGATCACTGCTAGCAGCCTCGTCAATAGCAACAGCCTCTCCACCTTCCCCAACTCCTTCGGTGGACTGACGATCCACTAGGATCTCCTTCTCAATGGTCTCCTTGTCAAGCTTTCAAAAGTCCAAATCAGGGTGATGATTGGCCAAGTATTTTCTGAAAAGTTCAAAACCTTCCATGCAATAATCACACAACTTGTCCAAGTATTCATCAGAAATTTTGAACTTTCTCCATTACCTCAACTTTAATGCTCTTCTCCAGAGTCTTTAGACAATCCTTATCCTTCTTTCCTCATCTGAAAGAGCAGAAACTTAACCCTTGAGCGATTGGTTCTCTAAGGAAAGAGTCCACCTTGGATTGAGCCATTACATATTTTTCTTCATAGTCTAAGTACTTCCTAGAAATGTACAAGGATTCACCCAACACCTAAGGGAAAGAAAAGAAAGATGTTGAAGATAAGAACCTAAAAAAGAAGAAGAAAAATATTGTCGCAAATCATACCTACATGATCTTATGCACGTGGGAAGACATCAGCTCATGAGACAGCCTCACTCCCAAAGGTGAAAGGTTGTCAACAGATATCGCCTCATGGGCCTTCAGTATAACGGCCCCTGCGTCTTCCCAAAAAGAGCCCGTTTAGGCCTTGTCCTTTCCTTTGGCCCTAGAACCACCGTCAGAAAGGGTAATCAGCTCCAAAGAAGAAGTAGGCAAAGCTGGACGCTGAGGCTGAGACTTGGCAACATTCAAGGTCACCATGGGATCGTCCTTAAGTGGCTCGTTGTCCTTTTGACGTTTCCTCATCAAAAGGCCACCCGTCAGGCCAGCCTTGGCTTTCTTCTCTTAGATCTTAGAAAGTTTTCCCTTACTAAATATGGTCTTCATTCCTTAAAAAAAAAAAAAGCACTAGTATATTAAACCTACTCGTGTAAATGGCGATTCTAGTAAACTTAATCTTCTTGGTCTCAACATTTTTCAAAACGTGGTTAGAAGGTTTTGGTCCTAGAAAGTGGAGAAAAAGGGACTGAGGAGAGATGAGCTCGTTGAAGTCTTTAAGAGTCTCAAGGTAGTCTTTGACCCTTTTAACATGGTTATGGCACCTCTTCTTCAGAAGAGGACGAACAAAAGCATAATATATATATATATATATATATATATATATCAGTACCACATCCATTTGAAAAGTTATACGCATACAGGGAGAATAAATAGAAAGATGCACCAGACATAGGGATACCCCAACTACGAAGCAGTTTAAGAGAATCATCTAGGTCTTCTCCTAGAGTGAATTCCCAACCGTCACTAGAGATAAAGAAAAAGTTGGTTTTCTAGTTTCAAAGAGACGATGGGTAATTAAGAACCAACCTTGAACTCCTACCCCATGGTTTAAACTCCCAATAGCCCGGATCTTTGGATCGTCTCATATGATAAAAATGTGGAAACTCATCTATCTTAATGGTGTCCTTGTCATTAGTAGACATATCATACAGCAAACTACTATCCTCCATGAGTTCGATACTAACTAGGTCGGAGCAAGTTGAAAAAGGAAGAAAAGCTCTCTAACAAAAGGATGACTTGGGAAGCGAAGTCCACTAATACGAAGCCAGCCTCATAAAAGCACACTTCGTCAGCATAAGAGTGACAAGCTCTATTGTCACTATTAGGGATCCTAATCCTAACAAAAGAAGAAAATTGAAACCTATCTCTAATTCTTTTCTCGTCCTTCCCCTTAAGGGCATAACGTATACCCCAGTCTTTGTGCGGAGTAGACGGAGAAGTGACTTCAAGGGCCCCATGGTCCTCGGACAAGGACAAACTTGTCTCGAGTTCACTAGACCGAACCTTCCCTTCTCTAAACATTGCCAAAGTTTGGGCAACTCTTACTGAACAATGAACTAAAGGAAAAAGAAAAAGAAAAACGAACCTAAAAGGGCAGTCTCTCCCTACGAAAAGCCCAACTTTGGGATGTCTTCTACCCACAGTCACGAGTAGACCCCACAAATGAGCAAAGAAAAAAGAAACTGAGGGGAAATCTGACCTAATTGAAGAATAATCTACCACAAAAGCAAAAATATAGAGTAAGAAGTGCAGAAAACTTACCAGAAAACGATAAAGGAAGGAAAAAAACTCAGGGAAGAAGGACTCCAAGTAGACGAAATGCCACAAAGAAAAAAGGAAAAGGGAGTGAAAATGAAAAGAAAATAAAAGGAGGGAAAAACACGAAATAAATGGAAGATCGTGTGTTGGAAAATTAAGAAAAACTGACACGACGGGAACATCCTAACCATACATGTCTTACACAGCAAACTAAACATCAACTAACTAATAAATGCGTCAAACACAGAACACGAAGCGACAGACAACTGTGTTCTTAGCTTGTCCCATAGACGAAGATAAGAATAGGGAGGTAGCTGATGAGTCGAAAAATAACTAGAATCGTTATTCTCCATAATGACAATCCAAATAAGCATTACACATATATTACGTGTATTAAAGACAAAGAGTAATGGACGGAGCAACAGTAACAAGTGAGTTGTGCACATTAGAGTGCCCATTGGTAACGCACTAGCCATTGAACATAGATACAGAAATTCATTGACCATTAAGGCAAGGAACAACTATAAAAGAAAGAGGTGACAAAATCCAAAGGGACACACAAAAATTCATCCATAAATTACTCCCAAGTCAATTTCTCTCTCAAATACCTTTTCTTTTTTTGACTTAATCATTGGAGTGTTTTTGGAAAACATCACACTGGTGTATTCCATTTCATTTCAAATCTTATTACAGGTTTCACATTGAAGGTGTAATCAACCTAACTTCGCCCATCGACAGAGACGATGAGCTCAACTACTGATTTCTTGCATCATCAAGTATCATTTTTTTAACAAGGATATATAAATAAATTTATACAATTTGTTTTTTCTTCCTTTTACTTTTTCACTTTCAACCAAACACAAAGAGGAAATGTAAAATATCTTTGTTATTTTCTATTCTACTTTTTGATCTCTCCAATCAAACAAACCTTAAAACTTAGTTTTTTTTTAGTTTTTTTTTATTGATTGATTTGATGTCTGCCTTTTTGATTGGGTGAACCCCTTAGGAACAAAAAAAATTATTGTGTACTCCCGGAATACCATAAATGTGTACTCTCTCCTCTCACATGGGTTACGTTAATTAAATTTATGGTAGAACCCACTATTTATGTAAAATGAGAGAATACGAATTTATGATACTCTGAAAATACCTAATAATTTTTGGAGGAACAATTAGGCCGCTAAACGCTTTAACTTCTTTTTTGCAGGACATACCACATCATTCATTAAATGTAATGTGAAATTGTTGAGGGGTGCAATTAATGTGAGAATGAATATTTATGTACCGAACAAATATAATCATTTTCATGTTTTTACATTTACATAATACATAACTTTATAGAGACGTTTAAAAAAATTTTCATATTATTTACAATTTCATGTGAACGAGAAATTGGAAAGTTCTCCACCTTTTCTTTGTCTCTTTTTTCCCGGTCAAACAATGTGAAATGTATTACTTCAATCAAATAATATGTTCATGACCCAGCTATAATATTTTCACATTTTCAGCATTTTTCTTATTAAAGAAGCTTTTAACAATGAAGATAAATTCATTTTTACTCCTATCTTAAAATAATATTTTAAGTGATTTATTGGATGATTAGCAAATACACAACTGTTAGAGAATCGAAGAAAGTAATCAATTCTCAATAAGTAACACAAACTTGATCATATATTCAACATAACATGAAAATGATACTTTTCATGTACTGCATAGTAGTATATCAGAAGAAAGAACTTGATGTTTGTGTCTCTTTTTCACTTTCCCAAAAAGAACCAAAAACAAGGAGAAACTATACATGGTAAAGCATTTAAGCACACTAAAGAAGTAGGAATTAAGTGGATGATGATGCAAAAGCTCATGGCCAACCTAGCTAAACTCTAATCAAATACACACTAAGTTCAGGACCTCCAGCGCCATCAGGGTTCATCATATAGAAAGCCTCTGAATCTTTCGAGCCCACAACTCTCTCAAACCTGGCTCTCATATACATGAGCTCCCCTTTGGACCCATCAGCAGCTCCATTCCCAGTTCCAGGCAACACACCAGCACCCATTGAAATTGGCTCCACAGCTTTCAACACCTTCCACTCCTCAGGCCCGCACTCGCGTCTTGTTGCAAACCCACATTTCTTTCCATTGCAGTAAGTCCTCCAAAGGGGCTCCTCTAGCAACTTCTTGCCTTTCTTTTCTGTTCTCTTTTCACACTCCAAGGCAATGCGAACCAACCCAGAAGCCATCTCTCGGACTAAAAGACTCGTGGGTGTTGCAAGTTCAATCAAAAATGCTGGACTCGACTTGGCATCTTCTTGAAAAGCAAAATGGACATGGCCTCTTCGATACCCGAAAAGGGTACCTATCACTCGGCTCCCAAGACTCGAGTGATACCTCGATTGGCTCTTACCGAAAATTGTAAGAGCTGATCGGAACTTAGAATGTTTCTTTGGCCTAGGAGATGCTGTCACAGAAGTAATTTCCACCGGCCCTGGGATTGTTAGCTCCTCCAAATCTTTGATCTCATCCTCACAGAAATGTGAGGATGAGCTGAAGGTCAAGATTTCTTCCTCATCATCCTCATCAATTTTCTTTTTCCACTGGAAGTATCTCCTGGAGAAAGAGAAAGAAGAGTCATGAGGAGTTTTGGCAGTGATGGTCTTCATTTGGGCAAGTAAAAAGGACTCAGAATGAAAAGCAAGCAAGTAAAACTCTTAGAAGGGAAGGTGGGTATGGCTATAGCTTGTCTTGTTTCTAATATGTAGTAGTAGTTGCTTGTTCTAGCTATCCCTTGTAATTGGGCTCTATTACACTGAAAAGACTGGCAAGAGAATCCTGCCAAAAAAGTAAGGTGAGCAGTCCTACCTAACTGTAACAGGAGAAAAGAATTATCAAGGAGAAAACAATTTTTAACGGATAGGAGAAGAAAGTAAATGGGTGATGGAAATTGAGACAAGAGACAAAACTTGGAAATGGGAAATCTGAGAATAGTGGAAGCAGAGGAGACAACACCTTTCGTGTTATTTCTTTGTCATGTGAACGGGGCTGAGCTGAAAAAATGTGGGGTACAGAGAGAAAGGGAAGCTTGACTGACTATGCTGACTTGCATTGGAAACGGTTAAGGACAGGTAAAAACACACCAACCGTACCCACCAGGACCACCACCCTAACAAAGCTTTGGCTTTAGTCCTTTCTTGCTCCCTCCACTTGCACCATAGCACAAATAAATCGCACTTGTTCCCATGACCATGAGCCACCATAGCCCCCTTTGTGTTTTGTACCCCTTTTGTCTTTTTACATATCCTTTAAGATTTTTGGGTTGGCAGAATGATTAGCCTGATTGTTGATGCTATGCAAAAACTTAACCAGTGTGTTTCCTTTTCCTTGTTATTAACAGACTCAGGAAGGTTCTGAATTCGGATTGTCTTAAGAGTTAAGTCTGGAAGTTATCGGGTGTCCTCATTGTGTGCCTATTATCCTTGATTTCCCATTGAAATAGAGATAGAATTTGCGAACATAACTTTGTATCCAAAATTTTATCACCACTCTCTATAAAAGAAAAAAAAAAAAATTTATGTGAATATAATTAACAATCGCCCCAATTCTATTACATTAAAATTATAGGAAAAATTGTGACGCAAAGATTATAATCCTAAAACAATTCTCATACAGTAGAAAAAGATCCCAATAATATACTATTTTTTAAAAAAGTTTTATCGAAAATTGAAAAAAATTTGACAGTTTTTTTAATTCTTAATAAATATTTTTTAAAAACAGATTTGTTAATGTATACCTTAAGGACATACATTAACCGGACTTATATGTTTATTATTAATGGGTATGACTAGGACCTAGAAAATTCCACCATACCAAGAACGTCACTGTCAAAAAAAAAAAAAAAAAGACCAACGATGATCAGCAAGTGAGCCAATAAAATTTCTAAGTAAAGAATGGGCAAATATAGGTGTACTCTTTATTTTTTGAGAGGAGTTCCTAGGTAAAGAACTTGAAAATTATGTACCACAGAAAACATACGTTTGAAAATATGTGTGAAAATACATGTGAGTAAAAATATATATGAAAATACGTGTAATGTTGTTTAAAAACTAAAAATATGTTGTTTGTAGCTTCTTCTTTTTTCTTCCTTTTTCTTATTAAGTTTTCGTGGGACCGACCAAACATCACAGATGAACTAACAAAACCAACAACTTGAATCAAAACAAAGAAAGAGTTAGACGAACCTACTAATACATATCCCTATATTTATTAGACCTACCAAAAAAAAAAAAAAAAAGAAGGAAACAACAAGCTTTTAATCCGAGTGCTTGAAATTATGGACAAGATAAATATTAACTGCTTAGTCATGTGCCTAAGTATTAATGTATTTAAATCATAGATACGTAAGAGCTAATGACACATTTTCGTATATCTTCGTGTGATTAGCTCTTTCACAAAATTTTGGTGACTGTGTGTGCAAAAGGACATCTACCCTTAATTTTGAATAACAATAATAACAATATGTAGTTTTGTTTAGGTATATAGTTTAATATTTTATTTTTAGGATCATATATTGACCTATTTCAAGAGAATTTGGTTTTTTATGACCACCCTAGGAAATGAATAATAATAATATGTTGTTTTGTTTAGGTTTATAGTTAAATATTTTATTTTAAAGGTCATAGATTGATCTATGTGGGTTCCTGCTTTGGACAGGCCAAGCCCAATAATCTGAGAGGATCTTGGGCCTCCAAAGGATAGTGTAAATAGTTGATGGACTGGGCTTGACTCACCACGGCTTTGTTGGGCTGTTTACGAGTCAATCTGTGCACAAGACATAGGTTCCACAACAGAAATATACATAAACATATATATATATATATATATATATATATAGGTTAAGAAAATAACTAAGAAATAACAAAGGGACTAAAAAAGAGTGTAAATAAAAGGAACGTTAGCGATCCTCAACATAAAGTGAAATTATATTTTCATTATATCAAATATTTGAATACATTGAGTCATACTCAGCTGGAATATATCACAAGGTTCAATAAAGTTCAAAAATTACAGACGTAGATAGCTCTTTTGAGCTTCCAAGACCTGTGAAGTTTGAATCCCTTTGAATCCAAGTGTATCCTCCAATATTTTTGTAGGATCTCTCACCATATCTCACTCTTTTACTATATTTCAAGCTTACAGCTCTCTTTTGCATCTTTTATCGTGTATCAATTGCTTCTTTGTTGAATGTATTTTGGTTGGAGCTTTAGCCCCTTTTAGAATGTCGCTTCTAGGTTTTTTTTTTTTTTTTTTTTTTTTCATGCCATTGATCCATTCTTTGTGCTCTGGGTACTAGAACCAATGTTATGTCTGTAACATTGGTGACTAGTACTTTCCCCTTTCTCTCATTATTTCCTTTTTTGAGGTTTGGTAACTGAAAAGTCAGTTGACTTTCCTCTTATGGGAGATCCTGTTTGAGTAATCCTATATGTCTTTTCCCAAGTCAAGGCTACTCATCCTTTTCCCAAGGTCTCTAAAAAAGACATTTCAGAGCTTTGGCTGCTTCACACTTTGTCCATTTCCTCTAAATAGGCAATTTCTTCATTGTTGATGATGGAAGACAGAAAGGCTCTTGGCCAACTTCCTTCTTGGTTCCCCTTTCTTGCTTTACCCGAGGTACTAGGCTCCTTCATCAAGTGCTGATTCCTAAGCCACCATCTGATCCCAAAGCTTTTTCTTTTGAATTATGGGCAGCTAATGGGACACGACTTCGTTCGTTCCTTGTGCCCATGGGCATGCCTCTCTAAGATATGTAAATCCCAACTAGTTTTCCCTACATTTCCCAAGGATCCCCTACCTTTGACTCTGGTGGATCCTATGTAACCTAGCCAGCTCCCACCTGCCTCCCTGTTGGGCTTCCTTGAGTGCCTTATTTTACTTAAGCCCATGGCCCATGCTTCCCTTTGTGCCTCTTTCTTCTTCCTAAGGCCCAATATTTTATTCTTTTCTCTTTATGGGCTAAGTTCCTTACTTCTTTATTTTTCAAGGGCCAAGCCTTTCTTCTTCATGGGCTGGGCCTCTCTTATTTTTTAAGGGCCTGGTTCCTTATTGTAATTTTGAACCTCAACAACCTAGAAAAATGTTAGTGGTAAAATTGATTATCTGCTTAATGGCATAATTCTAGGTATAGCATACTATATCACATATAATATGTACGTCGTAGAACTCCCACTAAATTGGTTTGTCACACATAAAATGTTGTACAAACCTTAGTCTATTTGTCTAGTTGTTATGTAGTGTGAGAGACCGTGACCTTGGCTCGCCTATACCTTTGAGCCAAACCCACACAAAGTATCCCTTATTGTGGTGATTCAATTGAATTTATATTTTTCCCCTAAATCGAAAGTTTTACATGGAGTCATTACTTATTTTGTTTAAATTGAAAAAAAATAAGAAAAAAATTAAAAAAAAAATAATGCCTCATTTTATTGATTTGGTAAAGATGTACATCTACGTAGGTAAAACTCTAATCAATGAACCCCTTGATTTAAATTCAAAGGCTGAGTTATAAGGTGGGAAGGTATAAGGCACTCCCCCAAAAGCTTGACTGGCGTGTTATGCCCACAGTGGCGACTCCACTAAGGATTTGGAGTTTGATTCTAATGTGTCCTATTTCTTAATATTAATAAAGGCTTGTTCAATACTTGCTTGCACACACTTCACTTGGATCTTTTGTCCCTTTTACCCTAGTTGGTGATGAATGGGAAGGTGAGTACGCTCCACTCAGGCTAAAGTCTTTTGAAGTTCATCCCACCAACTCATAATCTGTGTCATTGCCTATGATGGGCTTTAAGTACGTTAATGGTTTGCCACCAATCCACAAAGGTCCACTTAGGCCCTTGGTTGGAATCATGGCCCACCTAGTTGCGAGTGACCTACTGATCTATCCTTTTAGCTCTAAGAAGCCTACCCACACTTAGAGAGATCCTAGATCCTATCCATGATAGGGTACCCTTTTTATATCTCTTATTTGTTCAACCATATATCTTGTGTTCACCTAATTCTTAAAGGACAAATATAAGATGTAAAAATTTAGGGATGACCCAAAAGTTATGGCATACCCTAAGATGTTGGGATAAAAGAAAAGAAGTTCTCACACATAAGAGGTTTATCCCAAAATCCAAAGGCATATCTTAACTTGAAAGGTTCATAATACCATAGCATAATTGCTACCATAAGCCCAAATCAAAAGGCCTCTTGAAAAAGAACCTTGTGCCTAATGTAACAAATATGTTATGGACTTAGCATCCAACATCCTATAAAGCCAAAATGAAATTCCGTAATCTTGGGCCTCCTTGTTACATGCCTAGGCCCAAAATGATGAGAAATTCATGGACTTTGAAAGGAAGGCTACATTATATTCTAGCTAGAGGGCTACTTCAAAAAAAAAAAAAAAAAGATGATGATAATGAATGGAAAGAAGAAGAGCCCAAAGGTGATGAATGCGTTGTAAGCCCATATTCGACACAAAGGGTTGAAAATCTCTAAGTACATTCTAATGAAAGCCCACGAGAGTAAGATGAAAACTTTATTGTAAATGAACTAAAGCTCAATGTAATAAGGGGCAAGGTTCATGAGAGGAAATGGAGTGATTTTGTAATTGGGCCTTCATTAAAATGGACTTAAAGATTCATTTAAGAACATCTAAGTTAATACAAAGAACCTTGTAATTGGGACATGGGCTTAATAAAAATGGGACTTTTTTCAGGCACCATTACACCACCAAGATAAAAAAATAAATAAAAAAAAGTACGTTTGCACTCCAATTTGGGTTCGAGAAAAGAATGGAAGACATTTGGTCAAGATTGAGGAAACATCTTAAGAATAGGTATCTCAAGGAGAGACATCTCGAGAGGAAGTATCTCAAGAAGGAATGGATGCTCCAAATGAAAAGATATTCAAGGCAATAGAAGAATAAATCAACATTCTCAAGAAGATGGGGGGGGGGGGGGTCGTCTTACCAAGCTAGAGGAAAGCAAGCTTAAGAAGTCCATACATGTGGATATACATGATGAAGATGAAGATTGGGATGAAAGGGATAAGGTTGAATATGAAAGAAACAAACAATTTAAGAAGCTCACCACGGATACCGTGGCCATGAAGGAGAAAATGGAGACGATGCAATTGGCCTTTTGCTGGGCCCAAGGGATGGATGATTGTCTCTACAATATGAGTGACATAAGCTCTAAGACTCCGTTGCACTGCCTCCAAAGTTCAAGATTTTTTATACAGAAAAGTTTAATGGGACTAGAGACCTAATGCAACATGTTTGGAGCTATCTAAGTATTGCTGAAATGAAAGGATTAGATGAAAAGCAAACTTTGCATGCTTTTCCTTTCTCACTTACGGGAGGTGCATCAAGGTGGTATTATAGCTTGGACCCAACTAAGACCAAGGTGTGGAATAAACTAGTAGAGTTGTTTGTGGATCAAGTCATCTTCAATACTATGATTGTTATGACTCTAAGGGATTTGGAGACTACCAAACAAGGAGTAGGGTAGACATTTTCTGAATACATGACAAGGTGGAAAGGGAAGGCATCTAGAATTGTTAATAGGCCAAATGAGAAAGACTAAACCAACAGGATCATCAACAATCTGCTTCCAGCATATAATTCCTATGATCGCCTATTAGCTCTTTTGGAGAGTTATGTGATTGTGGGACTAGAATTGAAGATGTCATCAATAATGAACAATTGGAGAAATGTGAAAGCAAATTTCCAATCAAGAAGACATATAGGGGAGGAGTGACCACCTCTAAAGAGCCTAACCTCGTGAATGTGAGTGCCATCATACCTCAACAAACTTTTAACCTACCCAAGCTTCACAAAGAAAGTCTGTCGAGAATTTTTCGACCTAGGAATCACCCTCGTCCAAGCATATGAGAACTTAACTTCCAAAGGATTCATCAAACCCTTAGATCCCACACCTATGCCCAAACTTGTACCTCTTACTTCGAACCTCAATGAATATTGCCACTTCCATCAGAAACCCAGCCATAAAATTGACAATTGCTTCCGCCTCAAGCATGAAATACAAGACCTTATAGACAATGGAACCTTCCCAAATCCAAACATCATCATCAAGCCCTATATTAGGAAGAACCCTTTGCTTGATTATCATCGAGCTCCTCTTCCAAATCAGAATTGGGTGCAAATATAAGAAGTCGATTAGGATTGTTCAAATTTGATAGAATACATAGAGGTTAACATAGTAGAAGTTCAAGGAATATGGGATGAAAAAGATGAGATTTTAAAGAGTGCGGTGGTTGTATAGGGGATACTCCAAAAGGAATGACCGAGTTAAAGAAAATAGCCCTCAAAGACAATGTAGCAAACATTACTAGGAGTGGGAAACATTACAAGCCATCATTTTTAGAGAAGGATCACCCTCGTAGAAACATTGGAGAATGGTCCAATCCTAGAGAACTCAAAGGTAAAGAGGAGAAAGAGGAAGAAGATAGAGTCTTGACCAAATTAAAGAAGACTCAAGCTCATGTGCCTGTGTGGGGCTTGCTAATGGCTTCTCACAAGCATCGTAGTGCTCTTTTGGATGATTTGAATGGGTTTCGATGTGCCCATTGAAACTACTCCACAAGAAGTACTAACGCTCATTGGAGTTAAGGCTCCATCTTATCCTTCTCTCACTTTTTCTAATGAAGAACTCCTCCCAAAGGGGTCACTCATACTAGGCCATTACAAATCACCATTGAGTGCATGAGTGCCACTGTTCCAATGGTACTTATTGATAATGGATTTGCATTGAATATATGCCCTTTTAGGACCACTCTCACCATTGGGCTAGATGTGGAGACAATCATCCCTTCTCCTTTGACTATTAGGGCATATGACAATACTTTATGGAAGGTTATGGGAACTTTCAAAGCTCCTTGCAAGATT
The DNA here is from genome assembly GCA_033629205.1 of Lithocarpus polystachyus. Classification (NCBI taxonomy): domain Eukaryota; kingdom Viridiplantae; phylum Streptophyta; class Magnoliopsida; order Fagales; family Fagaceae; genus Lithocarpus; species Lithocarpus polystachyus. Next base: position 50,960,199 of record CM066164.1, read on the forward strand.
GGTCCGTTGGAAACAATTATGGAATTTCACATGATGGACATCACCCCTAACTACAACCTTCTCTTAGGAAGGGCATGGCTTCAACCCATTAGAGCTATCCCTTCCACTTTACACCAAAAGATGAAGATCCCATGGAAAGGGGGGATTGCTGTAGTGCTTGGTGATGGAGAGATCCTAGCTCCCATCCATGGACTTGAGGAGGGAGGAAGTGAGCTTCAAATGAGTGGCTTTAAGTTTGTGAAAATGGCTGACTTTGGATTGAAGAATGAAAGGTATACTACAAATTTTCTCCCACATTGTAGTTATTAGGTGATTACGATAATGAAGAACTTGGGATACTTGCCTGGTATAGGTCTTGTAAAAGAAGGAAGAGGGGTGGCTAAATTTCCCGACTTCAAGACTCAATTGACCAAGGAAGGTTTGAGATTCTTTGAAGGCTACGATGGAATCAAAAAGAACCTTGGTACCCTAAATGGGAACTTTGTGAAGGAAGGAGGGGACTTTCCTTTCTGTGGCTTTCTTGAGCTTTGGGTGGACAAGAATGGAAAAGTGATTCTCGGTTAGGAGATATTCTTCAATGAGAAGCTCACTTTCAAGGAGAAACCTACCATGATGATCAAGGAAGTTCAAGAAGAGGTTAACTGGGTGGACTATATGGATGGTGAAGCAATGAGAGCTATGCTAAAAGAAGAGGGGGACATGCTCGCCATCACCATCGAGGAGCCAAGTGATCCTTTTACCTTTATTGTGCCATCTGTGGGACAACTTAATAATTGGACTTGGGTTGGGTTTTCTAAGAATATGGGAAAGGAATTTTGTAATGCGAGTTCAGATGTACTTTTTAACATTTTTAATAAGATAAATTTGAAAATGAAATTAATAAATAATTGGAAAAGAAATTTGAACATATGGAACCAACTTTTGAAACTCTTAATTTGGGCAATAATGAGAGTCTACGATTAATTTAAAACGGCTCAACCCTAAATGGAAAAGAAAGAAAAGATCTCAAAAAGTTTCTCACAAAATTCCAAGAAGTATTTGCATGGTCCTACAAAGATATGTCTGGCATTGATCCCAAGATAGGCCGGCATCACATTGATACTCATGCTCACTTGGTACCCGTCATGTAAAAGTTGAGGTGTATAAGAACTGAAGGGCTCCTTAAGATCAAGGAATAAGGCACAAAATAGTTAAAGGTGGGATTCATCAAACTTGTGCACCAAGCCGATTGGATAGCTAATGAAGTCCAAATCTTCTGTCCCACTTTTCCTGCTCCACTCTATACTCCACCAATAAAAACTTGCCACGTGTTCACCTAATTAATTAAATACTATAATTATTGACTTATTAATACTACCATTATTAATTAATAGTCGTATTTAATTAATTAGGTGAATACGTGGTAAGTTTTTATTGGTGGAGTATAGAGTGGAGCAGGAAAAGTGGGACAGAAGATTTGGACTCTAGCTAATGTTGTGTCTGTACCCAAGAAGGATGGAAAGGTAAGGATGTGTATGGATTTTAGAGACCTAAACAAGACTTGCCCCAAGAACAATTTTCCTCTTCCTCATGTAGATGTCTTAGTAGATAATATTGCTGGCAATGCTTTGATGTCTTTCATGGATGGATTTTTGAGATGTAACCAAATGAAGATGTCTCCTATGGACATGACTAAGACCACCTTCACCATAGAACGGGGAATCTATTGTTACACTGTAATGCCATTTGTGCTCAAGAATGCGAGTGTAACTTACCAAAGAATGGCTATAGCTTTGTTACATGACATGATACATAATGAGGTGGAGGTGTATATTGATGACATGATCGTGAAGTCCAAAGATAGAGAAGGCCACATAGCTAATTTGAGGAAATTCTTCGAGAGGATCAAGGAATATAGATTGAGATTGAATCCACAGAAATGTATCTTTGGAGTAACTACTGGAAAATTGTTAGGCTTTTTTGTAAATGATAGAGGGATAAAAGTCGACCCATCAAAGATTAAAGCCATATTAGATATGCCTTCACCCAAGAATGAAAAGGAGATAAGAGGATTTTTAGGATGATTACAATACATCAGGCAATTTATTGCCAAGCACACTTCTCCTTGTGAGCCCATTTTCAAGCTTCTAAGGAAGAATGAACCCCATGCATGGAATGATGAGTATCAGAAAGCCTTTGAGGTCATTAAAGAAGACCTTCACAATCCACCTATATTGGTATCCACGAAGCACGGAAAGCCGTTACTACTCTACCTCTCTTTCATAGAAGATGCAGTTGGGAGTATGCTTGCACAAGAGGATGATGATAAGAATGAGAGAGTGGTATACTACTTGAGCAAGAGGTTCCATGATTACGAGACTAGATACACACCTATAGAAAAGTCATGCTTTGTTCTTGTATGGGCCGTACAAAAATTGAGGCACATTATCCTACCTTTGCAAGTATGGATAGTAGCTAACATGGACCCTTTGAAGTATCTATTTGAGAAGCCCGCCTTGAGTAGAAGGTTGTCGAGATGGTTGATCCTATTGGTAAAATTCGATTTGATGTGGCAAGAAAACTATCTAAGGTAGCACAGTGTCAATTTCTTTGCCGAGAACCCCATTGAAGGAGAGGACGATAAATAGGATTTTCGAAATGAGGATATTTTGGACAATGAATTAAGGGCATGGAAGATGTATTTCGATGGGGCTGTGAACTAATATGGAAATGCAATATGAGGCTTGTATTGCTGGAATGGATACTCTTCAAGGGTTAGGGGTAAAAGAGGCAGAAGTCTTTGGAGATTCGACTTTAATCATAGTCCAAGCACAAAAATTACAGAAGGTGAAAGAAGAACACTTGAAACCTTATCAAAATTGAAAGTTCAAATAGCATATAAAGCACTATGAACGTTTAGACCCCCAACAACAAATTACCAATTTAAGCTTAATATCAAACAAATTATGTGCAGAAAATAAACATAAGCTTATAACAGAATTGATAAACAATCTAAACCAAATAAAATCACATCCACAGTAGAAATTAAATGGCAAAGATTAAGGGAAGAGAGATGCAAACACAAGGACAACACAACGATGTGTTATCGAAGAGGAAACCGAAGCCCTCAACGTAAAACCTCTCTGCCGCCTTCCAAGTGGTCAATAATCCACTAAAGAATGTTGTTGGGATACATGGACAGCAATAGACCCTCCAAGCTTAATTTATCCAGTGTACCTAAGCCCTCCAAGCTCCTATTCCAACGAGGTTACGCCGAACATATTTCTTTTTTAGCTTCCTGGATTCTGCTATAGCCCATAGCATCAACCAATATCAATTGGTCCTTTCCTAACTGCTTCCCAAAGCACCAAATAACCTTCTCACAGATATGGGTAAGGTGAGAAAAGTTTTTGGGTAATGAACCTCTCAAGGATCTAACATGAAAAGGGTAAGAGTAGGGAATTTGAAGAGTCTCTATGTGAAGATTGTGGATGAGTCAATCTTGTTTTTCTCTAGGGTTTCTCTCTCAAAATTCTCTTCGGAAGCTCTCTATATTTCGTGGGTATAAGGCGTATTTATACTGGGGTGAGAAAGGAATGCGAAGAGTCAATTTTTCCAAAACAGAGCTGGCTGGCGACTTAACCTCGCGACTTGACTGAGTCGCGAGTTCAAGCCGCGAACTAACTGAATGGCCAAGCTGGATATTTTGTCACGTAGTGCAATAGCTAGCAGACGGTTCAGCTTTTCTGCACGCTTCACTCGTGTGCATCTTTTGGCGGCTGCCAGTCGCGAGCTACTCGCGAGATCCAGTCGTGAGTCCCTGCTTCATTGCACAATCTTGAGCAATTCTTCACACTCTCTCACATACTACCCTTACATGATTCCCACCTAAATACAGGGTTTCTAAGTGTTAAAATACAAGCAAATTGGCACGGAATAAAGCCAACAAAATGGTTGATAAATTTCAACCTTACAAAAATATTTAAAGGATTTGACCAAAACCTTCGACAAGATTGAATACACTATCATCCCTAGGGCTTAGAATCAGTTTGCGAATGCCTAGACTACCATAGCCTCCATGGTTGAAATACCCAAAGGAGTATAGACACGACCTTTAGAGATTGAACAAAGTTATGATTTGGTACACAAGGTGAGGACAGAGTCTTCAGTCATGGCTATAGAAGAAAAATGAGTTCCTTGGTATTATGACATCACGAAGTTCTTGGAATTGGGAGTGTACCCTGACAGTGCCGATAAGAAGGAGCGTTGTTTGATTAGGATGATGGTGATGCAATACATTATATGTGGAGGTAAACTCTATAGGAGATCCTATGATGGTATATACCTTCGTTGTCTAAAAATGAAAAAGCCGAAAGAGTCATGGAGGAACATCAAGGGATTTGTGGTCCCCATATGAATAGGATGATATTGGTAGGGAAAATCCTAAGAATGGGGTACTATTGGAATGTGATAGAGACCAATTGTGTGGATTTTGTGAAAAGTTTCCACGATTGCCAAACACATGCAAATTTGACCATGTACCACCTAGTGAGCTATACATCATGACTTCTCCATGGCCTTTCTCAATCTTGGGCATAGATGTGATTGGAAGAATAGCTCATAAGGCTTCAAACAAATAGGAGTACATTTTAGTGGCAATCAACTACTTTACCAAATGGGTAGAAGCCACCTTCTACTCCGTGTTAAAGGCCAAGCATGTTGCGCGATTCACAGAAAACAACACCATTTGTCAATTTGAAGTACCACAAGAGATCGTATCCAACAATGGTTCCCACTCTGAGGGAGAGGTTCAAAGGATCATGAAGTTATATAGCATTGAGCATTACTAGTCTTCGCTATATCGACCACAGACTAATGGGGCAGTAGAGGCAGCCGACAAGAACATCAAGAATATCCTAGCCAAGATAGTAGTAACATATAATGATTGGGCTGAAAAGCTTCCATTTGCCTTATGGGGTTACATAATTTCTATTCGCGCATCAATTAGGGCAACCCCCTACTCTTTGATTTACAGGAGTGAAGCGGTACTTCTTATAAAGGTAAAGATACAATCTTTGAGGGTACTAGTGGAAACCATGGTCTTAGAAGAAGAATGGATGAAAGAAAGATATGAGCAGTTGGCTTTGATAGATGAGAAAAAAGGTAGAGCACAATATCTTGCACAAGGTTACCAAAAGAGGATTGCTAGAGCTGTTGGGATTTATGCCCTAAAATCCAATTTATTGGCATGTCATAAATAATTAAATTATTTAATTATATGAGACTATTTATAAATGAACTAATGGGACATTATTTTAGTCCATGAGATGCATCGTATGTGATTTATGTGAAAAGTCACAGAAGATATAAATCACAAGTTCTTTGTAAACTCAGAATTTTAGTTCGTAGTCGGTGATGAAATTGGGCATTTCATCTGTGAAGACTATAACATATCAACTAAGATGATTTGGCTTGATCATGGAAGTGGAGACTTTTAGTTGATATGTTGATATGTTTTAAGAGTTAAGACATATTGAACTGGACCGCTGTGAGATTTATTATTCTCCTAACAACTATCAAATGAATAATAAATCTCACGACTTCTATTTACATCAACTCTAAATCCTGAGAGAATAACGGACCTAATCATGAGATGTAGGTTGCTTTGATATATCAGGAGTGAGATCTATAAGTCACGATCAAAATCTCAGTATGTTGGGCAGCCGCATTTAGTGTTGATGGAACATATATTCTCAAGATGGAATTCATAATCTCTTAACGGAGATATAAAATATTCCCTTGAGATAAGTTCAATAAGATTGGTTATTCAGAGTGTTGGGCCCAACCACTTTAGTAAAAATTTACTAAAGTATATATATTTATGAAATTGGATTTCATAAATATAAGATGCATAACGTAAAGGATTAAACCGGGTACTCAAGGAATGAGATGTAGTAATCTTCAAAGTGGCAGTCTATATTCATGACTTTGTATTACTACGAATATTTTAATGAAGAGGTTGCATGTATAATAAAGTCTTGGGATATAATTTATTAATAAGGTCTAGAGTGCAATTATATTCATATAGTGGTATTGAATATAATTAATGGTAACTTTGGACTTGTCAAGAGTTGACAGAAAAAGCCCAAGGCCCATTGGAGCTAGAGTCTTGTTTAATCCCTTTTGGTCCCACTCTAGGCCACATACTAGAGCCCAATTGGAATGACCCAAAGGCTAGCCCAATTAGATAATCAGTTATATATAAGGAGAGAAACATATAGAATTTCCATGATAGTTTTTGAGTGGTTTTCATTATGATCACATGAGAACATGAAATGGTTTGTGTGTGAGTGTTGGACACTCTCTTATTCTCTCATTGGAAACTGATTGAGAGACCACACTTTTTGGGCATTAAGTGGAATTGGAGTGAAGATTGAAAATGTTCCCAAGTGCTTCTGGTCTTTGAGTTTTGAATTTCACCACAAGGTACGCTTTCCTGTTCTTAAATTCAAAAACTTACATAGTACATGTTATCAATTGCGAATGAAGTAGATCCATTAATTTTCTGCTACGTATGTTTTGCATGTGATACAAACATGTATTTTTGCAACAAGAGCATTTAACAAGAAGGTAAAACTGAGAAACCTTAAGGAAGGAGATCTAGTTCTAAAGGTACTTGGAGATGAGACTTTCGACTCAAGAGGAAAAATGAAGCAAAGATGGTTTGGGCCTTTTATTATCTAGAAAATTATGTCAAGAGGTGCTACAAGAATTAGAGACTTGGATGGAGAGAGATGCTTCACCCAATCAACCTGGATAGACTTCAAAAGTATAACATTTGAAAAAGAAAAAAGCCTACTAGGTTGAAAACCCGAGAAGGCGGCCTGGGCAAAAGTTAGGGCAAACAAACCTCACTAGGTTAAAAACCTAAAAGGACGATCTAGGCAAAAGATAGGGGAAAAGACCATGGGCATGGCAAAAATTCCCACAGGATGACTTGGACAAAAATTACATGGCACCAAAAAAAAAAAAAATGAGAAAAGAAAAATAAAAACAATAAGTAAAGAAAATAAAATGGTTGATTCTCTTATTGCTCAAATTAAAAGATACTAAATTTTTTTCATAAGGGATTTGGAATATTCCAATCCTTTATTAAATTCAAAAAGAAAAGACATGAGAATCATAGGTGCAGAAAAGTCAAATTTAGAGCATATCAAGGTAGTCAATCAATCCTCTTCCTTTTGTTGGACTTCTGGTAATCTTTCTCTTCCATACGAACCAACCTCATGTCAACAGTCAACCAAGTCTTATAACCCGTGGTAGGATGGAGAAACCGAGGGAAATAGATGTCCTTAGCCACCATCCTCTTCAACTAAGTCTCACGAATCCTACCTAAGACCCTCTTAGTGAAAACCGAGATGTGAAAGATGCCATCATCATTAAAAAACTCTTTAACGGTCACCAAATTGCCTTGCAATGCGGCCTAGGAGCAGTAGGAACAACGACGAAGCCTAATCAAAGAAACACAGTTGTCTCTGAAGAAACGATTGACCATGCCTCTAATGCACCACCATTCACCACCCATTGGACACCTAAGGGGGAAAGATGCTACGGGAACTTAGTGAACTCAGTTGGGTCCATCCCTTTGTCTTTAAGCTTGTGGTTATGATAATGCTTTGGTTGATATTGACTAGGAGGGATAGAGGGAGGTTGAAGCAATCGAAGCCTTTCATATGGCCATATCTGAAAGAAAAAGAGAACAGAGAAAGAGAAAAAGAAAGCATAAGTTTTAAGTGGAAAAAGGAGAGATAAAAGAAAGAGAGAAAAATAATGAACAAAGACGATATAAGGAGCCTTAATGGGTCAAAAATCAAAAGACGATCCATGCAAAAATTAGAGAAATCCCATTAGGATGAGAACCCAGGCAAAAGTTAGGGATGTTACTTGAAGGAGGAGAGGGCTTCCTACAAAGAAAGTTGCTTCCACTCTGTGAACAGCATCACAACCATTGAGAGTCTCCACCAGGATCATGCCTACAAGACTTTCCCTCTTTAGATTGAGGACCATCGAAAGCATCATTTGATCTACACGAAGTGTCTCATGCACCAAATAGTACCTCACAAGAAGGCATAAATAGAAGGCATTGAGATAGTAGGAGCATTGTGCCCTAGCTAAGGGAATGTTTTACTGAGAAAAGTATGTGAAAACCATGCGGATGTTCAGCTTGTTAAGGATCCACCACCTTTGAGCCATAGCAAGAGGGATCCTCAGAGCTGCTGAGCCATGACAGGGAAATCGTTGTCAGTAGCAAGAAGAACGAGATTACTAACGTCAGGTTCACCCATGATAGCACTAAATTCTTTAAAAGTAGGGCATAATTCCATACCATTGAATTGGAAGACATGTCGAGTTGGGATCCAAAATTTAGCAGCAGCATGACGAAGAGGTTCATCCACTTTGAATTGATGGTAGGGAAAGATGCAAGAGAGATTGAGAGGGATGAGTGAAGGAAAATTACATGTTTGTATCGCATACAAAACATACGCAGCGGAAAAATAATGGATCTACTTCATTCGCAATAGATAACATGTGCAATGTAAATTTCAGAATATAAGAACAAGAGAGTGTACCTTGGTATGGTGAATTTCAAAACAAAGATTAGTTTTGAAAATAACGGATCTACTTCATTTATAGTCTCTTGACTGAGATATAAAATATTCCCTTGAGATAAGTTTGATGGATTCAGTTATTCAGAGAGTTAGGCCTAACCACTTTAGTAAGACTAAAGTATATATTTATGAAATTAGATTTCATAAATATATGATGAATAACTTAAAAGGATTAAACCGGGTACTCAAGGATTAAGATGTAGTAATTTACAAAGTGGCAGTCTATATTCATGACTTTGTATTACTACGAATATTTTATGAAGGGGTTGTATGTATAATAAAGTCTTGGGATATAATTTATTAATAAGGCCTAGAGTGCAATTATATTTATATAGTGGTATTAAATATAATTAATGGTAACTTTGGACTTGTCAAGAGTTGATAGAAAAGTCCAAGGCTCGTTGGAGCTAGTGTCTTATTTGTTCCCTTTTGGTCCCATTCTAAGCCACACACTAAAGCCCAATTGGGAAGGCCCAAAAGGCTAGCCCAATTAGATAATCAGTTATGTGGAGAGAAACATACAGAACTTTATATTAGAATGAAATGGTTTGTATGTTCATATATATGTAAGAGCGAGACTTCTTCATATTCTCTTTAGAACAAACACATATAACTGATTGAGAGACCACACATCTTGGGCATCATGTGGAATTGGAGTGAAGATTAAAAGTATTCCCAAGTACTTCTAATCTTTGTTTTGAAATTCACCATACCAAGGTACACTCTCTTATTCTTATATTCTGAAATTTACATTGCACATGTTATCTATTGCGAATGAAGTAGATCCGTTAATTTTTCCGCTGCATATGTTTTATATGCGATACAGACATGTAATTTTTCTACACATTTTAGGAGAGTTCTTTATGCTGTGTGTGTGAATCTTTTATGAGATCTAGAGGTGTTTGCCTTCACATACACTTAGAGTTTCCAAACTCAAGATTAATGTCAAGACCTTGGTGATCATTCAGTTGTAGATTCAAGAACTTAAAGATATACAGGTAGGAGTGCTTGTGCTTGCTGTGAATTCAAGAAAGAAGTAGTTCGTGGACTCGGAGCTGTCACGTGGTCGTGGTAGTAAGTTTCCTACTCGAGGTAGCAATATGATGTTAGTGGTCTAAGTCGCTATTGTGTAAACTTCAATTCTTTCATAGTGAATTTTGTTTTACCTTGAGAATAGCTAGGTTAAATCCTCCCCAGGTTTTTTTACTGGTTTGGTTTTCCTGGGTTATCATATCGTGTGTTCTTTACTTTCTACACTTTGCATGATATGATATATTTGTGTTAACCTAGAACTGCGTAATTTACCTAAGTTAATCACTTGGCTAAATAACAAGGTTAATCTATTTAAGTTTTAAGAGGTCTAAAAACGTAAGTGGTATCAAAGTGAGTAGCTTTTTGTTGTAGATCCTTTGATCTAAAAGTTGATCCTTGACCCCGGTTGTTATGGAACACGGTCACTCTCTTGTTATTCCACCTTATTTTGATGGGAATAATTATGCTTATTGGAAAGTAAGGTTGAAAGCATTTCTGAAATCTATTGATGAGAGAGTTTGGAACTCTGTTGAATACGGATGGGAGAAGCCCACTACTCTTGTGAGTGAGTGGCAAACTTCTCAAAAAGAAGCAGCCGCTTTAATAGCAAAGTAATGAATGCTATTTTTAATGCTGTTTCTATGGAGGAATTTAAGAGAATCTCCAATGTTGAGGTTACTCATACTACTTGGAATATCCTCCAGACTGTGCATGAAGGCACAAAGATAATTAAAATTATTAAGTTGCAGCAATTGACTACTAGATTTGAAAGTATTAGAATGACTGATGATGAATTTTTTGATGAGTTCTATGCTAAACTTAATGATATTGTTAATTCTGCATATAATTTGGGTGAAATCTATGATCAACCTAAAATGGTTAGGAAGATTCTTAAATCTTTGACTGAGGATTTTAGACCCAAAGTGACTGTCATCACTGAAAGCAAGGATGTGGACTCCATCCCTATTGATGAACTTGTAGGATCTCTTCAGTCCTATGAGTTGGACCTACCTAAAATTACCAAATCCAAATCAATGGCTCTTAAGTCTGTTGATGATGTTGATAGGAATGGATTTGATGATGAGCTCTCTGCTACAGAGATTGCCTATCTTGCCAAGAACCTTAGAAATTTTCTTAGGAACAATAATAGAAGGGCAAGAGGTAAGAACATTGCTGAACCAAAAAATTTTGGGAGGAATGATCCCACTAAGGTTAATAACACTGAAAAACCTAAAGAAAAAGTAGGTCAACCTTCTAATAATTCTATGGGGCAACAATGTTTTGGGTGTCAAGGGTATGGTCATGTAAAATCTAAATGTCTTACATACTTGAGATCTAAGGGTAAGGCTATGGCTGTAACCCTTAGTGATGATGAAGTTTCTGACAATGAATCTAGTAGTCTGTTAATGATGTACTAGTACGCGACTTGATCACTAACTTCAGAAGGATGTTGGCTGCAAAGTTCTTCAGTTCATCACACGATGAAGATCATGAAGTTGCTTGGTCACAAAACCCTATGGTGTTCAAAACACAGCAGCTTCTTCAAGAGAAAGATGAACCAGGGAAAGTTTTGTCTATGATCATAATTTGCATGAACAAAACTTCACTTCACACTCACACAACCTTTGAAGGCCGTTAGAATAATCCTTATATATGTTTAGGGTTGTGAGAAAAGAAAGCCCAAACATACATTCACGGATTGGGTGAAAATCAGCTTGAAAAACTGAACTTCATAAATCTTGACAGATACCCTAGCTGCCGAGCAGCTGTCGAGCCTCGGGCTGAAACAGCTGTTTTAAGCCACGATAGATACTAGCTGTCGAGCTTTAATGAACAACACTTCTTCACTTGATTCTTGGATAGACTTGCATGGCTTTAACACTTGACCTTGAAACCTTGTTTCTTGAAGCGTTAAACACATCCTAGATCTACCCAATTACAAGTAAAGTGTGTTTTGTCAAAGGTTTAGCCAATTACATAAAATGTTGACATATGTTCCTAACATTGAATCACATATGTCCTAACAATTTCCCCCATCGGCAATCTGTGACAAAAACACAAGAGTACATTGAATGTCCTAGAATACATTCTACTCAAGATTACAGAATAAATAAGCTTAGTCTAAAAGATCTGAACCTTGGAAGTTGCTACAAAAAGAAGGTTTGGAATCTTGACTTGGCTTTAACTTGTCTTTCCTGAAAGGCACTAAACAAAACACATCAAGGTACCATGTGAAAAATAATGACAAGCTAAATAAACAAGAAACATGCGTACAAAGAGAGAAAAGAAACAACACATATGAGATAAAGAGTGAAACACATACATCAACATCAAATATAGAAACAACATATGATGTATGTAAATGGTTACAAAACCAAGAGATTCACAACACATTAATATATCAATATCAAAGTGTATCGAACTAACTCTCCCCCTAAGTTAGTTACATCAAAAACTTTCTTCCCTTTAACATGAAGTTCTCCTCCTAAGTCTATTACTCCCCCTGAGGATGAAAAGGCACGTGTCCTAGTAAGACTACTAAAGGACATAGAGGAAGTAGAATTCCCCTAAAATTGAGTTAAAAAGCCCAAAGCTTTTAATAACTCACCAAGAATAGGTACAGAGCCTTTAGACAAAGGATGAGACCTATTTGACACTCGCTTATGAGGAAACAATTTGAAACAATTAGAACGAATGTGACCAGAAGTACCACAATGGTGACAAACATGAGTAGTTATAGAGCTACTCGATTTCCTAAAAGGAGGTCTAACCTTAGAGGTTGACACAGACCTTAATTTAGGATAATTTGGCCTAATATGACCTACAATATGACAATGATGACAGGTGAGGACAAATTCAGAATTTTTATTCTTCCTAGGAGGCGTTTTAGATATAGGTTTAGAAAATTTAGCGTTAACATCATAATTTTTACCTTTGTCTATCCTAACAATATTAGCCTTCAACTCTTCGTTATTCCTTTTAAATGGAGGAATATAAAAATCTTTTTCTTTTGAGTTAGGCTCAACAACAAGTTTGACACTAGTTAACTTTTCAACTTCAGTTTTAGATTCAACTAGTTGCTCTTCCAAATTTTCAATTTTTTCCACCTGAGATGAAATTTGTTTTTTAAAATTCTCATTCAAACTATTGGCTTCATCCAATTTTGCAATCAAATCATCTTTTTCAAACTTGAACTTTTTAAATTTAGCATATAATTTTGTAGAACTTTTAAGAGATCTCATACAAAAATTATAAAGCTTACAATAAGCATTTTGAATATCATCATCATCATTCAACACAAGATCATGCAAATCAAAACAATCAAGAGTTTCTATGATAACAGGGGTCAATGGATCACACAACAAAGATTAAAACCTAATCAAAGTGTGTCTACTTTGATACCACTTGATAGGCCAAGAATGTATTGATCCCTTGTGATGAATTAATTGATTAATTAGCCAAATTTATTAATTAATCAAATTAACAAGTAAGATGCGTGGTAGCACAAACAAATCACCAATTAAACTAAGTAAGCAGCGGAAAATAAATTGACACAGTGATTTGTTTAAGAATAAGGAAAACCTACACGGCAAAAACCCCCACTGGGTGATTTTAAGGTCACCACTCTTGAGAATCCACATTATTAAAACAAGCAGTTACAAGTAAAGGAATCCCAGTACCTCATACCAACCTATAGTTGAACCCTTACCCCAATACCCAATTGGACTTGTTCTATAGTGACAATCTCTCCTTTTGATGCATGGCTCCCAGTACGTGACTAACCAATTGCGCGGATCCTAGTACGTGACTTGATCACCAACGTCAGAAGGATGTTGGCTATAAAGTTCTTTAGTTCATCACACGATAAAGTTCATGAAGTTTCTTGGTCATAAAACCCTATGGTGTACAAAACACAGCAGCTTCTTCAAGAGAAAGATGAACTAGGGAAAATTATGTCTACGGTCACAATTTGCATAAACAAAACTTTGCTTCACACTGGCGCAACCTTTGACGGCCCTTAAAATAAACCTTATATATGTTTAGGGTTGTGAGAAAAGAAAGCCAAAACATACATTCACGGATTGGATGAAAATTAGCTTGAAAAACTGAATTACATAAATCTTGACAAATACCCTAGCTGTCAAGTAGCTATTGAGCCTCAGGCTGAAATAACTATTTTGAGCCTCGATAGATACTAGCTATCAAGCTTTAATGAACAACACTTCTTCACTTGATTTTTGGACAGACTTACATTGCTTTAACACTTGACCTTGAAACCTTGTTTCTTGAAGCACTGAAAAACCTAGTTTCTTGAAGCATTAAACAAATCCTAGATCTACCCAATTACAAGTAAAGTGCGTTTTGTCAAAGGATTAGCCAATTACATAAAATGTTGACATATGTTCCTAACATTGAATCACATATGTCCTAACATCAGGCAAGGGGATCTTCCTAATGTTAGGCTTGGTAATGATGTTGGGATTTGGGAGATTTCCATTGTTTTTGAGGTCTTAAATTTCATGTTTGAGGCAGAAACAATTGTCGGCTTTATGGCCGTATTTTTGGTGGTAGTGGCAATATTCATTAAGGTTCCAAGTAGAAGGTACAAGATTGGACATAAGTGTGGGATCTAGAGGTTTGATGAATCCTTTGGAGGCCACATTTTGATATGCTTGGGCGAGGGTCATTCCTAGATTGGAAAATTCTCGGTGAGCTTTCTTTGTGAAGCTTGGGTAGGCTAAGATTTGTTGGGGTATAATGGCTCTTACATTTACAAGATTTGGTGCTTTAGAAGTAGTTACTCCTTCCCCATATGTCTTCGTGATTGGAGGTTTGCTCTCACCCTTCTCCAATTGCTCATTATTGATAGCATATTCTATCCTAGTTCCACAATCACATAATTCCGCAAAAGAACTAATAGGCAATGATAGGAGCCTACTATTATATGTCAGAAGAAAATTATTGATAATCATGTTAATTTGGTCTTTCTTATTTAGCCTATTAACCATCCTAGATGCATTTCCCTTCTACCTTGTCATATATTTAGAGAATGTCTCCCCTACACCTTGCATAGTGGTCTCCAAGTCCCTTAGAGTCACATCAATCATGGTGTTGAAGATGAATTGATCTACGAATAATTCTAGTAGCTCATTCCATACCTTGGTCTTCTTTGGATCTAAGCTGTAGTACCACTTTGATGCACCTCCTGTAAGTGAAAGAGGAAATGCATGCAAGGTTTGTTTCTCATCCAATCCTTTCATTTTAGTAATGCTTAAGTACCTCCTAACATGTTACTTTGGGTCTCCAGTCCCATCAAACTTTTCCACATTAGAAATCTTGAACTTTGGAGGTTATGCAATGGGAGTTTTTGAACTTATGCCCCCCATGCTACAGAGACAATCATCCATCCCTTGGGCCTTGCAAAAGGCTAGTTGTATTTTCTCCATCTTTTCTCTCATGGCCATGGTATCCTTGGTAAGCTTCTCAAATTGCTTGTTCCTTTCATCCCATCCTTCCCTCTCTTCATCACCACGAATCTCCACATATGTGGTCCTTTTGAGCTTGGCCTCTTCTAGTTTGGTGAGGCAACTGCCCATCTTCTTGAGAATATAACTTTGCTCTTCCATTGCTTAGAATATTCTTTATACTGTCTCATCATTAATTGGAGTAGCCATTGTTACTTGAGATGATTCTCCCTCTTGAAATACTTCTTCTTAATGTGTGTCCTCAATCCTAACTAAGTGTCTTTCGTGTCACTCTCGGACCCAAATTAGAGTGGGGACATGTTTTCTTGATCTTGGTGGTGCAATGGTGCCTGAAAAGAAGTCCCATCTTTATTAACTCCATGTCCCAATTAAAAGGTTCTTTTTAACTTTAGATGTTCTTAGAAAGTCTTTGAGTCCATTTTAATGAAGGCCTAATTACAAAATCACTCCATTTCCTCTCATGAACCTTGCTCCTTGTTTCATTTAGTCCATTCACAATAATTCTCTCATCTTACTCTTGTGGGCTTTCATTAGAATGTATTTAGAGATTTTTGATGCCTCGTGGTTGCTCAACCACCTATTGCGATGATGCTTGCGTGCCTTTCTCATCCATTTGGTAGAGGATGGATATGGAGGTGTGTCATACCTTGGGTGTGTGACTGGATTCTAAGTCGATTTTATGGAAATTACCAAGGGTAAGTGAAGTCGCTACCAATCATTGGTTTTTCTAAGGTGTGATTGGTCACCTGACTCAATTTGATTTTATTACAAATCCTAGGTTAAGAAAAAGGTTGATGTTCCTAATCTAATGTGGACGGCCAAAAATCTTGATTCTTTGGTTCAGAAGTCTGGTTACATGTGGGGAAGGTGTTAGGCACCCTACAACGCCTGTCCATAAAGAGTCCTTTGTTTTGGTATAATCATAATTTTTAGACATTGGCAATTGAAAACAGGCTATTGGCATTAGCATACAAGGCTTTGAACGTGTTGGGCTTCGAGGTTTGATTTTGGAATGGGTGTGGTCTCAATCAATGCTTTCTAAGTGTGTTTGAAGTCATTGCCAAATTTCCACAATGAAAATCCCGTAGCATATCGCTTGTTTTCGTGGCAGAAATTCAGTAGCGCTTCGCCTCAGATGCGTCATAGCACATCAAACGCTATTCTTACCAAGCTTTTGACATCAGAATACGGCAATGAGGATGCCCCATTTTCATGGTGAAAATCCGGCAGAGTTTTGTGTTTCAATGGTGCACTGGCAGGGTTTCATGTCTTTATATATAGTGAACATCGACATGCTCGTACTGTGACAAGCTGAAGCCTTTCAAAGCATCAAGCATGTTGATACGTGTTGCATACATGGGGAAACCAATGTCACTTGTTGACATGGATAATGACAATCATACTGCGATGATCGTTTCCACAATATAGTATGAATATACACACGAGAGTCCACCATACAAAGTGCGCAGTCACCCACACACGCGCAGGCATATATCCGTATATACATTATGCAGAATGCTATCACATAGAGCAAAAAAGTAAATTAAACATCCAACGTTCCAAGGGCATGGCCCAGCAAGGTACAGGAAACATAAAACAGACATTGCCATACCTAGGGTATGTAGCACAAGCAAGGAGCAATAAAAGTAAAAGGTACAAGGAGTGGGGGAACCCTAATACAAGCTCAAGAGAAGAGGTTTAGAGGTAGGGAAAGAGAAAACTGCTCTAGAGGGGCTAGGCCCCCTAATCTACTGATCATTGCTTTTTGTGGGCTTGCATCCCCGTCTTTTCTACTTGCGCATAAGAGGTCGCACCCTTGCTCTAAGTGTTTGGCTCTATGCGTGTACATGCAAAGATAATAGAAGCAAGCCAGTGGATAAGAAAAAAAACAAATGGAAAAAAAAGCATGCTAAAGACAAGCTAGGAAAAGATGTTAAATGGGGGCAAACAAATGTGTGAAGCACACAAAGAGGCAAAAAAAAAAAAAAACATGTTATCAAAAAAAACAAATGGGGCGTCCTAAGAGGACAAATGTAGGTTTGGATCGAATGTCCATAGTTCCATTAGATTGTAGTATGGACGACACGTAGACTCATGTATGAACATGTAGGCAAGCGTGCAAAAAGAATGCATAGAAGTAAGGAAAGCCAAACGGGTAGCACAAAGCAAGCAAGGCAAGCATATCAACATTGCATGCAGCGGAGAAAGGTGTGTATCAAGCACACCAACGCCACGAAGGTGTATCTCACAAATGGTTTCACCCAAACAAGCCCTAGGAGGGACGGATGCAACCGCACAAAGCAAGTGGCACTAAGGACCGACAAGCATAATCCCGCAGAGGGCACAAAGCATGACAAAGCCTAGATCTAGAGAGGCAAGCATTGAGATAAAGCATCGAAGCAAGCAAGCAAGCATAGACATGCATAGGAAATGATCCAAACCCTTTGATATAGGCCTAGGTGTATGGATGTAGGCCTAGACCACAGGATCTAGATCTACACCCTACAGGAAAGGCCAAAATGTAAGAAAGAGAGATATCAAAGGACAAAAAGGGCTAAAATAGCATATGGCATAACAACCAACATATATCTGAGAACACAAGCATGGCACGGAGCATATAAACACATAGATCTAAGCATAGGGACATAGATCTAAGCACTAAGATGTAGATCTAAGCAAAAATATGGCAAAGAGCACATTGGCATGTAGATCTAAGCGTAAACATGGCAAGAAGCCTAAAAGCATGTGGATCTAAGCACAAACATTAAATTTAGAAATATTCAAGCCCAAGAAGGCTAGGCCAACAACATCGAAGCGATAAATCATGGCATAAGCAAGGAAACTTGCTATAAAAACTTTAAAGACATGCTAAGAAGCAAGAACATGCTAGGAAAAGAAAAAAAAACATTTTATTAAACAAGATAAAGCTAAGAAAAGCTATAAAAGAAAGGGGTGTGGATTGTAGCTAAAAAGCTACATCCACACCCCTAAACCTACAATCCAACGTATTGAACCAAGGAGAGGAAGATTGAGTGCAAGAACACTACCTTGATGATGGTTGAGAAAAGATGAGAATCTAAGGTGTTTGAGGGTGTTTTGATGTGTTTGGATATGTATGGATGTGTTTAGGAGAGAAAATAGAGAAAGAGGAGAAAGAGAATCAGCCTAGAAACTACCCAACAATTATTTTTTTTCTTTTTGTGTGCAAAACAAGGGGTTTAGGGGCATTTATACTAGAAAAGTGACTCTTTGGCTACCGACGCACCTTGTAGGGCCATTGGCCACCTTGCTAAAATTAGTAGTTTCGATCTTTTCCTAGTTCAACTTCACACATAAATTGTAATCTCCTCCCAAACTCAGATTGAGCTAATTTTGGTGTCATTGGAAAGCTCTATATGTCTAGTTTCCTAAACACTAAAGAAATCGAAAATACAATGGTCGGATCAAAAGTTATGGTCGCGAGAAGCGTGTTGATGTGCTTTTCACAATTTTCTAGATATCTCAACCGTTTTAACTCCGATTTCGACCCATGAATAGCCATTGGAAAGATAATTTGATAATCCTCGTAATGGCACTGGTCCTAACCCATTCTAATAATCGGATCAAAATTAGGGTTTCTGGTGTCCCTAAGAGTCAACCTCAAGTTAAATTTGATCAAAGTTGACGAAAATCACCGAGTAGCTTAGGTTTGGTGTAGAAACATGAAAATATTGTTTTGGCATGATTTTGACTGACTTTGACTTTTGGTCAACCTAGGGTTGACCAGGGGTATTTTGGTCAATTTGACCTAAAAAGGCAATTCGAGTGGTGTGGCCTTGGAATCTCCTTGAGGTTAGTTCTCTCATTACTTCTGGCATCTTACAATGCATGTGTCTTCCACTCTTGTAGTTGTGCTTATTTATATATCATCTAGGCTTAGAGAATTATGTTTCACACTTTTGCAAACTATATCTATATCTGTACCTTGCAAAATGTCATCTTGCAAATTGCATTCATATTCATACCTTGCAAACTATACCCATTCTTCTTACAAACTGTCATTTGTCATCTTACAAACTATTACTTTGCAAATTGTCATCTTGCAAACTATGTTTTCTCTTTTCAACACTAGGCTGTAAAGTACGATCCTATCACTCGTTGAGTGGAGGTGGATTTGAGGAGCTTCTCCTTGGTTAGGACTCATTTTGACAAACTTTCTTTTGATGAGGTGAGTTAAATATTCATTTTTCCTTGTTACTTTCTCCTGCATGCCCTTAGGATTCTTCATCTAACCCTACATGTTGTCTAGGTCATTTGGAGTCCATGGGCAGGTGCTCCTACTGTTGCGAACCCAAACTTGGAGGCTACCCATCATCACTTCCGAGATCACCCAGTCTTTTGAGAGTGCCTGTATAAGGGTTATTTACTTGGTGGAAAGGGTATGCTGCCAGTTGGTGGGAGAGACGTACTGTGGGGATCCTCCTTAGTTCATGCTTGCCCCACTCTCCATATCAGATGCTGAGTATCATTTGTGGAGACATGGCATTCCCTACGCTAAGCGTCTCACAGATGACATGGAGTATGATGAGTTTAGTGAGACTCATCTCGTGCCCGCTCTCATTCATGAGGTATGCATCTTTTCCTCTCAATTTCACTTCATTATGCTTTTCTTGTATTTTTGCAAATAGTGATATCCAAATGTGATGCTTATATTGTTGGAAAACTTGGTTTTGTATCTCATACAAAGTACACAGTAGAAGCAACAATCATGAATCTATTTCATTCATGATTGATAACATGCACTATGTAAATTTCAGAATTTAAGAACAAGATAACATCCCTAGGTGTAGTGAAATTCAAAACAAAAGATTATAAGTACTTGGAAACACTTCTAATCTTCACTCCAACTCCACTTTACGCCTAAGAAGTGTGGTCTCTCAATCAGTTTCCAAGGGAGAATAATCGAGTGGCTTCACCAACCCTTACACACCATTTCACAATGATGTCTCTCTTATAAAAATTTTGTATGTTTCTCCCTTTATAACTAACTGATTATCTAATTGGGCTGGCCTATTGGGCTTTTCCAATTGGGCTTTAGTGTGTGGCTTGGAGTGGGACCAAAAGGGACCAATAAGATGCTAGCTCCAATGGCCTTTGGGCTTTCTGTCAACTCTTGACAAGTCCAAAGTTACCATTAATTGTATTTAATAGCACTATATAAATATAATTACACTCTAGACCTTACTAATAAATTATATCCCAAGACTTTATTACACATGCAACCCCTTCATAAAATATTCGTAGTAATACAAAGTCATGAATATTGACTGTCACTTTGAAAATTACTACATCTTAATCCTTGATTGCCCGGTTTGATCTTTTAAGTTATTCATCATATATTTATGAAATCCAATTTCATAAATATATACTCTAGTAACTCCTTACTAAAGTGGTTAGGCCTAACACACTGAATAACCAAACTCATTAAACTTATCTCACGAGAATATTTTATATCTCCGTTAAAAGACTGTGAATTCCATCCTAAGAATTCATGTTCCATCAACACTAAATGTGGCTGCCCAACATATTGAGTTTTTGATCGTGACTTTAGATCTCACTCCTGATATATCAAAATAACCTACATTTCATGATCAGGTCCATTATCCTTTCAGGATTAAGAGTTCATGTAAATAGAAGTCGTAAGATTTATTATTCATTTGACAGTCGTTAGAAGAATAATAAATCTCACAACAGTACAGTTCAATATGTCTTAACTCTTAAAATATATCAACATATTAACTAGAAGTCTCTACTTCCATGATCAAGACATATCATCTTAGTTGATATGTTACAGTCTTTGCAGATAAAATGCCCAATTTCATCATCGACTACGAACTATAATTCTGAGTTTACAAAGAACTTGTGATTTGTATCTTCTGTGACTTTTCACATAAATCACATACTATGCATCTCATGAACTGTATGATAATGTCCAAATATTCTTGTTACCACTATTTTAGATAATAATAAAACAACTCTATTAATCATAAAATTAAGTCATACATAGCATCATACAATAGGATTTAAGGGCACATATCCTAACATATATCAAGTGTTGGGATTAGTTCTCTTAAATCCTATTGTATGATGCTATGTATGACATTATGTATGACTTAATGTTGTGATTAATAAAGTTTTTTTATTATTATCTAAAATAATGGCAACATGAATATTAAGACATTATCATATAGTCCATAAGATGCATTGTATGTGAATTATGTGAGAAGTCACAAAAGATACGAATCACAAGTTCTTTATAAACTCAGAATTTTTGTTCTTAGTGAGTGATGAAATTGGGCGTTTCATCTGCAAAGACTATAACATGCTAACTAAGATGATTTGCCTTGATCATGGAAGTAGAGACTTCTAGTTGATATGTTGATATGTTTTAAGAGTTAAGACATATTGAACAGGACCGCTGTGAGATTTATTATTCTCCTAATGACTGTCAATTGAATAATAAATCTCACGGCTTATATTTACATGAACTCTTAATTTTGAGAGAATAATGGACCTGATCATGAAGTGTAGGTTGCTTTGATATATCAGGAGTGAGATCTAAAGTCACAATCAAAAACTCAGTATGTTAGGCAGCAACATTTAGTGTTAATGGAACATGTATTCTAAAGATGGAATTCATAGTCTTTTAACGGAGATATAAAATATTCTCTTGAGATAAGTTTAATGGGTTTGGTTATTCAGTGTGTTAGGCCTAACCACTTTAGTAAGGAGTTACTAAAGTATATATTTATGAAATTGAATTTCATAAATATATGATGAATAACTTAAAAGATTAAACCGGGTACTCAAGGATTAAGATGTAGTAAACTACAAAGTGGCAGTCTACTTTAATGACTTTGTATTATTTCGAATATTTTATATAGGGGTTGCATGTAAAATAAAGTCTTGGGATATAATTTATTAATAAGGCCCAGAGTGCAATTATATTTATATAGTGATATTACATACAATTAATGATAATTTTGGACTTGTCAAGAGTTGACAGAAAAGCCTAAGGCCCATTGGAGCTAGTATCTTATTTGTTCCCTTTTGGTCTCACTCCAAGCCACATACTAAAACCCAATTGGAAAGGCCCAAAAGGCTAGTCCAATTAGATAATCAGTTATAAGGAGAGAAACATACAGAATTTTGTAAGAATATGAAACGGTTTGTATGTGAGTGTTAGACACCCTCAAATTCTCTCATAAACAAATTCATATAACTGATTGAAAAACCACACATCTTAGGTGTTAGTGGAATTGGAGTGAAGATTAAAAAGTGTTTCCAAGTGCTTCTAATCTTTGTTTTATTCATCACACCAAGCTACACTCTCTTATTCTATATTCTAAAACTTATGTAGTACATGTAATTAATTGCGAATAAAGTAGATCCATTAATTTTCTGCTACGTATGTTTTGTATGCGATACAAACATGTATATTTCCATCATCAAGGATAAGATGTAAGGGTAATGTCATCGGTAAAGGTTTAATTGTCAAGCCAATTTGAAATGAAGGACTTGGGTGAAGCTAACTTTATTCTAAGGATCAAGCTTTAGCGAGATCGCAAGAATAAGATGTTAGGTTTATTACAAACTTGGTATATAGATAAGGTTCTAGAACGGTTTAGCATGCAAAACTCCAAGAAAGGATTACTTCCTTTTAGACATGGAGTTCCTCTGTTTGATGACCAAAGGCCTAAGACTCTTGAGGAAGAAAATATATTGAGACAAGTTCCTTATGCTTCTGCAGTAGGAAGTCTTATATATGCCATGCTATGTACTAGACCAGATATCTGTTGTTCAGTTGGCTTGGTCAGCCAATATCAATCAAATCCAGGACTTAAACATTGGCAAGCTGTAAAGCATATTCTCAAGTATCTACGAAGAACAAGAGATTATATGCTTGTTTACCATAGTGAGGATTTGATTCCCATTGGTTATACAGATTCAGATTTCAGTCAGATCTTAATTTCAGAAAGTCCACTACAGGTTGTGTGTTCACCTTGGGAGGTGGAGCCATTAGTTGGAGGAGTGTTAAGCAATCTTGTATTACGGACTCCACCATGGAAGCTAAATATGTTGCTGCTTGTGAGGCGGCAAAGGAAGCTATTTGGCTCAAGAAATTCCTTTCTGATCTTGGTGTTGTGAGAATGTAGTAAGTTCCCATCACATTGTTTTGTGACAATAGTGGAGCGATTGCACAATCCAAGGATCCAAGGAATCATAAGAAAGGAAAGCACATTGAGAGAAAGTATCACATTATTCGAGACTTTGTTGCTCGAGGAGATGTAGTAGTAGCTAATATTGATAGTGCAAGTAATCTAGCAGATCTCTTTACCAAAACCTTGCCACAAAGGACTTTTGAGTCACATTTGTAGGGAATGGGAGTTAGATTAGTACACAATAGTCTTTAGGGCAAGTGGGAGATTGTTAGGATATGTACCCTTAAATCCTATTGTATGATACTATGTATGATATTATGTATGACTTAATGTTATGATTAATAAAGTTATTTTTTTTATATCTAAAATAATGGTAACATGAATATTTGGACATTATCATATAGTCCATGAGATGCATAGTATGTGATTTATATGATTTAGTCACGAAAGATATAAATCACAAGTTCTTTGTAAACTCAGAATTATAGTTCGTAGTCGGTGATGAAATTGGGCATTTCATCTGCGAATACTATAACATATCAACTAAGATGATTTGTCTTGATCATGGAAGTGGAGACTTCTAGTTGATATGTTTTAAGAGTTAAGACATATTGAACTGGGCCGCTGTGAGATTTATTATTCTCCTAACGACTGTCAAATGAATAATAAATCTCATAACTTCTATTTGCATGAACTCTTAATCTTGAAAGAATAATGGACTTGATCATGAAGTGTAGGTTGCTTTGATATATCAAGAGTGAGATCTAAAGTCACGATCAAAACCTCAGTATGTTGGGCAGCCACATTTAGTGTTGATGGAACATATATTCTCAAGATCAAATTCATAATCTCTTAACGGAGATATAAAATATTCCTTTGAGATAAGTTTAATGGGCTTAGTTTAGAGTGTTAGGCATAACCACTTTAGTAAGGATATTCTAAAGTATATATTTATGAAATTGGATTTCATAAATATATGATGAATAACTTAAAGGATTAAATCGGGCACTCAAAGATTAAGATGTATTAATTTCAAAGTGGCAGTCTATATTCATGACTTTGTATTACTATGAATATTTTATGAAGGGTTGCATATATAATAAAGTCTTGAGATATAATTTATTAATAAGACCTAGAGTGCAATTATATTTATATAGTGGTATTAAATATAATTAATGATAACTTTGGGCTTGTCAAGAGTTGATAGGCCTATTAGAGCTAGTGTCTTATTGGTCCCTTTTGGTCTCACTCCAAGCCACACACTAAAACTCAATTGGAAAGGTCCAATAGGCCAGCCCAATTTGATAATCAGTTAGTTATAAAGGGAGAAACATACAAAATTTTTTATAAGAAAAAAATAGACAACATTGTAAAGTGGTGTGTATATGCGAGTGAAGCTACTCAATTATTCTCCCTTAGAAACTGATTGAGAAACCACACTTCTTGGTCACAAAGTGGAATTGGAGTGGAGATTAAAAGTGTTTCCAGGCACTTCTAATATTTTGTTTCAATTTCACTGCACCAAGGTACGCTATCTCGTTCTTAAATTCTGAAATTTACATAGTGCATGTTATTAATCATGAATAAAATAGATCCATGTTTGTTGCTTCTGCTGTGTGTTTTGTATGAGATAGAAAACCAGTTAGAACTGTAGATCTGCTTGGCAATACTACCAAAAGAGCATAATCAGCCCAACTTAGAGTTATCTAATCTAGAAGAAACTTGAAAGTCTCAAATTTTGGAAGCCTTGAACTATTTAGAATTGGTTTTCGAAAGGATCTTGTTGTTAGTCATTTGCTGTTATTTTAATGACTTAATTTAAAAAAGATTGCATTAAAAGACTTCATTGTAGGAGGTTTGGTTATTTTGGTGTCTTAGAAGGTGTAAAAGTGGTGGATATTCTTAGTAAGGATATTCTAAAGTATATATTAATGAAATTGGATTTCATAAATATATGATGAATAACTTAAAAGATTAAATCGGGCACTCAAGGATTAAGATGTAGTAATTTCAAACTGGCAGTCTATATTCATGCCTTTGTATTACTATGAATATTTTATGAATGGTTGCATATATAATAAAGTCTTGGGATATAATTTAGTAATAAGAGCTAGAGTGCAATTATATTTATATAGTGGTATTAAATATAATTAATGATAACTTTGGGCTTGTCAAGAGTTGATAGAAAAGCCCAAGGCCTATTGGAGCTAGTGTCTTATTGCTCCCTTTTGGTCCCACTCCAAGCCACACACTAAAACCCAGTTGGAAAGGCCCAATAGGCCAGCCCAATTAGATAATTAGTTAGTTATAAAGGGAGAAACATGCAAAATTTTTTATAAGAAAAAAATAGACATCATTGTGAAGTGGTGTGTATGTGCGAGTGAAGCCACTCAATTATTCTCCCTTAGAAACTGATTGAGTGACCACACTTCTTGGGCACAAAGTGGAATTGGAGTGGAGATTAAAAGTGTTTCCAAACACTTCTAATATTTTGTTTCAATTTCACCGCACCAAGGTACGCTATCTCGTTCTTAAATTCTGAAATTTACATAGTGCATGTTATCAATCATGAATGAAATAGATCCGTGTTTGTTGCTTCCGCTGTGTGTTTTGTATGAGATAGAAAACCAGTTAGAATCGTAGGTCTGCTTGGCAATACTACCAAAAGAGCATAATTAGCCCAACTTAGAGTTATCTAATCTAGAAGAAACTTGAAAGTCTCAAATTTTGGAAGCCTTGAACTATTTAGAATTGGTTTTCGAAAGGATCTTGTTGTTAATCATTTGCTGTTATTTTAATGACTTAATTTAAAAAAGATTGCATTAAAAGACTTCATTTTAGGAGGTTTGGTTATTTTGGTGTCTTGGAAGGTGTAGAAGTGGTGGAAAAAGTTTCGTTTACATAATGTATATTTTTTACTTTGAAATCTTTGTGAACATGTACTTTTTTTCTTTTTTCTTTTTTTTTTTGCCTCCTATCCATGGCTGTGGCATGTTCTTTTTAATTTTAGGGTAATTCTATAGATTTCTTAAAGTAATACCGGATGGAGGTTCTCTAATCTTGGCTTTTGAGTAAAATTTGATGGCCAAAATTGCATCGTATTTGTCACAAATAAAAAGATATATGTTGCAAGTAACAATGGCAAAATTATTGATTGATGTGCAATCATTAAAATGTTGAATTTTGGTTAAAAGGTTGATATCAACCTAATTTTTAGCATCTTTCACAATTTTAAGTGAATACATGTAAATTTGGTCAAATGTTAATTTTTATGCCATACAGGGCTTTGACGAGTACATAAATTTGATTTTGGAAGATGTTGGAAAAGTAACATCAAGAGCGAGAGGAAAAAACTTTAGGTAGGTTCATTTTCTCATTTTCCTTTACTTTTAATCTCCCAAATGTGCATACTCTAAATGTGGTACATCTATTTTGTTATTTGTTGATTACATATCAAAAAATGTACAGGGTAGATTCTTCTTAAGAGATGCAACACAACAGCCACCCCTCTCTCTCTCTCTCTCTCTCTCTCTCTCTCTCTCTCTCTCTCTCTCTCTATCTTAAAATAGTGGAAATAATGATTTCAGAAATTGCGTAAATTGGCATTATGTTGCCTTTTCAATCCCATTGAGGTCTAGCATCTTTGTTTACTGGCAATGTTAGATTTTAGATACATCTTGGTCATCAAGAACAATTAATGTAATTTATGAAAGATACTTGATTGGATGAGTATGGAATTAACTATATTTGTGTAATTAATTGTATTGGAGTGTACTTATATCAGTTATATATTTTCTAAATATGATCTCAAGCACTTGGTTATCATGATATCTCATTGTATGTGATAGATTTTATTACTATGTAAGTGATAGATTTTATTACTTTTTAAGTGATAGATTTTACTGGTTTGGTATATAATTTATACCATGATATTGATTTTTTTTTTTCATATTATGGAAGTTATTAATAGCTTTCCCGTGCATCGCACGGGTTAGTGACTAGTATTATATATATAAGCAAAAGCCTTTAAGGAGGTGCTGCCATGTTAGGAAAAATGTCCATCTAAAATTCTGACATGTATAAGTTAAAAAGCGATAAATTATGTTGTTCAGCACTACTACAGCACAGTTTAAACGCCTCTCTATAAAAAAAAAAAAAATTAACTGGTTAAAATACTATGCACGCAGAAATAGAAATAGAGGGAGAGACACAGAGAGAGAGAGAGAGAGAGAGAGAGAGGCGATGAGGCTTTTCTCCTATCACTAAGCCTCTGTTCAATATGATAAAAAAAAAAAAACCATTCCAAAGTACATATTTATAATAGAGTAGTGCATCCCTAACTCTATCACTTCTTTGCTGTAAAGAAAATCCATACTATCCTCTAATGAGCAAATATTTCGATCGATTTCATCGCTGATAACGATCAAGAGTGTCGCTGTTGATGGAGTGCTTGAAGTGGGTATTGATGAATCCAGGCTTTGATTAGTTTGGCCCATGACTTTGAAACGCAGAAATATCTAAGGCTGTCCATTGTGAGGGGTAAGAGAGCAGATTTCGTGGAACCACACACCGAAAAGCAAAAACAATCCCCTTCACTCCATATTCGGAAGGTACACAGTGAATTTTTCTGGAACTTCTTACCGGCGAAGAGAGAAAAATCTAAGGCTAGCCATCACCATCAGTTTCCCACCACCATTCGTTCCCTTTCCAGATTCAGACTATTAGATCGTCGGAACCGACATTGACAATGGTACATTTTTTTTCTCTATCAAAACATTACTTTTAATTGTTTTTTTTTTGTTCGGTAGATTTAGATTTGATTTGTTTTTGTTATGGTTTTTTGGATTCTCTATCAAAATATTTACCTGCCATCATCAGATCACTGAAACTACCACTGGTAATTTTTTCCCCTTTTCTTAGATTTAGGTATGAAATACGAATTAGTTTTTGGGTATTTTGTTTGGATAGTTATAGATTTAGATGTTTGCTTTGACGTTTTGGGATTTTCTGTTACGGTTTATAGATTTCAGATTTTGATGTTGTTTGTTTTTTTATGGATATGTTTATTTAAGAGATAAGAGTCCCTAAGATTTATAGAGAAATCTGAGGGTCACCCCTATGAAAGCCACCAACCATTATCATTAAACCATTCCATCATTGTTAGATTTCTAAAACCTCTACCAGTAATTTAAATAAATAAATAATTGTGTTTTATATAGGTTTTGATTGGCTTAGTTTTGATAAGGTATTTGGGTTAATATTAGGCTTTGAATCAGGTTTTTTTGCGGAAGAACATAAATTCATACCATTCTTTTATGTTTTTTTAATGTAAATAATAGATAATTCCCTCTTCTTTATGTTTTGGTTTCCTATGTTCTTTTTTGTGGTTCTCAAATTATTCAAGGTTTTTCTTTTTCTCTCTTAATTAAGCTTTTCTTGCAGTTGTGATATACATGACAAAGATTTCACAGATCATATTGTTTAAGGCAAGTAATTTCTTTACAATGAGTATTAGCAAATTAACAGCAAGTTTTTCAAATTCCCCTTTCTATATTATTTTTAGCTTAATTGTTTTTTTCCTGTGTTGCAGAATAAACCAGATTAACAGTTTTTTTAAGACTAACCCAATCTCATTATATCTCAAGGTCAAGGTATTTTGTCCTTTTTATGTTCTTTTCTCCTTATTCTTTAAATGGTTTTCTTTTTGTCTACATGAATATTAGATGAATATAGAATCTCTAGAAAACCACCCCATTCTCCCTCTCTCAAAATTTTGCCTTTTGTTATATGCACACAAAGGGTTTAATAAAATAGCTTCATTTTCCCCCCTTTTAACTTCAACGTAGTTTAATATAACTATATGAAAGGTTTGTTGTAGACTTTTGTTCTCTTGGTTGTTATGTTCTGTGAAGTTGAGGTGGGTTTGTGAAAAGGATTTTGGGTAAAATGGAAGGTTTGTTGCAGTCTTGTCAGTTTAAATTATTCTGGTTGTTTTAGTTGCACACCTCTAATAAGTGGCATTTATCTATAAGAAACTATAAACTTATATTGATCTATCAAAAATAAAATTTGCATTTCTTTCAAGTTGCTTTATTTAGGGTTTTTTTTTTTTTTTTTTTTTTTTTTTTTTTTTTTAATGTAACAAAAAAAAGTGTTTTGATAGGAGCTTTGCTAATTTTTTTATATCATGTCTCTGAATGCAAGTAATCTTATCCTAAAATTTTAGTTTTTTTGTGGTTGGTTTTCTCTGCGTGAGTGTCTTCATTTGCTTGAGCAGCTTCATACTCTGTAAGATCAAAATAATATTTTATGTTGTCTTTTCACATTGAAGCTACTGAATCTTACATTACTAGCAATGAAGATAAGTTAATTAATTAACAATTAAACATCTTGATAACTTTGTTTCAGTTGACCAAAGTGAAAAGTTGAATCCATACTACTTACAACTCTTTTGTCCTAATTTTGAAGGAATAATAGTCTCCACTTTTAACTTATGCTGAAGTTTGAAAGTTTTTCAGTTTCTCCTACAAAGCAATTTGGACATGTGTAGTAGTAAAGACAAATCTTTCTATCCAGCTGTTGGTTTTATGTAATTGATATTTTCAAGTAAAGAATTAACTTTTGGCTGACATTCAAAACACCCTTTTCTTATGGTTGGGACATGCACACATTTTATACTGATTTAGAAATACTATGTTTGATATATTTAAAGGTGATTACATAATAAGTAGGGCTAATTGTCATGACTTTCGCATTGAAGTACATCTGAATCTACTCTTTTCAACAGATGTAGGAATATTATGTTTGTCATATTTGCTAACTTCAAGATAAGAACATGCTATAACCCATTAAATTCATTTACTTTGAGAGTTATATCTAGGAAAACCTTTGAATTATCTATGATTGGGGAATTCCGCAGTGTGTACGTGTTTTTGTTTGATTTGTTTAATATAAAAATTTATTTGACACATTCCCATTGAGACAACCTTTGAATTCTCCATTACTAGCGAGATTGGCAGATTGTGAATAAATGTGTTTAAAAAAAAAAAAAACTAATGCATTCTTTTAGAGATTATTTTTGTGAATGTTTATATGTAGAAGAGCATGAACTTTGAACCTTACTGAATAGTGATAGCAATGTTACGAACTACTAAATTATGAGTATTTGAACACGCACCCAGTCAGATAGCAATGGATCAAATAGCATGTTAACTAATTTCCGTCTATTTTATCTAAAGTATGTAACTTCACAGGTTTTCTATATTTTTCCTTTTCCCTTGTCTTGGTATTTTTAATGTTTATATGTTTTCATTCTAGATAAAAATCTATGTTATAAATATATATAACAAAATACAAAACTTTTATTGCTTAGGATGTAAACAATTTTAGTAATTAAAATACGCAAAATAAAACCAATTAGGATAAGGTTACTTACCTCCAAAAGTTATTCCAAAAGAAACTTTTCCCTAACACTTCTTCTAAAATCCTTAGATATCCCCTAAAACAATTTTGTAAATACTATACTCAATAATCAAATAATTAAAAAAAGAAACTTATAACAGTACCGGCCAAAAGAGAGAGATTATTAAAAATAACCAATAATTGCCCACTATCCACTCACACCAAAATCCCACGTAATTACAATATTTTTGCTCTCTTGATTTTCTGCCACTAATAGTTCAGCGGAATCAAGTTTATAGTTACACCATGCCTATAGGCATAAAGGGTCAAAAGTACATCACCTATTATTATATTCGTGAGTTGATATATATATATATATATATATATAATCACTTATGTCAGACCTACTGAGCTCCCCTACACACCACAACCAACCAAATAAACAAATATAATAATAATAATAATAACAATAACAATGAAGGAAGGGTGTTGGCGTTGACTTGTCAAGGTGGTGATTCCATTTATCATATATACATATGTAAGTATATATATTTTTTCTTTCCTGCCACTGCCGCCAACCCTAGTTCTCTTTTGGCATGAGGACAAAACAAAGAAAAACACTATATCAAACCAGAATCAAGCTCCTGACATGCTTTTACGGAAACATACCATTTGACATATATATTTTACCTCTGTAATTTATCACACTACCAGCCTCCACCATAACTTTTTGCCATTCACCAAAACTCAATTCAGTAAACTTGTGCAGCACTTACAGTTAAGGCAACACCGGCACAGAAAAAAAAGATCTAGTTCCTTATTCGTTTACATTATCATATTCATAGGATTTTTTAAATAGTCTCTCTATTAACCAAAATACTCATATAAAAAAAAATATTTTAATTCTAAATAAAACTTAGATTTGACAAGAAAGAGATTTTTATGCTCTTATCTCAAAAGTATAGTCAATTCTTCTCTGCTTCAATCCTTTGAGTAGTCTCCTCTCTCAAAATATCCCTCCCTATATATTGACTTAATATGCTTATATATATAGCTAGGGTTTCAACCTTATTTTCTAAAAAGTCCTTATAATTATAAATTATAAAATTGACCCCACAAAGATTTACTTAAATACCCTTCCTTTTAATCCTTTTTTTTTTCCGGGGTATTACAATTTCCCCCACTTATAAGAATTCAGTCCTCTGAATTCATCACAAGTTGAACGAGTTATCATGCTTCCACTGCGCTACTCTAAAGCCACAATTGTATCAATCTATACAAATTTATCACTCATCACCATAGGTTGACTTTTCCTTCCCAAGATTTGTAAGATAAAAATTTCCAAAGCAAATGGAGCCACGATGTTTCCACTGCATAGTACAATACCACTATAAAATCCCTTACTCAATCACCAATAGTTTAAGAACAACCATATTATAAAGATTCTTTTAAGATATACGAATCCCTAGTCTAAATAGCTCTCTAAGTTCCTTTCAATATGAATAAAAGTTCCAAGGCCCATTTGTTAGATTAACTCAAATAACTGATTTTCCGTCAATTATTAATTTCAACAAAATTCCAAGGCCTAAGTAGGCTTCAAAAATTACAAGGGAAATCCACAATTTTGATATCCACCACAGACCATTGAATGTTAGCATCCATTTAATTCTATATCTCAAAATTAAGTAGTGTGTCCAAAGTTCCAAACCTTCCTAAGTTCAAAATGAATTTACAACATATGCATATATCACTATATCTTTTCTTCCACAAGTTTTGTAAGAAAAAGAAATTCCAAAATCTCCATAAATAATCAATTGAGCATTGGTATAAGGTCTTTCATAGAACCTCTATGTTAACCACAAATTATCTTCTCAAATAAGCAACACTTATTCACCTATAATCTCCAAATGATACTTGGGCTGGAACTCATTGAAGAGTTGGTTCCTTATAATTACATTGCCTATTATGTAAACAAATCTTTAAGTATACATTGGCTAGAAGGGAACAATCCATGAAGTATCTCAACCCCCTTTTTTTTTTTACCTTGCAAATAATAGTCACAGCAGTTTATAATAGTCTAGAACTTAAGAGTACTCTGCAATCTATAATCACTAACCATCTGCCAATATAAAACAAAAGGTACAACAATTGACTATAATTCAGATTGTAATATTCTTTCAAAATAAACTCTCTTGCATCCCAACTCCTTCGATATCCAATAAAAAATATGGTTCACTAGTCCAATTCAATACTATCAAGTACTTGTGTTCTATCCACTTCATTTTCTATTGAGTCAATCCATTAACTCTTATCAGTTTAAGTTCAAAGAATTACATTTCTAGCATCAAAACTTATTGCCCCAGGATATTAAACAATCCTCCAAGTCTATAGAAAGAAATTGAGGACCTCAAACTTCTAAGTAACTGAACATGTCTCAAAAACATTTAGGGACTACCTCACACATAAATTAGGCTATGGTAATCCATGTAGGTCAACCCTAACAAGAACAATGATAAAAAAGAAGCTCTCGGTCCTTAACATTAGAATCCAAGGAAGCCCACCGATATATTACTGAATTCTTTAAAAACCCTCAAAATTTATATAATAACATATAATATAATGTGAACTACAATATCCATAAATTAATTTCCTTCACACTACGAACTTTCCATTAATTTCCTTACTTCATATAACTAAAATCAAGGAATCATAGCTCTAACATCCAACCTTAACCCCTAAATAGAGTTCTGCAATTTCCAATTCCCCAAAGCACTCCGAATTCTAAATAGGGTATAAAGAAGACTATCATTCAATAATTAAACCTATAAGAATCTCCCACAGATCAAACTAACCTTAGGTAGGTCGACTATATTAGGCAAAACAATCAATGAGTTTTCAAAAGATCAATCACAAAACAACAGGAAGATTTCCTTTGCTCGTTCCTTTCTCACTCTCTTTTCCTTTTAATAAGAAGAAGAAGTTTTAATAACCAATCTAATCAATTACAAAATTTTCAAGAATAAAATACACCCACTTAATACTAGTATAAGATCATAGAAGTATATTAATTAAAATCCTCCCTTTGTATTTATAAGTCACATATGCATAACCACATAGAAATAAGTATCAAAACCTTCAAATATGATCTCACAAATCATCATATGATGGAACCTCACTTACACTTCTCGTCAAGTCATAAAAAAAAAAAAACGCTATCTATAACCTAATAACCCTCATAAACAATGACTAAAACCATAATCCCTAATGCACAAACTTTGTTCCAAATCAAATCCTAGTATAGAGTCTGCAAGATCATAACCTAAGCTCTGATACCATTAAAATTGTCACGCCCCGAACCCAACCATAAAGATAGGCACGTGACAACTGCCGCACACTTATAAAGTAAGCACTCTACAAGTGTGCAAGGCCTTTTTAGTAGAAACTAAAATTCATCCTAAAAAATTAAATCAAATAAATTCAAAATACCTCAACAATTCCTTTATGAATAGATCTCTAATAATTTAATAGGAACAAAATCCAAATCTCAGGTACATAATGCCAAGTGGCCAATAAATATAAAACTATTAGAAGACTATCCAATCCCAAAATCACTAAGCCTCCTTTTCTGCTCACAACACAACAACAAAATTCCCAAAACTTGCTATTCTTCACAATCTGAAACTGGAGGGGAAAAAGGGGTGAGCTAACAACTCAATAAGTAACCAAAGTCCTAATAAGTTCTATCAAGCAATAAATTTGTAAAGTAATAAGATGTAATAAAAGTCTTTAAAAGTTGTAATATATTATGGGTTTTCAAAAAAATAACTAAAGAATTTTCATAGTCTTAAAATAATAAGTTGCAAATAGGCCACATACTTTAATCTGACAAATATATTATAAATGGTTTAGAAAGTACTCAGTTTTTTCAGATATCAAAGCTATAACTTACAATATGTTCCAAAAATACATAAACAATTTTATGACCCAAAATAGCTCAAATGCTCAAACATTTCCATATGTAGTTTTAAGGACTCAAAATGGTTCAAATATCCAATCGTAATTCATATTCTTAACAATTTTATGACTATGGTCACGC
The DNA here is from genome assembly GCA_033629205.1 of Lithocarpus polystachyus. Lineage (NCBI taxonomy): Eukaryota > Viridiplantae > Streptophyta > Magnoliopsida > Fagales > Fagaceae > Lithocarpus > Lithocarpus polystachyus. The sequence continues at coordinate 50,995,063 of CM066164.1, forward strand.
TATATCTCCGTGACTGGGCATCAGAGTACCAATGAATAACCCCCATTGGCTGGGTATCAGAGTACCAATGAATAACCCCCATTGGTTTGGGTATCAGAGTACCAATGAATAAACCCCATTGGCTGGGTATCAGAGTACCAATGAATAACCCCCATTGGTTTGGGTATCAGAATAAATTCATAGTCAAATTGTTCATAATTATATATATGAAATCATAGTTTCTAACAAAAATATCTTATTCAAACACATTTATATAATCATATATTCAATATTCAAATCTATTTGTGATATTTCTATATTATTTACTTTAAATCATAATATCTATAAAACAGTTAAATAAAATAAACCTTATATTCAAAACTCACATGTATTTGTGAAAATTCTTTACCCTTTACTTTGAATCAGTTTAGCTAAAAGCAATTACATAAATTACATCATACATTCAGTAATTAGATATATTTGTAATAATTATTTACTTGAAATCAGTAGTACAATAGAAATAAAATTGTAATAACTGTAAACAATTTCAGTAATTAAAATACGCAAAATAAAACCAATTAGGATAAGGTTACTTACCTCCAAAAGTTATTCCAAAAGAAACTTTTCCCTAACACTTCTTCTAAAATCCTTAGATATCCCCTAAAACAATTTTGTAAATACTATACTCAATAATCAAATAATTAAAAAAAGAAATGTGGGGAGTATTTTTGCCGATCCTCGGCAAGGCCATGGGCGCAGTGCCGAGGAGGCTCATGTTGCCGGTCCTCGGCAAGGCCATGGGCGCAGTACCGAGGAGGCTCAGATGTCCCACATCGAAGAGAGCTTCTCCCACTTTCAACCTTATAAGCTGTGAAGCGAAGGAAGTAGTGTACCATCGTATTCTCGTATTCGAATACCGGAATACGATGGTACACTACTTCCTTCGCTTCATAGCTTATAAGGTTGAAAGTGGGGGAAGCTCTCTTCGATGTGGGACATCTGAGCCTCCTCGGTACTGCGCCCATGGCCTTGCCGAGGACCGGCAACATGAGCCTCCTCGGCACTGCGCCCATGGCCTTGCCGAGGACTGGAAAAAATACTCCCCACAATAAAAGGAAGCTCTTGAGGGTAGTGTCCTATCATCGGTATTGTCCGTTTTTTGGGGCAAGGGTGGCAGTTTTTGAGACTTGCTCCGACCGCATGATACCAGCACGGTTTTTGTTACCTTTGAAGGGCACGCCTTTACCTTCCTTTTATTGTGGGGAGTATTTTTGCTGGTCCTCGGCAAGGCCATGGGCGCAGTGCCGAGGAGGCTCATGTTGCCAGTCCTCGGCAAGGCCATGGGCGCAGTACCGAGGAGGCTCAGATGTCCCACATCGAAGAGAGCTTCCCTCACTTTCAACCTTATAAGCTGTGAAGCGAAGGAAGTAGTGTACCATTGTATTCCCGTATTTGAATACGAGAATACGATGGTACATTACTTCCTTCGCTTCATAGCTTATAAGGTTGAAAGTGGGGGAAGCTCTCTTCGATGTGGGACATCTGAGCCTCCTCGGTACTGCGCTCATGGCCTTGCCGAGGACCGGCAACATGAGCCTCCTCGGCACTGCGCCCATGGCCTTGCCGAGGACCGGCAAAAATACTCCCCACAAGAAACTTATAACAGTACCGGCCAAAAGAGAGAGATTATTAAAAATAACCAATAATTGCCCACTATCCACTCACACCAAAATCCCACGTAATTACAATATTTTTGCTCTCTTGATTTTCTGCCACTAATAGTTCAGCGGAATCAAGTTTATAGTTACACCATGCCTATAGGCATAAAGGGTCAAAAGTACATCACCTATTATTATATTCGTGAGTTGATATATATATATATATAATCACTTATGTCAGACCTACTGACCTCCCTTATACACCACAACCAACCAAATAAACAAATATAATAATAATAATAACAATAACAATGAAGGAAGGGTGTTGGCGTTGACTTGTCAAGGTGGTGATTCCATTTATCATATATACATATGTAAGTATATATATTTTTTCTTTCCTGCCACTGCCGCCAACCCTAGTTCTCTTTTGGAATGAGGACAAAACAAAGAAAAACACTATATTAAACCAGAATCAAGCTCCTGACATGCTTTTACGGAAACATACCATTTGACATATATATTTTACCTTTGTAATTTATCACACTACTAGCCTCCACCATAACTTTTTGCCATTCACCAAAACTCAATTCAGTAAATTTGTGCAGCACTTACAGTTAAGGCAACACCGGCACAGAAAAAAAAGATCTAGTTCCTTATTCGTTTACATTATCATATTCATAGGATTTTTTAAATAGTCTCTCTATTAACCAAAATACTCATATAAAAAAAAAATACTTTAATTCTAAATAAAACTTAGATTTGACAAGAAAGAGATTTTTATGCTCTTACCTCAAAAGTATAGTCAATTCTTCTTTGCTTCAATCCTTTGAGTAGTCTCCTCTCTCAAAATATCCCTCCCTATATATTGACTTAATATGCTTATATATATAGCTAGGGTTTCAACCTTATTTTCTAAAAAGTCCTTATAATTATAAATTATAAAATTGACCCCACAAAGATTTACTTAAATACCCTTCCTTTTAATCCTTTTTTTTTTCTGGGGTATTACATATTAACTATATTTTTGCTTTGCTTATATTTCGTGATTATGTTGTGCATTTAAACTATGTTTATTTGTACCTTCGCTTTGTAGCTCAGTACTTTTAGTTAATGTTATACATTTCTTTTAGCACATCACTCTTATGCCCTTGTTGGATTTTATATCCTTGATATAATTACCATGAGTTTTTGTATTGGTTGAATGTTGGACATGCAAATGATACTTTGCATTGAGCTTATTAGCTTGCATGTCCAGATGTTCATTCCTTGTGTGATCACTGTTTATAGTGATTGTTCAAGTTTGGTCAAACTATGCTTTATTGCTCCAATCTTTATTGCTTGATCGCATTGTGCTTGCTCCATATGCATTTTAAGATTTCTACTTACAATGATCGTATTGTGTTGTTGTTTTCAGGAAATACTTGTCTGTACGGTTCATGAGCTTCACAAATTCTAGAGTTAGGTGTGAATGAGTTTTGTTCAACTGTTCCTAACTCATATGTTAAGTCTAGAGTTTGTTTTAGGGTTTTGTCACGGAATAGCCAAAGGGGGAGATTGTAAAGTTGAATTTATTCAATTATTTTGTTGGCTTTATTCCATGCCAAATTTGCTTGTAATTCAACATTTAGAAACCTTGTATTTAGGTGGGAATCATGTAAGGGTAGTGTGTGAGAGAGTGTGAAGAAAAGCTCAAGAGTGTGTACTCAAGAAGAGCCTCGCAACTGGCGAGTCTCCAAAAGGTGGCACACGTGTGAAGCATGCAAGGGAGCTGAAGGGTCATGCCAACTGTTGCACTATAGGACAAAACTTCTAGTCTGACTAGGCAGTTAGCTCACGACTCAAAATCGCAACTCGTTCCAGTCGCGAGCTCTAGTCGTCAGAATGCCCTATAGCCAAATCTTCGCATTCCTCATACACCCTACTATAAATACCCCTTATACCCACAAAATGTAGAGAGCCTCTAGAGAGAATTTTGAGAAAGAAACCTTAGAGAAAAAAAAGATTGACTTATCCACAATCTTCATCCTTTGATTCTCCAAATTCCTCTACTCTCACCCTCTCCATTGACATATCCTTAAGAGGTACATTTAGCCAAATCCTTATTTCACCATACCCATATATGTGAGAAGGTTTTTTGGTGGTTAGGAAGTAGTTCAGAAGGGACCAATTTATTTTGGTTGATGCAATGGGCAATTGTGGGATCTGGTAAGCTAGAGAAGACAAGGTTCGACGTAACCCTATTGGAGCAAGAAACTTGGAGGGCTTAGGTGCACTGGGTAGATTAGGCTTGGAGGGTCTTCTGCTATTCATGTATCCCAATTTCATTCTCTAGTGGATTACTGACCGCTTGAAGGGCGGTGGAGAGGTTTTATGCCGAGTGCTTCGGTTTACTCTTCGATAACACATCGCCGTGTTATCTTTGTGTTTGCATCCTTCTTCCCTTACTCTTTACCTTTTAATTGCTACTGTGACTGTGATTAAGTATGGTTTAGAGTGTTTTACCAATTTAGGTTTAGCTTATTTTCATATTCCACACATATATTGTTTGATTATAAGCTTGTGTTGGCAATTTGTAAATTGGGGGTCTAAAGTTTCATAGATGTTTCACACCCTATTGGAACTTTTAGAGGAGATGCTTCATGATAGGGGGAGTGTAATGATAGGGGGAGAAAGAGTTAGATTGAAGGGAGAGCATTTGAGATGAAGAGCAAGAGCAAGAAAAGAAGCCTATGTTTAATATTTTGTTTTATGCTATTTTCAATCTATGTTTATACTTCGTGGGTATGTTGTGTTCCTGACTATGCTTTATTTTGTACCTTTGCTTTTGTAGCTTAGTAGTTTTAGTTAATGGTATGCAATTTCTTTTGTACTCCACTCTCTTGCCCATGTTGGATCCTGTATCCTTGATGCATCTACCTTTGTGTTTTTGTATAAGTTGAGTGTCTAGATGATACTTTGTATTGAGATTATTAGCTTGCATGTCTGGATGTTCATTTCATGTGTGAATGATCATTGTAGTCACTATTTATAGTGATTGTTCTTGTTTGGTCAAGCCATACTTTATTGCTATACTTTTTATTGCTTGATCGCATTGTGCTTGCTCCATATGCATTTCAAGGTTTCTGCTTACAATGATCCTATTGTTTTTAGGTAACTTGTCCGTATGGTTCAAGAACTTCACAGAATTTAGAGTTAGGTGTGAGTGAGCTTTGGCAACTGTTCCTAACTCACATTGTAAGTCTAGAGTCTGTTTTAGGGTTTTGTCACGGAATAGCCAAAGGGGGGAGATTGTAAGGTTGAATTTATTCAATCATGTGTTGGCTTTATTCCATGCCAAATTTGCTTGTAATTTAGCAATTAGACACCCTGTATTTAGGTGGCAATTATGTAAGAGTAGTGTGTGAGAGAGTGTGAAGAAAACTCAAGATGTGTGCATGTTAGGATTTGTGCCCTTAAATCCTATTGTATGATGCTATGTATGAAATTATGTATGACTTAATGTTATGATTAATAAAGTTGTTTTATTATTATCTAAAATAATGGCAACATGAATATTTAGACATTATCATATAGTATGTGATTTAGTCACGAAAGATATAGATCACAAGTTCTTTGTAAACTCAGAATTATAGTTTGTAGTCGATGATGAAATTGGGCATTTCATCTGTGAAGATTATAACATATCAACTAAGATGATTTGTCTTGATCATGGAAGTGGAGACTTTTAGTTGATATGTTGATATGTTTTAAGAGTTACGACATATTGAACTGGACCGCTGTGAGATTTATTATACTCCTAACGACTGTCAAATGAATAATAAATCTCACGACTTCTATTTACATAAACTCTTAATCCTGAGAGAATAATGGACCTGATCATGAAGTGTAGGTTACTTTGATATATCACGAGTGAGATCTAAAGTCACGATCAATGCCTCAGTATGTTGGGCAGTCACATTTAGTGTTGATGGAACATATATTCTTAAGATGAAATTCATAATCTCTTAACGGAGACATAAAATATTCCCTTGAGATAAGCTTAATGAGTTTGGTTATTCAGTGTATTAGGCCTAACCAGTTTAGTAAGGATATACTAAAGTATATATTTATGAAATTGGATTTCATAAATATATGATGAATAACTTAAAAGATTAAATCGGGCACTCAAGGATTAAGATGAAGTAATTTTCAAAGTGACAGTCTACATTCATGACTTTGTATTATTACGAATATTTTATGAAAGGGTTGCATGTATGATAAAGTCCTGGGATATAATTTATTAATAAGGCCTAGAGTGCAATTATATTTATATAGTAGTATCAAATATAATTAATGGTAACTTTGAACTTGTCAAAAGTTGACAAAAAAGCCCAAGGCCCATTGGAGCTAGTGTCTAATTGGTCCTTTTTGGTCCCACTTCAATCCACATACTAAAGCCCAATTGGAAAGGCCCAATAGGTCAGCCCAATTAGATAATTAGTTAGTTATAAGGGGAGAAACATACACAATTTTTTACTATAAGAAAGAGAGACATCATTGTGAAATGGTTTGTATGTGTGAGTGAAGCCACTCAATTATTCTTCCTTAGAAACTGATTGAGAGACCATACTTCTTGGGCGTAAAGTGGAATTGGAGTGAAGATTAAAAGTGTTCTCAAGTACTTCTAATATTTTTTTTTGAATTTCACTGCACCAAGGTGCGCTATCTCATTCTTAAATTCTGAAATTTACATAGTGCATGTTATCAATCATGAATGAAATAGATCCATCTTTGTTGCTTCTGCTGTGTGTTTTGTATGAGATACAAAACCAGATTTCCCAACAATTGGTATCAGAGCCAGGTTTTCATCTCATGATTGTATAGCATGTTTTTAGAATAAAGGAAAACGGTTTCTTGATGTTGTCAATACATTGACACCGTTGTTATTGTTTTGATTGCACCAAATGAATTCGTTCACATGGTGTTTACTGTTTGAATGGTGCCGTGTCTTCATAGTTACTTGAATATAGTTATTGACTATTGAATGTATCTGTCATGTGCGTGCACTTGATTCTTGCACCGCTTGGATTTCTTGCATCACTTGGATATAATAAAACTGGAATATTGGTTAAGCCTAAGCATTTTGTTTTACATTGCTTGGATGTAGTTGACAGTTAATTTTTATTTGTTAACTACCAATACCACTAACGAATATGAGATATACATTGGTTCGAATAATTGGTTCATGTTATTTGAAGTGGTCATGATTATATCTCTTTATATATTCCGTGTATTGTTTGTCTTTGGAATAGGGATGAATACATTAACTTTTATTGCTAATATTGATGAGTTTGATGTATCATTCTTTTGTTTTCTTTGAATGCGTTGATATATTATTATTTATATGGTTCATATGCATTCGAATTACTGATATAAGGAAGTGATACGGCCCAATTTAATTTAGTTCCTTCTAATGCTTGCATTCTTGGAATCTTGATATATTATTTTTGGCCGTGGGCATGTTGTTCCTATTGGAAAGGTATCTATGTAAACTTCATGGAATTCTTCTTTTTCGGTATTGCATCAAGATTACTAATATACATGCTATCAAGTTAATGCTAGGGCTATGAAATTTATTTCTAATGAGATTAGGATTATGTTTTCAAGGTTTCTAACATTATTATGGTTCTTGATCTTAAAAACCTTTAATTTAAAACATCTAGTGGGAGAGAGATACAAGGGTTGGATCTCACGGCCTCCATTATCGGTTCATAGTAGTGTGGGTAAATACCTTGTCTTGGCATCTATGCCTTGCGATCCCAAAGGAGGGTGTTGTTGAAAAATCTGGTATTGTATCTCATACAAAACACACAACGGAAGCAACAAATATGGATCTATTTCATTCATGATTGATAAAATGCACTAAGTAAATTCTAGGATTTAAGAACGAGATAGCGTACCTTAGTGCGGTGAAATTCAACACAAAAAATTAGAAGTACTTGGGAACACTTTTAATCTTCACTACAATTCCACTTTACGCTCAAGAGGTGTGGTTTCTAAATCAGTTTCCAATGGAGAATAATTGAGTGGCTTCACTCACACATACACACCATTTCACAATGATGTCTCTTTTTCTCAAAAATAAAATTCTGTATGTTTCTCCCTTTATAACTAACTGATTATTTAATTGGGCTGGCCTATTAGGCCTTTCCAATTGGGCTTTAGTGAGTGGGTTAGAGTAGGACCAAAAGGAACCAATAAGATACTAGCTCCAATGGGCCTTGGCTTTTTTGTCAACTCTTGACAAGTCCAAAGTTACCATTAATTATATTTAATACCACTATATAAATATAATTGCACTCTAGACTTTATTAATAAATTATATCACAAGACTCTAATGATATCATTTGACCCCTCCATGAAATATCCATAGTGAACAAAGTCTTAAGGAACTGTCATTTTGTAAACAACTATTTTATCCTTGAGTACTCGGTTTAATCTTTTAGTTATTCACATTTATTGAAACCCAATTTCAATAAATATAAGCTTTAGTAACTCCTTACTAAAGTGGGCGCCTTGAATAACTAGTTCTCATTAAACTTATCTCAAGGGGATATTCTGTGTCTCTTCAAAGAGATTATGGATTCCATCTTGAGAATATGTGTTCCCTCAACACTACGTGAGGTTACCCAACATACTAAGATTTTGACCGTGAATATTAGATCTCACTCCTGATATATCAAAGTAACCTACATTTCATGATCAGGTCCACTACCCTCTCAGAATTGAGAGTCTATAAAATTAGAAGTCGTGAGATTAATTATTCAGGTGACAGTTGTTGATTGAATAATTAATCTCACAACAGTCCAGTTCAATATGTCTTAACTTTTAAGACACATCAACACATCAACTAGAAGTCTCTACTTCCATAATTAAGATAAATCATCTTAGTTGATGTGTTAGTTTTTGCAGATGAAACGCCCAATTTCATCACCAACTACGAACTATGTTTTGAGTTTACAAAGAACTTGTGATTTATATCTTCTATGACTAAATCACATAAATCACATACAATGCATCTCAAGGACTATGATAATGTCTCATTAGTTCATTTATAAATAGACTTAAACAATTTAATTATTTATGACATGCCAATAAATTGGATTTTAGGGCATAAACCCGAACAATCTCCCACTTGCTCTCAAAGACAATTTACCATATATCTGACACTAATTTCCCTTTAGAATAATTCATAATCACTCTAAGGCAAGGTTTAAAAACAAGTTTCAGCCAGATTGATTACATAAATTATCTTTTCTACTACTACATCTTACGTACTCATATCTCTATAATGAGATAATACTTACACTTAATGTGTATCTTCACCACCTAGAATGAACACATATCTTTAAGTTCAACTTCATGAATCACAATCAAACTACAAGTCAGTATTTGTACAACCAGTAACCATCAAATCCTCACTTTGGTAGATAAGCATATAATCCCTTATTCGCCTAAGATATTTAAGTATATGCTTCACTCCCACTAAATTAAGTATTCTTAAATTCAACTGATATTTTCTTACCATGCCCACCGCAAAATATATATTTAGCTTAGCTTAGTATATAGCATAGCATAAAGACTTCCTATTGATATGGAATAAGGAATCGTCTTAATATGCTCTTCCTTTTATATATCTTAGGACTATAGTCCTATATAAAGGAACTTCAAACTTAAAAGAAAGTAATCCTTTCTTGAAGTATTACATGCTATACTTGGCTAGAATCTAATCTATTTAAGTAGTTTGAGATAGATCCAACATCCTATTTCCTGAATTTTAACAAAGTTTAATTTTTAGGATGTGACCAGTCTTTCCCAAGTACTTTATATCAAACTGAACTAGACAATCAAAAACTCCATTAATGAAAACAACCCTACATCATTCCAAATGATTAGAATGTCATCAACATACATTAAGAAATTTATTATTCTATATAACTTTTACACACATAAGGCCCTTTTAGTACTTGATAAAAATCAAACAACTTGATTGCTTGATCAAAGATGATATTTTATGATTCAGATGCTTGCTTTAGTCCATAAATGAACTTTAAGCAACTTGCATACTTAACACTACTGGTTCTTTGCTATGAACAAGTCTAGTTACATCATATAGATGTCTCCCTCAAGATTTCTACTAAAAGAAGCTTTCTTGATATCCATTACCATATTTCATCCAAAATGAAATATAATAAATAAGAGAATCTAGATAGAGTCAAACTTAACTATTGGTGAAAAAATCTTTTTATAGTCGAACAATTTCTTTCTGAATAAATCTTTTCACCACTAGTCTTGACTTTGAAGGTTTGCACCTTCAAATCTATCAATCTCGTTTCCTTGTAGACATATTTAAAAACAATAGGCTTAATGCCACTAGGAGCCTCTATAAGTTCTAGACTTTAAATAGAAACTAATTGTATTCACATAACCTCGATCCAGTAATCCATATTCATATCATCTATTGCCTTTACGTAGGACTGAGGATCAAATTCATATTTTTGTGGAATGACTTCAAAAGTTTATCCCAAAAGTATGAATTTATTTGGTAATTGATAATCCTCCCACAACGATATTGTATTGGTGTACAGGCTATACATATTTAGAATAATGCCTTGTGGTGTATCTAAACAACTATCTCATTTCTAAATGTATTTTATAGTTGTCCAACAACAAATACTGACATTTTTCTTCTAGAACAATCTACCTTTAAAAGAGCCCTATTCCTCCTTTATGTATGCACTGACTTAAAGAAGTCATTAGAATTTCATTCCTTTACGAAAAGGAGCCCTAGATCATATTATCCTCTAAATAGAATTCATAGACTGGGAATATAATGAAATAATGGTTCTAAAAGCCCATCTTTCACCAATCTTGAATATCATTAGATTAATAAGATCTAGACATAAGTGCTATAACATACAATTACAAGGGATGGAAACTTTCTCTTTAAAAAAAAAAACATGTAAATTTCCATCTAGAAAACAATCATGGACAATACTTAGCTTTACCAAAACAGAAACACTTTTTTGTCATACTTTTGAGTCTTAATTTCCTTTTGGCAACTATTAAGGCAACTAGCTTGTCCAATTATCTGGTATTATAATTTCTCCTTTTACCACCCTTACCTTTCGGTTCAGGCTAAGAATTCCAATTAAATCATATTAATCCTAACCTTAGCTTTTAGGATGTTTTCCATTGCATAGAACTCACTCATCAATTTAGATAATATAAAAAGAATTTATTTTCAAGACAATCTGAACTGATCAAATGATTCTAACAAGAAGTCGTGGATCATATTTATATGAGATTAATATTTAATCTCTGCATCCAAGAATTCCAATTCATTTAAAATAAATATTTTCATAAAATGATATACAATTGGAACTCCTTAAGCCTTTCTTAGCACTCAATATGATTCATACCAAACATCTTATTTAGACTTAGTATAAAGTCTAAGTTTAGTACTAACTCTTGCATCTCATGCTGTAGCACAATAGAGATAGAAGCCAATGTAACATTTTAGCATTTCAATGGAGACTATGATCACATCATAAACTATCTTCCATAAATGCATCATGTATAGGACATTATGACAATGGTGAATCAAAACATATTTATGTACTTCAGCTCCTTTAAGAATTATGTCCAAAATTATTTCTTAGTTAATGTGATTCAATTAAAATAGTAGTTAGAAAACAAAAATTTATGACAACTTTATTTTGAGACTATGAACTTAATTACAAGGACATTATATTTTGCAACCAAAACCATATAATATGGAACCCATAAAAACATATTATATTAGGTGAAACAACAACCCAATCCATGTCTATAATTCCTTGGTAGCAAGTATATTATAAACACCATAATTGATTGAGAACTATTCTCATTATTAATGCTATCATGATTACTCTTATCAAACACTAATAATATGCCGTATTAACTTTAGCCTCTAAGTAATAATGACATAGCTCCTTTGGGAGGTTAACATTACATTTAGTCTAGTGTACACCATTATCTAAAATCATGTATAGCCACATTTCATCTCCCTTATAGTGTTTAAACTTGTAATACCATGAAACAAAACACCCTCCTTTGGGATCGCGAGGCATATATGTTAAGACGAGATGCTTGTTCACACTACTTTAAAAGGGTAAGTTCAATCTTGTAGTGCTATGAAGTAAACACCCTCCTTTGGGATTGCGAGGCATATACGCCAAGACGAGGTGCTAACCCACACTACTATGAACCGATAATGGAGGCCATGAAATCCAACCCTTGTATCTCTCTTCCACTAGAAATTTCAAAACAAGTGGATTGTCCTGAAATCATTGTGATCTTATCACAATTTTAACCCTACACATCAAATGTGTTTAATTGTTTGAAATCGATGTGATGTTACTATGTCATGTCACAATAGCATAACAAACATTTGTGCAATCACAAAGAAGTTTAATCATGTAATCTATGAAGTAATTACCCTCCGCTTGGAATGCAAGACTCAAAGTCAAGACAATGTATCTATTCACATTGCAATAAATTTAACAAAAGGGTTATTTCAAGCAATCCCACTTGTGATTTGGGTTTTTCTTTAAATAATTGTGATCCCATCACAACTAATAACCTTGCATTTGATAAAGACTCTAATCTCGTTAAAATCACTAACTAAAATGGAAGTCCTAAACTATTTAGAATTCTTTAAACACTAATGAATCAAAAATTAGTTATATAGATCTCTATCCTTAACTTATTAAATAAAAGATTCTAATCTCATTAGAAACTAAATTTTTTAATTAGAATTTTAATCTCATTAAAAATCTCTAATTAAAATGAATTAAGGACTTTTAATCACAAAACAATTTAGGACTAAGAGTTCTATTTAAATAGCATCTTTGATCTCATTAGGTTTTTTAGTTAGATAATGATTAATAAATGTCCTTAACTTTTAAGGACTATAAAATTAATCACTTAGCTTTGCTTTTTATCTAAGTTTTAACACTTAGTCAAAAACAAGTGAAAATTCAAAATTCAGTGCCTTCGATTGGTTGAACCTATTACTCAATTGATCGAAAAATGAAGAAATTCATCACAAAGGTTCTGCCTCGTTCGATTGATTCTCGATTCCTGTTCGATCGATTGAAATCAACATTCGATCGGTCGAAAGGAATTCTTGATTGATCGAGACAATGAAGAATTTCATCATGGAGTTTCTGCCTGACTTGATCGGTTCTCGATTCCTTTTCGATCAATCGAAACTCGTATAATTGAATTTTTTTAGAATTTTCCATCAACCATTTTTGACAGTTTTTGCAATTTTCCATCAAAAACACTTTTTGATTTTATGAATGAATATTCACAGAACAAACATTAAGGTTTTCAAGATCAAGATCAAGAACCATAATAATGCTTAAAACTTTGAAAACATAATCCTAATCTCATTAGGAATAAATTTCATAATCCTAGCATTAGCATACTATTTGATCATGAAAAATATATATAATTATAAAAATAAACCCATATATATATATTATATTATATATATATATATATATATATAATATAATATACCGATTGGATGAATCCTTAGCATGCTTTATATATACGGATTGAAGCCTTTATAAACAGTTAACACATGCAAGAGCATCAAGACAATAACCTTCATTTGTCTTATAAAAGCCAAGCGGTGCAACAAAAGTCCAAGTGGTGCAATCAACAGACTCACGCACAGGACGGTTACATTCAATAACTGCCATAAAGGTTTACAATCCCATATAAACATTGCAAGTCGGTACCATTAATTATAGGTATATAATATATTAAATATGAGTTCACATATGTATATTAATAAACAATATCAGTGAAAGAATGTTAAACATCAAAAGATCAACGAACTCACTGATACAATATTAATATAGCGTAAAGACAAGAAGTCAGGTGTATGTCCTTTCTAATAACCGTATACCCATCTTGATGATCTACGTTGATAAGAAACGTAGCAATTCTTAACCACCGTGTTCCACTTTAATACAAATGTTAGAAACACACGGCATCTGGTTTTAACAAGCAATAGTTCTAAAACAAAATTATGCAGAAACTGCATTAATTTTCAAAATACCAAGAAATCGGTTTTCTTTAATTCTAAAACTCAATCGTATGTTCTACAAGCTTGTTATGAAAACCTAGCTCTAATACCAATTGTTGAAAAATCTAATTTTGTATATCTTACAAAACATACAGCGGAAGCAACAAACCTGAATCTATTTCATTCATGATTGATAACATGCACTGTGTAAATTTCAGAATTTAAGAACGAGATAGCGTATCTTAGTGCGGTGAAATTCAAAACAAAAGATTAGAAGTACTTGGGAACACTTTTAATCTTCACTCCAATTCCACTTTATGCCCAAGAAGTGTGGTCTCTCAATTAGTTTCCAATGGAAAATAATTGAGTGGCTTCACTCACACATTCACACCATTTCACAATGATGTCTCTTTTTCTCAAAAATAAAATTCTGTATGTTTCTCCCTTTATAACTAATTGATTATCTAATTGGGCTGGTCTATTGGGCCTTTCCAATTAGGCTTTAGTGTGTGGCTTGGAGTGTGACCAAAAGGGACCAATAAGATACTAGCTCCAATAGGCCTTGGGCTTTTCTGTCAACTCTAAATTATACAATTCTGAATTAGATAGTAGCTCTTACGTAAAATCATTAAAGAGAAAGTTTCCTTCTACTAGTGATGCATATCTATGGCACTTGCGCTTGGGTCATATTAATTCAAATAGGATTCAAAGACTAATCAAAGATGGACTTTTACAACCCATGGACTTTGATGGATTTCCAGTTTGGGAATCTGGTTTGGAAGGTAAAATGACCAAACGGCCTTTTAATGCAAAAGGTAGAAGAGCCCATGAGTTGCTTGAATTAGTTCATACAGATGTATGGGGTCTTATGTCAACCCAAGTAAAAGGAGGTTATGAGTACTTCATCACTTTTACGGATGATTACTCAAGATATGGTTATGTTTACCTAATGAGGTGGAAGTTCGAAGCCTTTGAAAAGTTCAAAGAGTTTAGGACTGAAGTTGAAAATCAAATGAGTAAACGCATAAAGGCATTCGATCTGATCGAGGTGGCGAATACCTTCTTGGTGATTTCAAGGATTACCTAATTCAAAATGGGATTGTCTCCCAATTGCCTACACCTAGAACTCTCCAACAAAATGGTGTAGCGAAAAGAAGGAATAGGACTCTTTTGGAAATGTTTAGGTCCATGATGAGTTATTCAACTTTACCAATTTTCTTTTGGGGATATGCACTAAAAATTGCTAGCATATTTTGAATTTAGTTCCATCAAAATCTGTTCCCAACACACCTAAGGAATTATGGAGTGGGCGCAAGCCTAGTATGAAGTATCTCCACATTTAGGGATGTCTAGCACATGTGTTGAAAGGGAAGTCTGATAAGTT
This sequence comes from Lithocarpus polystachyus, assembly GCA_033629205.1. Taxonomy (NCBI): domain Eukaryota; kingdom Viridiplantae; phylum Streptophyta; class Magnoliopsida; order Fagales; family Fagaceae; genus Lithocarpus; species Lithocarpus polystachyus. Next base: position 51,010,205 of record CM066164.1, read on the forward strand.
GAAAACTAAAATGGAAGTATGCATGTTTTTAGGGTATTCAAAGGAAACCAAGGGTTATTTATTCTATAATAATAAGGATAACAAAGTGTTTGTTAGCACCCATGCCAAATTTTTGGAAGACGATTATGTGAGTAATTTTAATCCTAGAAGTAAAGTTGTATTGGTTGAATTAGATGAACTTGTAATTGAACAACTAATGGATGAAACTAGGAATGATGTGGCTGTATTGGACACACCACAAGACATTACTCATGAGATGACTAGTACACTGGTGCCTCGTCATAGTGGGAGAATTGTTCAACCTCCTATAAGATTTATAGGTTTGGGAGAAACTTATGGAGCTATCCTAGAAGAGGGTGAATCGGATCCCTACACTTATGAGGAGGCAATAAATGATATAGATGCATATTATTAGGTTTAAGCTATGAAATCTGAATTGGATTCTATGTATTCCAATCAAGTATGAGATCTTGTAAAGGTGCCTAATGACATTAAACCTATTGGTTGCAAATGGGTTTACAAGAGGAAGAGAGGGATAGATGGAAAGGCTGAAACCTTTAAAGCAAGACTAGTGGCGAAATGGTATATATAAAAAGAAGGTATTGACAATGATGAAACTTTTTCGCCAGTAGCCATGCTTAAATCTATCAGAATTCTCTTATCTATTGCAGCTCATTATGATTATGAGATTTGACAAATGGATGTTAAGACTACATTTCTTAATGGCAATCTTAAAGAAGAAATCTATATGATGCAACCTAAGGGTTACACAACAAAGAACTAAGAGCATATGGTATGTAAGTTAAAAAGGTCTATTTATGGACTTAAGCAAGCATCTAGGTTATGGGACATCAGATTTGATCAAGCAATCAAATTATTTGGTTTTGAACAAAATCTTGATGAACCATGTGTGTACAAAAGACATCAAGATAAAGTAGTAATGTTCCTAGTGCTTTATGTTGATGATCAACATAAAGCACTAGGAACATTACTACTTTATCTTGATGTCTTTTGTACACACATGGTTCATCAAGATTTTGTTCAAAACCAAATGATTTGATTGCTTGATCAAATCTGATGTTACATGACCTAGATGCTTGCTTAAGTCCATAAATGGACCTATTCAACTTGCATACCATATGCTCTTGGTTCTTTGCTATGAAACCTTCTGGTTGCTTCATATAGATTTCCTCTTCAAGAACATCCATTTGCCAAATCTCATAATCATAATGAGCAGCAATGGATAAGAGAATTCTGATAGATTTAAGCATTGCTACTGGTGAAAAGGTTTCCTCATAATCAATACATTCTTTTTGAGTATACCCTTTTGCCACTAGTCTTGCTTTAAAGGTGTCAACCTTTCCATCTATCCCTCTCTTCCTCTTGTAAACCCATTTGCAACCAACAGGTTTAATGCCATTAGGCGCCTTTACAAGATCCTAAACTTGATTGGAATACATGGAATCTAATTCTGATTTCATAGCTTGGACCCAATGATGTGCATCTATATCATTCATTGCTTCTTCATAAGTGTAAGGATCAGCTTCGGCCTCCTCTGAGATAGCCTCATAAGTCTCTCCAAGACCTATGAATCGTATAGGTGGCCTAACATTCCTCCCACTACGACGAGGCAACTGTGTACTAGACATCTCATGAGTAGTATCTTGTGGTGTATCCAATACAGCCACATCATCCCTAGTTTCAACCATTGGTTGTTCAATTACAGGTTCATTCATTTCAGCCAAGACAACTCTACTTCTAGGATTAAAATTATTCACATTATCATCTTCCAAGAATTTGGCATGAGTGCTAACAAACACTTTGTTATCCTTATGATTATAGAATAAATAACCCTTGGTTTCCTTTGAATACCCTAAAAACATGCATACTTCCGTTTTAGCTTCCAACTTATCAGACTTCCCTTTCAACACATGTGCTGGACATCCCTAAATGTGGAGATATTTCATACTAGGCTTGCGCCCACTCCACAATTTTATAGGTGTGTTGGGAACAGATTTTGATGGAACTAAATTCAAAATATGCATTGCAGTTTTTAGTGCATATCCCTAAAAGGAAACTGGTAAAGTTGAGTAACTCATCATGGACCTAACCATTTCTAAAAGAGTCCTATGCCTTCTTTCTGCTACACCATTTTGTTGGGGAGTTCCAGGTGCAGTCAATTGGGATATGATCCCATTTTGAGTTAAGTAATCCTTGAAATCCCCAAGAAGGTATTCGCCACCACGATCAGATCGAATGGCCTTTATGTGTCTACCCAATTGATTCTCAACTTCAGCCCTAAACTCTTTGAATTTTTCAAAAGCTTCGGACTTCCGTCTCATTAGGTACACATAACCAAATCTAGAGTAATCATCGGTGAAAGTGATGAAGTACTCATAACCTCCTTTTGCTTGGGTTGACATAGGACCACAAACATCTGTATGAACTAATTCTAGCAACTCTTGGGCTCTTCTACCTTTTGTATTAAAAGGTCGTTTAGTCATTTTTCCTTCCAAACAAGATTCACAAACTGGAAATTCATCAAAGTCCAATGGCTCTAAGAGACCATCTTTGATCAGTCTTTGAATTCTGTTTGGATTAATATGACCTAAACGCAAGTGCCAAAGATATGCATCATTAGAAGAAGGAAACTTTCTCTTTAATGATTCTACATGAGAGTTATTATCTAATTCAGAATTATATAATTCATGCTTATCAGGAGTTAAAATATAAAGACCATCCACAATATTGCCAGAACAGATAAATGATTTACCTTTCTTTATTACAACATTGTCTTTAAGGATAACACAATATCCACTTTTACCTAAATAAGTTGCAGAAATTAAATTCCTACGAATATTAGGTACATACAGACAGTCTTGCAATATTAAAACTCTAGTTTCAAAGCATAAATTAAACACTCCAATAGCTACAACTGGAATCCTACTCCCATCAGCCAAGGTCAGAAACAACTCTCATTCTTTAAGTCTTTTGGTTTCCTGGAACCCCTGCAAAGAATTGCAGATATGATTAGTACAACCTGAATCCACACACCAGGAATCCGTGGGATTTTGTACCAAACATATTTCAAGAAGGAATGAAATTTTCATACCCTTATTGGCAGTTTTGAACTTTGGACAATTTCTCTTCCAATGTCCTTTCTCACCACAATGGAAACATTTTCCTTTCAGCTTCTTTCCTTTGTCGGCAACCCCTAAGACAATTTGTTTACCTTCCTGCTTAGTGAAGTCCTTCTTCTTCTTCTTCTTACCCTTGCCTTTCGACTTGGGTTGAGAAGTAGAAGCTTCACCCACATTGGCTTCAACATTAGAAGTACCAAGGATGCCTTCCGCCGCTACCAACTCATTCATTAATTCAGACAAAGAATAAATCTTTTTGTTCATGTTATAATTAAGTCTGAATTCCTTGAATGATTCCGGTAGTGACTGGAATATCATATCCACTTGGGATTCTCCATCAATGTCGGCACCCAAAACTTCTAAAGTATTCAGATTGGAGATCATTGTAAGACAATGTTCTCTCACTGAACTACCTTCAGCCGTTTTGGTATTATAAATTTGCCTCATGGTTTCTTGCCTTGCAGAACGGCCTTGCTCACCAAACATCTCCTTCAGACTTTGCATAATGTTCGAAGCTAGTTCTACATCCTGCATTTGATGCTGTAGAACATTTGACATGGACGCTAGGATGTAGCACTTGGCCATTTCATTAGATTTCTGCCAACGATCATATCGTTGTTTTTCCTTAGGAGGAGCATCTAATGAAGGAAAGCTAGGACATGGTTGAGTAAGCACATATTTGTGCTCTTCAGCTGTGAGAACTATGTCCAAGTTTCTTTTCCAGTCAACATAATTGGTTCCAGTCAGTTTGTTTTGATTAAGAATGCTAACAAGTGGGCTAAATGATGCCATGTTCAAATCTGAAATAATAAACATGAATATAATAAGTAAACTGGACATTATCAATTTAGCATATAAGCATATAATATGGAACCTTAATGAAACCATAAAATAATATATGCAACGACAACCCAATCCATGTCTATAATTCCTTGGTAGCAAGTTTATTATAAACACATCAATCAGTTGAGAACTATTCTCATTATTAGTGCTATCATGATAACTCTTATCAAACACTAATAATATGCCGTATTATCTTTAGCCTCTAAGTAATAATGACATAGCTCCTTTGGGAAGTTAACATTAAACTTAGTCTAGTGTACACCATTATCTAGAATCATGAGTAGCCACATTTCATCTTCCTTTATGGTGTTTAAACTTGTAGTACCATAGAACAAAACACCCTCCTTTGGGATCGCGAGGCATATACGCCAAGACGAGGTGCTTGTCTACACTACTTTAAACAGGTAAGTTCAATCTTGTAGTAGTATGAAGTAAACACCCTCCTTTGGGATCGCGAGGCGTATACGCCAAGACGAGGTGCTTAGCCCAAACTACTATGAACCGATAATGGAGGCCGTGAGATCCAACCCTTGTATCTCTCTCCCACTAGATATTTTACAATAAAGGTTTTTATCTTTTAAACATGCATAAACTAATTATACACAAAATTTAAGTTTGAAAACACTTAGAAAAAATTCAGATTTTCTTTCTTTCGATCGATCGAATGTGCCCCTCGATCGATTTTTTCCTTGATCGATCGAAAAAATTAAACAATTTGAACTAAACCTTCTGTCTGATTCGATTGATACTCGATCGCCTCTCGATCGATCGAAAATAAAATTCGATCGATCGACTAGCAATCGAATATTAATCGATTCAAAAGGATAAGTCTCTGTTTTACTCGATCGATCGAAAGTAAATTTCGATCGATCGAAAATCGTAAAACTTGAATTTCCAGAAATTCTTCTAAGGCAGTTTTCAACCGTTTTGCATGAACAAACAGCCATCATACGAAAATGATAGACAGAAAATGATACCAAAACTGAAATCTATTGATGTTATAGCCTTAAAGATCAATTTAACATTCTTAAATTCATATTTAAACAACATCATAACATCAAAATCAGTTTTTATCAAATCATAGTTTCAACAACCATGCAGAAATCTATCAACTTGAAACTATAATCTCTAATTCCAAAACGAACAAAAACATGTTATACAGATTCGAAATGAAGACCGCTCTGATACCAATGTTGGGAAATCATCATGTTTGTATCGCATACAAAACATACGCAGCGGAAAATAAACGGATCTACTTCATTCGCAATTGATAACATGCACTATGTAGGTTTCAGAATATAAGAACAAGAGAGTGTACCTTGATGCGGTGAGCTTCAAAACCGAATGAAGAAGTACTCGGGAATACTTTCAATCTTCACTCCAATTTCATTCGATGCCCAAGATGTGTGGTCTCTCAATCAGTTCTATGTTTCTAGAGAGAATATGAAAGTGTCTCTCTTCCTTATTTCATTACCATAATTATGATAAAACATACAAATCATTTTATTCTATATAAAATTCTGTATGTTTCTCTCCACATAACTGATTATCTAATTGGGCTAGCCTTTTGGGCCTTCCCAATTGGGCTTTAGTGTGTGGCTTGGAGTGGGACCAAAAGGGAACAAATAAGACACTAGCTCCAATGGGCCTTGGGCTTTTCTGTCAACTCTTGACAAGTCCAAAGTTACCATTAATTATATTTAATACCACTATATAAATATAATTGCACTCTAGGCCTCATTAATAAATTATATCCCAACACTTTATTATACATGTAACCCCTTCATAAAATATTCGTAGTAATACAAAGTCATGAATATAGACTGCCACTTTGTAAATTACTACATCTTAATCCTTGAGTACCCGGTTTCATCCTTTTGAGTTATTCACCATATATTTATGAAATCCAATTTCATAAATATATACTTTAGTCTTACTAAAGTGGTTAGGCCTAACTCTCTGAATAACTGTACCCATTAAACTTATCTCAAGGGAATATTTTATATCTCCGTTAAGAGACTATGAATTCCATCTTGAAAATATATGTTCCATCAACACTAAATGTGGCTGCCCAACATACTGAGGTTTTGACCGTTACTTTAGATCTCACTCCTGATATATCAAAGAAACCTACATTTCATGATCAGGTCCATTATTCTCTCAGGATTAAGAGTTCATGTGAATACAAGTCGTGAGATTTATTATTCAATTGACAGTCGTTAGAAGAATAATAAATCTCACAGCGGTCCTGTTCAATATGTCTTAACTCTTAAAACATATCAACGTATTAACTAGAAGTCACCACTTCCATGATCAAGACAAATCATCGTAGTTAATATGTTATAGTCTTCGCAGATGAAATGCCCACTTTCATCACCGACTACGAACCAAAATTCTGAGTTTACAAAGAACTTGTGATCTATATCTTCTGTGACTAAATCACATAAATCACATACTATGCATCTCATGGACTATTTGATAATGTCCGAATATTCATGTTACCATTATTTCAGATAAGAATAAAACAACTTTATTAAACATAATATTAAGTCATACATCATTTCTCACATAATGTCATACATAATATCATACATGGCAACATACAATAGGATTTAAGGGCACATATCCTAACAAGAAACTGATTGAGAGACCACACTTCTTGGGCGTAAAGTGGAATTGGAGTGAGGATTAAAAGTGTTCCCAAGTACTTCTAATCTTTTGTTTTGAATTTCATCGGACCAAGGTACGCTATCTCGTTCTTAAATTCTAAAATTTACCTAGTACATGTTATCAATCATGAATGAAATAGATCCCTCTTTGTTGCTTCCGCTGTGTATTTTGTATGAGATACAAAACCAAATTTCCCAACAATGCACTCAAAGGAGTCTCACAACTGGCAAGTTGCCAAAGTGACACACATGTGAATTACATAGGAAGCTAAAAGGTCATGACTACAGGAGCACTATAGGACAAAACGTATAGTCTGGCCTGGAAGTTATCTCGCGGCTCAAACTTGTAACTCGTTCCAGTCGCTAGAATGCCATGTTTGGATGAAAACTGACTTTTCACATTCCTCACGTACCCTACCATAATTACCATTATACCCATGAATTGTAGAGAGCTTCATGATAGAATTTTGAGGGAGAAACCCTAAAGAAAACCAAGATTGACTCATCCACAATCTTTGCCTTATGATTCTCCAAATTCCTCTACTTTCACCCTCTCCATTGACATATCCTTGAGAGGTACATTAGCCAAATCCTTATCTCACCATACCCATATCAGTGAGGAGGTTTTTTGGTGCTTGGGAAGCAACTCAGAGAGGGCCAACTTGCTTGGTTGATGCAATGGACTTATTGCGGGATCCGAGAAGCTAATGAAGACAAGGTTTGGCATAACGTTGTTGGAGCAAAAAGCTTAGAGGGCTTAGGTGCATTGGGTAGATTAGGCTCGGAGAGTCTATTACTATTCATGTATCCCAACTTTATTTTTTAGTGGATCATTGACTGCATGGAGGGCAGCGGAGAGGTTTTTTGCTGAGTTCTTCAGTTTCCTTTTCGATTATACATCGCCGTGTTATCTCTGTTTTTGCATCTCTCTAGCTCTCACTCTTACCATTTAATTGTTGCTGTGTTGTGATTATTTATGGTGTAGAGTTGTTTACTTGTTTGGGTTTCTACTTGTACTTATTATTCCGCACATATATTGTTTGGGTATATGCTTGTGTTGGTATTTTTGAAATTGGGGGTTTAAACGTTCATTGGTGTTACATACGTTATTTGTACTTTCATTTTTTTTGTTATTTAGGATAATTGTAATAGGACAATTTAACGTTAATGCTTATTGGCCATCTTATAAGCATGTGTTCATTGCCTTGGATGCCTTGGATCCGTATGTTAATTTTGATGTGTGTTACATATATTGAAATCTTTTAAAGAGATCTATTCCTAATGAGATTAGGACTTTATTATCAAGGGTTTCTAGCATTTTTATGGTTCTTGGTCATGATTTTGAAAACCTTAATGTTTGATCTGGGAATCTTCATCGTAAAATCAAAAAGTGTTTTTGATGGAAAATAGCTAGAACTATAAAAAACGGTTGTCAGAAAATTCTAGAAAAATTCAGTTTTTGCGAGTTTTGATTGATCGAGAATTCCTTTCGATCGATTGAATGTAATTTTTGATTGATCAAAGAGGAATCGAGAACTGATCGATTTAGGAAGAAACTCTATAATGAAATTCTTCATTGTCTTGATCGGTCGAGAATTCTTTTCAATCGATCAAATGTTATTTTCGTTCGATCGAACAAGAATCAAGAATCAATCGAATGAGGCAAAAGCTTTCTGATGAATTTCTTCATTTTTCGATCGATCGAAAAATAGGTTCGACCGATTGATGGCACTTAATTTTGAATTTTCACTTGCTTTTTGATTAAGTGTTAAAACTTAGATAAAAAACAAGGTTATGTGTGATGAGATTACACATGGTTCTATATAAAGTGATTAATTTTATAGTCCTTAAAAGTTAAGGACATTTATTAATCATTATCTAACTAAAAGACCAAATGAGATAAAAGATGTTAGTTAAATAGAACTCTTAGTCTTAATTTTTTTAGGACCTCTCTTTTAAGAAACATTCTAATGAGATTAGAATTATTGTATAATTGAAAGTCCTTAATTTACTTTAATTAGAGGTTTTTAATGAGATTAAAATTTTAATTAAAAGATATAGAGTTTCTAATGTGATTAGAATTCTTAATCAAATAAGTTAAGGATAGAGTTCTATATAACTAATTTTTGATTCATTAGTGTTTAAGGATTAAGGAATCAAAAATAGTTTAGGACTTTCGTTTTAGTTAGTGATTCTAATGAGATAATAGTCTTCAACAAGTGCAAGGTTATTAGTTGTGATGAGATCACAATTATTTAAGAAAAACCCAAATAACGAGTGGGAGTTCTGAAATAACTCCTTTGTTAAGTTTATTGTAATGTGAATAGATACCTTATCATGACTTCGAGTCTTGCATTCCATGCGGAGGGTATTTACTTCACGGATTACATGATTAAACTTCTTTGTCATTATAGGAATGTTCGTTACGCTACTGTAACGTGACTTAGTTAGATCACATCGAATTTAAACAATTAAACACATTTGATGTGTAGGATTAAAATTGTGATAAGATCACAATGATTTCAAGACAATCCACTTGTTTTAAAATTTCTAGTGGGAGAGAGATACATGGGTTGGATCTCACGGCTTCCATTGTCGGTTCATAGTGGTGTGGATTAAACATCTTGTGACATTATCCCTTCCAAGGGTGGTCACTTCGAGGAAAGAAAAAAAACAAGAAAGAAAATGAATGATTACATAATATTTCTTATGCGTAATAGTGTTTCAGCCACTTACCATCAACAGGATCCATTAAATCTTTTCCATCCATCTAGGCTAAATGATAGTATCCACTTACATGTGCTTCCCTTACCACGAAGGGTCCTTCTCATTTTGTTGACGCGGTTTGTTGTTCTCAACACAAGCTATCCTTTTGTAAACATTCTCTCTTTAATTATCTTGTCATAAGCTTTGGTCATCCTTTTTCTATATCTGCGGCTACCCTCTTGGGTTTCCTCCCTTTTCTTATCCAACCCTTCCAGGTTCTCGCACCTTTCTACCATGAAGACCTCCTTCTCCTTTTCTTTCTTTCGCATCTGTATAACCCTTAAAGATGGTATCATTACTTCTGGTGGACTTACCACTTCTGTCCCATACTCTAAGGAAAAAGGAAAGAATCCTTTGGTAGATTGAGGCGAGCTTCAGTAAGCCCATAGTGTTAGGATTAGTGCCGTTAAATCTTATTGTATGATGCTTTGTATGATATTAAATATGACATTATGTATGACTTAATATTGTGATTAATAAAGTTGTTTTATTATTATTTAAAATAATGTTAACAAGAATATTTGAACAACATCATATAGTCTATGAGATGCATAGTAGGTGATTTATGTGAAAAGTCACAGAAGATTTAAATCACAAGTTCTTTGTAAACTCAGAATTTTAGTTCGTAGTCGGTGATGAAATTGGGCATTTCATCCGCGAAGACTATAACATATCAACTAAGATGATTTGTCTTGATCATGGAAGTGTTGACTTCTAGTTGATATGTCGATATGTTTTAAGAGTTAAGACATATTGAATCAGACCGCTGTGAGATTTATTATTCTCCTAACAACAGTTAATTGAATAATAAATCTCACGACTTATATTTACATGAACTCTTAATCCTGAGAGCATAATGGACCTGATCATGAAGTGTAGGTTGCTTTGATATATCAGGAGTGAGATCTAAATTAACGGTCAAAACCTCAGTATGTTGGGCAGCCACATTTAGTGTTGATGGAACATATATTCTCAAGATGGAATTCATAGTTTCTTAATGGAGATACAAAATATTCCCTTGAGATAAGTTTAATGGGTTTGTTATTCTGAATGTTAGGCCTAACTACTTTAGTAAATAGTTACTAAAGTATATATTTATGAAATTGGATTTCATAAATTATGATGAATAACTTAAAGGATTAAACTGGGTACTCAAGGATTAAGATGTAGTAAACTACAAAGTGGCAATCTACTTTAATGACTTTGTATTACTACGAATATTTTATGAAGGGGTTGCATGTACAATAAAGTCTTGGGATATAATTTATAAATAAGGCCTAAATTGCAACTATATTTATATAGTGATATTAAATATAATTAATGGTAACTTTGGACTCGTCAAGAGTTGACAGAAAAGCCTAAGGCCCATTGGAGCTAGTATCTTATTTGTTCTCTTTTGGTCCCATTCTAAGCCACATACTAAAGCCCAATTGGAAAAGCCCAAAAGGCTAGTCCAATTAGATAATTATTTATTAAGATAGAAACATACAGAATTTTTATTAGTGACATCTTCATGAAATGGTATGTATGTGAGTGTTGGACATTCTCTCTAGAAAAAACACATATAACTGATTGAGAGACCACACATCTTTGGCACAAGTGGAATTGGAGTGAAGATTAAAAGTGTTCCCGAGTACTTCAAATCTTTGTTTTGAAATTCACTGCACCAAGGTACACTCTCTTGATTCTATATTCTAAAACTTACATAGTGCATGTTATCAATTACAAATGAAGTAGATCCATTAATTTTCTGCTGCTTATGTTTTGTGGCAGGATGCCTTTTGTCAAGTATTTTATGATTGAACTTCTCCAATCCTCCATGGTAAACATGGCATAACTCTTTTCACTGTCCATGGCCAAATGGCAGGCTTTACACTGGGTTTGGATCAAGTCTGCTTCCTTGCTAATGCTTGGCTAATAGAATCCCATTGTTTGCAACCTTCGATATAGGCTGATCTCGCCATAGAACCCACAAGTTCTGCTGTGCACTTCCTTCAGCTTTCTTTGGGCCTTTTCGTTCCCCACACATCTTCACAGAATTCCTCCTGGCATTCTACGGCACAACTCTCCTTTCATCAGGACATTGTCCTTTAATGTCTTTAATTCTACCCCGTCTTCTTCCTTTAACAGGGCAGCCTTGATGGGAGCCCTCCAATCCTTCCCACATCTCTGCTTCTCCTGAAACCTTTCCTGGAGTATTTCAGTTATGGACTCCCTTCGCTTGTTAATACCAACTCTGGTACTGCTCTCTTCAAAGGCTATTTATGAGCCCGACACGATCAATTCATCCGTATATCGATTCTCTCTCCTCTAAGTGTGCTCTATTTTAAATGTGAAAAACTTTTCCTCAGTTCTTTGTGCTAATTTCCTATACGAGGCTAGACTTGGTTTCTTTAAAGAAAAACTCCCCTTGGCCTAACAGACTACCATATTGGAGTCGCTTATCACCTTTAAGTGTTTGATCCCCATTTCGAGTGTTGCTGCCAACCATATTAGGTAGGCCTCATATTTCGCTATATTGTTTGAACACGGAAATTCCAACTTGAATGAAAGCGTCCTGGTCTCTTTACGGTTGTGATAAAGGACCACTCCCACACCTCCTGAGTTTGCTATAGAGGAACCATCAAACTTCATGATCCACTATTCTTTGGCCACTTCTATTGTAGCCACTTCTCCTAGTACCTCATCATCTAACGAGAACTACTATTCTCCTAGAAATTAAGCCAACAGGTCTGCTATGGTTTGGCTTTTCACCACCTTGGGTGTTCCCACCTTCAAGTCATACTGTGCTAGCTATAATAGCCATTGAGATATTCTGCTAGACAAAATGGGTTTTTGTAGAAGCGCTTTGATCGCATAGGATTTCGTCATTAATGTATCTCGTACGCCAAGAAGTAATGGCGTAGTCTTTGCAATGTGTAGACGAATGCTAAGCACACCCTTTCCACTCTGGGATAATAGGTCTTTGCATCCATCAAGGCATGACTTATGTAGTAGACTAATTGTTCAATGCCGCCTTTGTCCTCTTAGGCTATCAAAGCCCCGATGGTGGATGAGCTTGAGGCTAGATAAAGTAACAATGATTTCCTGCAAACTAGGGCTTGCACCATGGGGAGGTTCATCATAATCTGGTGTAGCTTTTGAAAAGATGTCTGCTGTGTTTCCGCCTCTCAACTAAGTACAAACCTCTTGATGTAGGAGACTTTGCCCAGGAAAATTTTCAACTCCTTAACAGTGGCTGGTGGGTTCATGGTCGCTATTACTACTGCCTTAGCTAGATTTACGTCTATCCCTCTGCTGCTGTGATGCCCCAATTTGATTGATTGATTGTGTGATGTGTGTGGGTGTGTGATGAGTCACACATTGGGTATTTACTGGGTAGATCTGGGCTTTATTAACAACTACAAGGAGCCTCAATTGTGACTAGTCCTTTTGAGGTATAGCGCAGATGTGGCTAGCGCTTTTTCTTGGGTCGTTACATATGGTATCAGAGCCGACCCAGTAATCCCGTGTGGGCTCGGAGACACTACCCCACAAAGTGGGCCCTAACGAGGACGTTAGGGATTTAAGTGGGGGAGATTGTGATGCCCCAATTTGATTGATTGATTGTGTGATGTGTGTGGGTGTGTGATGAGTCACACATTGGGTATTTACTGGGTAGATCTGGGCTTTATTAACAACTACAAGGAGCCTCAATAGTGACTAGTTTTAATGTAACACCCGTCTCACCTAAAATTTAATTTAACTGCTTCTAGAGTGGATTTGATGAATCGCTTAATTTTTTTGTGGAGGAGATAATTATTTTATATTATGATTTCTACAACAACAATAATAATAATAATAATAATAATAATAATAATAATAATAATAATAAGGGGTAACGTGAATAATTATTTTGTGGTTTATTCAAAATTAATTTATAGCCTCCTAGCCTATGTAAACAACCTTATAATGAGTTTAGTGGAAAGGTAGGTCTTGGAAGCTTATTTTAGTTTTTAGTGGGCTTCTAAATTTTCAGCCCAAGTGAAAAACAGCTTTGATATGACAGAAAATTAGGGCTTCCTGGGGATAGGTAGAGAGAAAGACGCTAGACAAAAAAAAAAAAAAAAAAAACTACAGCAAAAAGGACTGGGGACTGTGCGCTACAGGGGGGCAGCCAGCAAACCTTATTTTCAGTTTGGGGTAAACGTTGATTTGTGCAAGCCTTTGATTCCGTTGGACACTTAGCAGCCAGCAAATTCTAAGTGCATGTGAGGTAAACTTTAATTTGCAAGCCATTGTATTTTCGCTGGACAGTTGGTGTTTAAAGGAGACTTTTGTCCCTTTGCTGATTCAAACTTTTGGAAATCTAATACTTGTTGCACAGGAATAGAGTTTATATTATATTATTGTAGAATTATATAGAGAGGAAAGAATTATAATATCATAGATTAGGGATGCGGCACTGTAGAATTATAATATCATTATAATATCATAGATTAGGGATGCGGCACTGTAGAATTATAATATCATAGATTAGGGATGCGGCACATGTGATGGATGCGGTTTATATGAATATATATATATATATATATATATGTATATTCATCATAGATTAGGGATGCAGTACATATGAGTATGGAGGCGGTATCATAGATTAAGGTTACATGTTGTCTATCTCCATAAAATAGAGTTTTTATTACATTGTTTCTTGGGCATGATATCTCTAGGCGGTGCAGATTGTATATATTATAAAATTTTGATGGTATATAATTCTAGAAGTCTCTGCGTTATAACCTATTTCAGTGGCATGATAGGTATCTAGATATATATATATATAAATATATATATACACATATATGTAGAGAGTAAAGATTCAAGAATGGATATGCATAAATTGTCTTTATGAAACTATGACATTTTAATGTTAATTGCTTATGCGGATTGGATATGTGAAGGCTAATGTATATAAGGCTTGCACTACTTGGATATATATAGGTATATTAGGTGTTAGTTTAGGGTATACTTTGCTTTTAGAATCTAGAATAGGTGGGGGTTTATTAGAAGGAGATGTTAAATTTTTAATTTTTAATTTTTTGCCAATCTTCTTAGTGGCTGAGGTATTGTTTTATCAAAGGACTTTGTGATTATTCAAAATCTGCCCTCATTGAGTTATTTAATTTTTATTTAGGTTCTAGTTGACGTCGTTTTGTGCGATTAAAGTGAAGCTTGGGTTAACAACTAGAGGTAAGTAGACTTCAGCACATGACGTCTCTCAGGACGTATATATATATATATATATATATATATACACGTGGTAAAAATATATTTATCTATATATGTATATAATTGCAAAGGTGAAGTTCCAAAAACTTATACCATTGTTAGTGCTTTGCACATACTCGAATTTTATTATCTATTGTATGTTATTATGAAATTTTATTTGTCAAGAATTGTTTCAAATGGTCAACTAGACAGTCTGCAACCTTTGCCAACACAGGGTTAAGTGTTGGTCTTCGGCCGAAGTAGTGTTAGTGTGGTGTGGTGCAGTGTTACTGTTGCTCTTTGGAGCTAGTGTTACCTCTTTGAGGTTAGTGTATTGTTTCCCATGGGAATCACCTACCGAGTGTTTAGCAGCTTTTGTCTGTGTTTGACCAATATTATCCATATCGAACTACTGTTTTATTGCTACTGATCTGTGTAAGTGGGATAATTGTTTATTTTTTTTTTTTTATAATAAATTGTTTCTACCTATTTGGTGCATATTGGCATATTAAGTGGTTATTATTTTATTAATGATTACAGCGTTATAGTGAAATATTTTATTTTAATAGTTTTATAGAATATATTATATTACCATTTAAACTATCTGTAAATGTATCGTGAAGACTATATTTTGACAATGATACTAATGTTTTGTTTTGGAAGACATCCTCATGTTATGTAGTCTCTTATTGAGCCACTAGCTCACCCTTTTTTTCCACCCTTTCAGATTAGAGATGTGGAGTGTCTTTTGGTGGTTGATAAGTGGAGCCTTAGATTGATGACTTCGTTTGGAGCTATGTTAGTTGGTGAATTGTTTTAATAAAATTTCTTCAGGACAATGAGTTTAACATTGTGGAACTATTTTGAGATTGTATTTATAGACCTTATATTGGAGGATTTTGTGTTTTTTTTTTTTTACGAATTTATAAGGAAATATGATGATGGATAGATGTTTATTTGAAGATAATTATTACGCTCTGTTCCCTTATATTATTGTTTGATTATTTCTAGGACAGGTTATGCATCCAAACCCTTGGTATGGGTTTGGGGTGTTACAGCTGCGGACCAAAAATCCTAGAAATTTCCCAACAGACACTCTAAAGGCTCACTTCAATGGGTTCATTCTTAGTTTGAAAATTCTGCACCTTTCAAATACCTTTCTTAACACCTTGACATGATCTTCTCGCCTTCTCGATTTCAGCACTACGTCATCCATATAGTCCTTTAGTTCTCAGTGCATCATGTCATGAAATATGGCAACCATTGTGCATTGATAGGTTACACCTGCATTTTTTAGTTCAAAGGGCATCACTGTGTAGTAAAAGTTTCCAATAGGCGTTCTGAAAGCAGTCTTTTCTGCATCCTTTGATGCCATCTTGTATTTGTTGTGCAAGTGCAACACCTTACTGAGCACAGCCTTTATGAATTACATATAGATGTTGTATGATTGACGAGTTTTAGTAGTGAGATGGTTATTTTCTAGTCCTTCTTGTCAAAAAGAGTGATTTAAGATATGAAAGATAAAAGATCAACCAAATCATACTAATAAAGCAAGATTTCACCTCGTTATTATGCTCCTCGCCAGTACGATAGACGACCTGCAGATCCTGTATCAAAGGAAATACTAAATAGATAATGGCACCAGTTTGGGACCTGCCAAGGACCCTTTGATGCATAAATTATAAGAAAATCTGGTTTTGTATCTCATACAAAACACACAGCAGAAGTAACAACATGGATCTATTTCATTCATAATTGATCACATGCGGAGGGTTTACTTCATAATACTAATAAATTGAACTCACCCATTTAAAGTAGTGTGAACAAACACCTCGTCTTGGCGCATATGCCTCGCGATCCCAAAGGAGGGTGTTTTTTGTTCCATGGTACTACAAGTTTAAACATTATAAGGGAGATGAAATGTGGCTACACATAATTCTAGATGATGGTGTACGCTAGACTAAGTGTAATGTTAACCTCCCAAAAGAGCTATATCATTATTACTTAGAGGCTAAAGGCAAAACGGCATATTATTTTTGTTTGGTAAGAGTTACCATGATAGCATTAATAATGAGAATATTTCTCAACCAATTAATGTGTTTATAATAAACTTGCTACCAAGGAATTATAGACATAGATTGGGTTGTCGTTGCATATATTATTTTATGGTTTTATTAAGGTTCCATATTATATGTTTATATGCTAAATTGATAATGTCCAATTTATTTATTATATTCATGTTTTTTATTTTCAGTTTTAAATCATGGCATCATGTAGCCCACTTGTTGTAATTCTTAATCAAAACAAACTGACTCGATCCAACTATGTTGACTGGAAAAGAAATTTGGACATTGTTCTTACTGCTGAAGAGCACAAATATGTACTTACTCAACCATGTCCTAACTTTCCATCATTAGATGTTCATCTTGAGGAAAAATAACGATATGATCATTGGCAGAAATCTAATGAGATGGCCAAGTGCTATATCCTAGCATTTATTTCGAATGTTCTACAGCATCAAATGCAAGATGTAGAACTAGCTTCGGACATTATGCTAAGTCTGAAGGAAATGTTTGGTGAGCAAGGCGGTTCTGCAAGGCAAGAAACTATGAGGCAAATTTATAATACTAAAATGGCTGAAGGTACTTCAGTGAGAGAGCATTGTCTTAGGATGATCTCTAATCTGAATACATTGGAAGTTTTAGGTGCCGATATTGATGGAGAATCCCAAGTGGTTATGATACTCTAATCACTACCAGAACCATTCAAGGAATTCAGGCTTAACTATAATATGAACAAAAAGGTTTATACATTGTCTGAATTGATGAATGAGTTGGTAGTAGTAGAAGGCATCCTTGGTACTTCTAGTGTTGATGCCAATATGGCTGAAGCTTCTACTTCTCAACCTAAGTCGAAAGGCAAGGGTAAAAAGAAAAAGAAGAAGAAGGACTTCACCAAGAGAGATGGTAAACAAGTTGCCCTAGGAGTTGTCAACAAAGGAAAGAAAACCAAAGGAAAGTGTTTCTATTGTGGTGAGAAAGGACATTGGAAGAGGAATTGTCCAATATTTAAGGCTGCCAAGAATAAAGGTATGAAAAATACGTTCCTTCTTGAAACATGTTTAGTACAGAATCCCACAGATTCTTGGTGTGTGGATTTAGGTTGTATTAATCATATCTGCAATACTTTGCAGGGGTTCCAGGAGACCAGAAAGCAGAATGAAGGGGAATATTTTCTTACTTTGGTTGATGGGAGCAGAATACCAGTTGTAGGTGTTGGAGTATTTAATTTATGCTTTGAGTCTAGGGTTTTAATATTGGAAGACTGTTTGTATGTACCTAATGTTTGTAGAAATTTAATTTCTGCAACTTATTTAGGTAAACATGGATATTATGTTATCCTAAAAGACAATGTTGTAATAAAAAATGATAAAGTGTTTATCTATTCTGGCAACTCCTAGCAAGCATGAATTATACAATTCTGAATTAGATAGTAGCTTTCATGTAAAATCATTAAAGAGAAAGTTTCCTTCTATTAGTGATGCATATCTATGGCACTTGCGTTTAGGTTATATTAATTCAAATAGGATTCAAAGACTAATCAAAGATGGACTTTTACAGCCCATGGACTTTGATGGATTTCCAGTTTGTGAATCTTGTTTAGAAGGTAAAATGACCAAACGACCTTTTAATGCAAAAGGTAGAAGAGCCCAAGAGTTGATTGGATTAGTTCATACAGATATATGTGGTCCTATGTCAACCCAAGCAAAAGGAGGTTATGAGTACTTCATCACTTTTATGGATGATTACTCAAGATATAGTTATGTGTACCTAATGAGACGAAAGTCCGAAGCCTTTTAAAAGTTCAAAGAGTTTAGGGTTGAAGTTGAAAATCAATTGGGTAAATGCATAAAGGCCATTCGATCTGATCGAGGTGGCGAATACCTTTTTGGGGATTTCAAGGATTACCTAATTCAAAATGGGATTGCCTCCCAATTGACTGCACCTGGAACTCCCCAACAAAATGGTGTAGCGGAAAGAAGGAGTAAGACTCTTTTGGAAATTGTTAGGTCCATGATGAGTTATTCAACTTTACCAATTACCTTTTGAGGATATGCGCTAAAAATTGCTATGCATATTTTGAATTTAGTTGCATCAAAATCTGTTCCCAACACACCTAAGGAATTGTGGAGTGGGCGCAATCCTAGTATGAAATATCTTCACATTTAGGGATGTCCAGCACATGTGTTGAAAGGGAAGTCTGATAAGTTGGAAGCTAAAACAGAAGTATGCATGTTTTTAGGGTATTCAAAGGAAATCAAGGGTTATTCTATAATCATAAGGATAACAAAGTGTTTGTTAGCACCCATGCTAAATTTTTGGAAGATGATTATGTGAATAATTTTAATCCTAGAAGTAAAGTTGTATTGGCTGAATTAGATGAACCTATAATTGAACAACCAATGGATGAAACTAGGAATGATGTGGCTGTATTGGATACACCACAAGACAATACTCATGAGATGACTAGTATACAGGTGCCTCATCATAGTGGAAGAATTGTTCGGCCTCCTATAAGATGTATAGGTTTAGGAGAAATTTATGAAGCTATCCCAGAAGAGGCTGAATCGGATCCTTACTCTTATGAGGAGGCAATGAATGATATAGATGAACATCATTGGGTCCAAGCTATGAAATTTGAATTGGATTCTATGTATTCCAATCAAGTGTGGGATCTTGTAAAGGCGCCTAACGGCATTAAACCTGTTGGTTGCAAATGGGTTTACAAGAGGAAGAGAGGGATAGATGGAAAGGTTGAAACCTTTAAAGCAAGACTAGTGGCGAAAGGGAATACACAAAAAGAAGGTATTGATTATGATGAAACTTTTTCGCAAGTAGCCATGCTTAAATCTATCATAATTCTCTTATCCATTGCTGCTCATTATGATTATGAGATTTGGCAAATGGATGTCAAGACTGCATTTCTTAATGGCAAGCTTGAAGAAGAAATTTATATGATGCAACCAGAAGGTTTCATAGCAAAGAACCAAGAGCATATGGTATTCAAGTTGAAAAGGTCCATTTATGGACTTAAGCAATCATCTAAGTCATGGAACATCAGATTTGATCAAGCAATCAAATCATTTGGTTTTGAACAAAATCTTGATGAACCATGTGTGTACAAAAGACATCAAGATAAAGTAGTAATGTTCCTAGTGCTTTATGTTGATGATATTCTACTCATTGGAAATGATGTAGGGGTAATGTCATCGGTAAAGGTTTGGTTGTCAAGCCAATTTGAAATGAAGGACTTAGGTGAAGCTAACTTTATTCTAGGGATCAAGTTTTGGCGAGATCGCACGAATAAGATGTTAGGTTTATCACAAACTGGCTATATAGATAAGGTTCTAGAATGATTTAGCATGCAAAACTCCAAGAAAGGATTACTTCCTTTTAGACGTGGAGTTCCTCTGTCTGATGACCAAAGGCCTAAGACTCTAGAGGAAGAAAATATGATGAGACAAGTTCCTTATGCTTCTGCTGTGGGAAGTCTCATGCATGCCACACTATGTACTAGACCAGATATCTATTATTCAATTGGCATGGTCAGCCGATATCAATCAAATCTTGGACTTAAACATTGGCAAGCTGTAAAGCATATTCTCAAGTATCTACAGAGAACGAGAGATTATATGCTTGTTTATCATAGTGAAGATTTGATTCCCATTGGTTATATAGATTCAGATTTTCAGTCAGATCTTGATTTCAGAAAGTTCACTTCAGGTTGTGTGTTCACCTTGGGAGGTGGAGCTATTAGTTGGAGGAGTGTTAAGCAATCTTGTATTGCGGACTCCACCGTGGAAGCTGAATATGTTGCTACTTGTGAGGCGGCAAAGGAAGCTGTTTGGCTCAAGAAATTCCTTTCTGATCTTGGTATTGTGAGAATGGAGCAAGTTCCCATCACATTGTTTTGCGACAATAGTGGAGCAGTTGAACAATCAAAGGATCCAAGGAATCACAAGAAAGGAAAGCACATTGAGAGAAAGTATCACATTATTCGAGACTTTGTTGCTCGAGGAGATGTAGTAGTAGCAAAGATTGATAGTGCAAGTAATCTAGCAGATCCCTTTACCAAAACCTTGCCACAAAGGACTTTTGAGTCACATTTGGAGGGAATGGGAGTTAGATTAGTGCACAATAGTCTTTAGGGCAAGTGGGAGCTTGTTAGGATATGTGCCCTTAAATCCTATTGTATGATGCTATGTATGACATTATGTATGACTTAATGTTATGATTAATAATGTTGTTTTATTATTATCTAAAATAATGTCAATATGAATATTTGGAAATTATCATATAGTCCATGAGATGCATAGTATGTGATTTAGTCACGGAAGATATAAATCACAAGTTCTTTGTAAACTCAGAATTATAATTCGTAGTTGGTGATGAAATTGGGCATTTCATCTGCAAAGACTATAACATATTAACTAAGATGATTTGTCTTGATCATTGAAGTGGAGACTTCTAGTTAATTTGTTGATATGTTTTAAGAGTTAAGACTTAATGAACTGGACCGCTGTGAGATTTATTATTCTTCTAACGACAGTCAAATGAATAATAAATCTCACGACTTCTATTTGCATGAACTCTTAATCCTGAGAGAATAATGGACCTGATCATGAGATATAGGTTGCTTTGATATATCAGGAGTAAGATCTAAAGTCACAATCAAAACCTCAGTATGTTGGGCAGCCACATTTAGTGTTGATGTAATATATATTCTCAAAATGAAATTCATAATCTTTTAACGGAGATATAAAATAATCCAACATTTGGTATTAAAAATTAGCCTCATAGTTTCTTGCATTGTAGAACGGCCTTGCTCACCAAACATCTCCTTCAAACTTAGCATAATGTCCGAAGCTAGTTCTACATCCTACATTTGATGCTGTAGAACATTTGAAATAGATGCTAGGATATAGCACTTGGCCATCTCATTAGATTTCTGCCAACGATCATATCACTGTTTTTCCTCAAGAGGAGCATCTAATGATGGAAATGAAGGAAAATTTACATGTTTGTATCGCATACAAAACATACGCAGCGGAAAATAAACGGATCTACTTCATTCGCAATTGATAACATGCACTATGTAAGTTTCAGAATATAAGAACAAGAGTGTGTACCTTGATGGGGTGAAATTCAAAAACCAAAGAGAAGTAGTTCTTGAGAACACTTTCAATCTTCACTCCAATTCTACTTGATGCCCAAGATGTGTGGTTTCTCAATCAGTTCTATGTGTTTGTTCTTAGAGAGAATATGAAGAAGTTTCTTTTTTACATTTATGTGAACATACAAACCATTTCATTTTAATATAATATTCTGTATGTTTCTCTCCACATAATTAATTATCTAATTGGGCTAGGCTTTTGGGCCTTTCCAATTGGGTTTTAGTGTGTGGCTTGGAGCGGGACCAAAAGGGAACAAATAAGACACTAGCTCTAATGGGCCTTGGACTTTTCTGCCAACTCTTGACAAGTCCAAAGTTACCATTAATTATATTTAATACCACTATATAAATATAATTGCAATTTAGGCCTTATCAATAAATTATATCCCAAAACTTTATTATACGTGCACCCCTTCATAAAATATTCGTAGTAATACAAAGTCATGAATATAAACTGCCACTCTGTAAATTACTACATCTTAATACTTGTGTACCCGATTTAATCCTTTTAAGTTATTCATCATATATTTATGAAATCTAATTTCATAAATATATACTTTAGTCTTACTAAAGTGGTTAGGCTTAACTCTCTGAATAACTGAACCCATTAAACTTATCTCAAGGGATTATTTTATATCTCCGTTAAGAGACTATGAATTCCATCTTGAAAATATATGCGCCTTTACAACACTAAATGTGGCTGCCCAACGTACTGAGGTTTTGACCGTTACTTTAGATCTCACTCCTGATATATCAACGTAACTTACATTTCATGATTAGGTCCATTATTCTCTCAGGATTAAAAGTTCATATGAATACAAGTCGTGAGATTTATCATTCAATTGACAGTCGTTAGGAGGATAATAAATCTCACAGTGGTCTATTTCAATATGTCTTAACTCTTAAAACATATCAAGATATCAACTAGGAGTCACCACTTCCATGATCAAGACAAATCATCGTAGTTAATATGTTATAATCTTCGCAGATGAAATGCCCAATTTCATCGCCGACTACAAATCAAAATTCTGAGTTCACAAAGAACTTGTGATCTATATCTTCTGTGACTAAATCACATAAATCACATACTATGCATCTCATGGACTATTTGATAATGTCCGAATATTCATGTTACCATTATTTTAGATAATAACAAAACTACTTTATTAATAATAATATTAAGTCATACATCATTTAACACATAATGTCATACATAATATCATACATGGCATATTACAATAGGATTTAAGGGTACTTATCCCAACAGGAAAGCTAGGACGTGGTTGAGTAAGCACATATTTGTGCTCTTCAGCAGTAAGAACAATGTCCAAATTTCTTTTCCAGTCAACATAGTTGGATCCAGTCAGTTTGTTTTGATTAAGAATAGCAACAAGTGGGCTAAATGATGCCATGATTTAAATCTGAAAATAACAAACATGAATTTAATAAGTAAACTGGACATTATCAATTTAGCATATAAGCATATAATATGGAACCTTAATAAAACCATAAAATAATATATTCAACGACAACCCAATCCATGTCTATAATTCCTTGGAAGCAAGTTTATTATAAACAATTAATGGCTGAGAAATATTCTCATTATTAATACTATCATGATAACTCTTACCAAACATAAATAATATGCCGTTTTGCCTTAAGCCTCTAAATAGTAATGACATAGCTCCTCTGGGAGTTTAACATTACACTTAGTCTAGTGTACACAATTATCTAGAATCATGTGTAGCCACATCTCATCTCCCTTTATAGTGTTTAAACTTGTAGTACCTGATGGAAAAATACATGTTTGTATTGCATACAAAACATACACAGCGGAAAATTAACGGATCTACTTCATTCATAATTGATAACATGCACTATGTAAGTTTTAGAATATAAAATCAAGAGAGTGTACCTTGGTATGGTGAATTTAAAAACCGAAGATGAAAAGCACTTGGGAAAACTTTTAATCTTCACTCCAATTCCACTTGATGCCTAAGATGTGTGGTCTCCATATCAGTTATATGTGTTTGTTCTAGGGAGAATGAGAAAATGTCCAACACTCACATACATTCATAATTGATAACATGCACTATGTTTCTCCCTAAATAACTGATTATCTAATTGGGCTTTTCTAATTGGACTTTAGTATGTGACTTGAAGTGGGACCAAAAGGGAACAAATAAAACACTAGCTCTAATGGGCCTTGGGCCTTAGGCTTTTCTATCAACACTTGACAAGTCCAAAGTTACCATTAATTATATTTAATACCATTATATAAATATAATTGCACTCTAGGCCTTATCAATAAATTATTTCCCAAGACTTTATTGCACATGCAACCCCTTCATAAAATATTCGTAGTAATACAAAGTCATGAATGTAGACTGCCACTTTGTAAATTACTACATCTTAATCTTTAAGTACCTGGTTTAATTATTTTAAAGTGGGTTAGCCTAACTCTTTGAATAACTGAACTCATAAACTTATCTCAAGAGAATATTTTATATCTCCGTTAAGAGACTATGAATTCCATCTTGAGAACGTATGTTCCATCAATACTAAATGTGGCTGCCCAACATACTGAGGTTTTGACCGATACTTTAGATCTCACTCCTAATATATCAAAGCAACCTACACTTCATGATCAGGTCCATTATTCTCTCAGGATTTAGAGTTCAGGTAAATATAAGTCGTGAGATTTATTATTTATTTGATAGTCGTTAGGAGAATAATAAATCTCACGGCAGTCTAGTTCAATATGTCTTAAAATATATCAACATATCAACTAGAAGTCTCCGCTTCCATGATCAAGACAAATCACCGTAGTTAATATGTTATAGTCTTCGCAGATGAAATACTCAATTTCATCACCGATTACGAACCAAAATTCTAAGTTTACAAAGAACTTGTGATCTATATCTTTTGTGACTAAATCACATAAATCACATACTATGCATCTCATGGACTATATGATAATGTCCAAATATTCATGTTTCCATCATTTTACATAAGAATAAAGCAACTTTATTAATCACAATATTAAGTTATATACCATTTAATACATAATGTCATATATAATATCATACATGGCATATTACAATAGGATTTAAGGGCACTAATCCTAACAATCTCCCACTTGCCCTAAAGACTATTGTGCACTAATCTAACTCCCATTCCTTCCAAATGTGACTCAAAGGTCCTTTGAGGCAAGGCTTTGGTAAAAGGATCTACTAGATTATTTGCACTTTAAATCTTTGCTACCACCACATCTCCACGAGCAACAATGTCTAGAATGGTGTGATACTTTCTTTCAATATGTTTTCCTTTCTTGTGATTCCTTGGATCTTTTGATTGTGCAACTGCTCCACTATTGTTACAAAATAATGTGATAGGAACTTGCTTTATTCTCATAACACCAAGATCAGAAAGGAATTTCTTGAGCGAAACAGCTTCCTTTGCTGCCTCACAAGCAGTAAAATATTCAGCTTCCATAGTGGAGTCCACAATACAAGATTGCTTAACACTCCTCCAACTTATGGCTCCATCTCTCAAGGTGAACACACAACCTGAAGTGGACTTTCTGAAATCTAGATCTGATTGAAAGTCTAAATCTGTATAGCCAATGGGAATAAATCCTCACAACGGTAAACAAGCATATAATCTCTCGTTCTCCGTACATACTTAAGAATATGCTTTATAGATTGCTAATATTATGGCCTTGGATTTGATTGATATCGGCTAACCATGCCAACTGAATAACAGATATCTGGTCTAGTACAAAGAATGGCATACATGAGACTTCCTACTGTAGAAGCATAAGGAACTTGTCTTATCATATCTTCTGCCTCTTGAGTCTTAGGCCTTTGGTCATCAGATAGAGGAACTCCACATACATGAGACTTCCTACTGCAGAAGCATTAGGAACTTGTCTTATCATATCTTCTTCCTCTTGAGTTTTAGGCCTTTGGTCATCAGATAGAGGAACTCCATGTCTAAAAGGAAGTAATCCCTTCTTGGAGTTTTGCATGCTAAACCGTTCTAGAACCTTATCTATATATCCAGCTTGTGATAAGCCTAACATTTTATTCTTGCGATCTCACCAAAGCTTGATTCTTGGAATAAAGTTAGCCTCACCCAAGTTCTTCATATCAAATTGGCTTGACAACCAAACCTTTACTAATGAGTAGAATATCATCAACATAAAGCACTAGGAACATTACTACTTTGTCTTGATGTCTTTTGTACACACATGGTTCATCAAGATTTTGTTCAAAACCAAATGATTTGATTGCTAAACCAAATGATTTGATTGCTTGATCAAATCTGATGTTCCATGACCTAAATGCTTGCTTAAGTCCATAAATGGACCTTTTCAACTTGCATACCATATGCTATTCGTTCTTTGCTATGAAACCTTCTGATTGCTTCATAGAGATTTTCTTTTCAATATTTTCATTAAGAAATGCAGTCTTGACATTTATTTACCAAATCTCATAATCATAATGAGCAGCAGTGGATAAGAGAATTTTGATAGATTTAAGCATTGCTATTGGTGAAAAGGTTCCCTCATAATCAATATCTTCTTTTTTAGTTTACCCTTTCGCTACTAATCTTGTTTTAAAGGTTTCAACCTTTCCATCTATCCCTCTCTTCCTCTTGTAAACCCATTTGCAACCAACAGGTTTAATGTCATTAGACGCCTTTACAAGATCTCAAACTTGATTGGAATACATGGAATCTAATTCAGATTTCATAGCTTTGACCCAATGATGTGCATCTATATCATTCTTTGCCTCTTCATAAGTGTAGGGATCTGATTCAGCCTCTTCTGAGATAGCTTCATAAGTTTTTCTCAAACCTATGAATCTTATAGGAGGCCGAGCAATTCTCCCACTATGACAAGGCACCTGTGTACTAGACATCTAATGAGTAGTATTTTGTGGTGTATTCAATATAGCCACTTTATCCCTAGTTACATCCATTGGTTGTTTATTTGCAGATTTATTCATTTCAGCCAAAACAACTCTACTTCTAGGAGTAAAATTATTCATATAGTCATTTTCTAAGAATTTAGCATTTGTACTAACAAAACTTTGTTATCTTTACGACTATAGAATAAATAACCCTTAGTTTCTTTTAGATAACCCACAAGCAAACACACTTCCGATTTTGGTTCCAACTTATCAGGTTTCCCTTTTAACACATGTGTTGGACAACCCCAAATGTGGAGATATGTCATGCTAGGCTTACGCCCACTTCACAATTCCATGGGTGTTTTGGAAACAGATTTTGATGGAACTAAATTCAAAAGATGTATTGTTGTATCTAAGGCATAACCCCAAAAAGAAATAGGTAACATTGAGTAACTCATCATGGACCTAACCATTTCTAAAAGAGTCATATTCCTTCTTTCTGCCACACCATTTTGTTGGGGGGTTCCAAGTACAATCAATTGGGATACAATCCCATTTTCGGTCAAGTAATCCTTGAAATCCCCAAGAAGGTATTCGCCACAATGATCAGATCGAATGGCCTTTATGTGTTTACCCAATTGATTCTCAACTTCAGCCCTAAAATCTTTGAATTTTTCAAAGACCTCAAACTTTTGTTTCATTAGGTACACATAACCATATCTTGAGTAATCATTGGTGAAAGTGATGAAGTACTCAAAACCTCCTTTTGCTTAGGTTGACAAAGGACCACAAACATCCGTATGAACTAATTCAAGCAACTCTTTGGCTCTTCTACCTTTTGCATTAAAAGGTCACTTTGTTATTTTGCCTTCCAAACAAGATTCACAAATTGGAAATCCATCAAAGTCCAATAGCTCTAAGAGACCATCTTTGATCAGTCTTTGAATTTTATTTGGATTAATATGACCAAAACGCAAGTGCCAAAGATATGCATCATTAGTAGAAGGAAACTTTCTCTTTAATGATTTTACATGAGAGTTATTATCTAATTCAGAATTGTATAATTCATGCTTATCAGGAGTTAAAATATAAAGTCCATCCACAATATTTCTAGAACAGATAAGCATTTTATCCTTCTTTATTACAATATTGTCTTTAAGGATAACACATTATCCATTTTTACCCAAATAAGTTGCAGAAATTAAATTCCTACGAACATTAGGTACATACAGACAGTCTTCCACTATTAAAACCCTAGACTCAGAGCATAAATTAAACACTCCAATAGCTACAATTGGAATCGTACTCCCATCGGCCAAGGTTAGAAACAATTCTCCTTCTTTAAGCTTTCTGGTCTCTAGGAACCCTTGCAAAGAATTGCAAATACGATTAGTACAACCTGAATCCACACACCAAGAATTCGTGGGATTTTGTACTGAACATATTTCAAGGAGGAATGAACTATTCGTACCCTTATTATTGGCAGCCTTGAACTTTGGACAATTCCTCTTCCAATGTCTTTTCTCACTACAATGGAAACACTTTCCTTTGATTTTCTTTCCCTTGTTAGCAACTTCTAAGACAATTTTCTTACCCTCTTGCTTAGTGAAGTCCTTCTTCTTCTTCTTCTTAGCCTTGCCTTTCAACTTAGGTTGAGAAGTAGAAGCTTCACCCATATTGGCTTCAAGACTAACATTAGAAGTACCAAGGATGCCTTCTGCCACTACCAACTCATTCATTAATTCAGACAAGGAATAAATCTTTTTGTTCATGTTATAATTAAGTATGATTACCTTGAATGATTCCGGTAGTGACTGGAGTATCATATCCACTTGCGATTCTCCATCAATGTCGGCACCCAAAACTTCCAATGTATTTAGATTAGAGATCCTTATGAGACAATGCTCTCTCACTGAACTACCTTCAGCCATTTTGGTATTATAAATTTGCCTCATGGTTTCTTGCCTTGCAGAACGGCCTTGCTCACCAAACATCTCCTTCAGACTTAGCATAATGTCCGAAGTTAGTTCTACATCTTGCATTTGATGCTGTAGAACATTTGAGATGGACGCTAGGATATAGCACTTGGCCATTTCATTAGATTTCTGCCAACGATCATATCGCTGTTTTTCCTCAAGAGGAGCATCTAATGAAGGAAAGCTAGGACATGGTTGAGTAAGCACATATTTGTGCTCTTCAGCTGTGAGAATATTGTCCAAATTTCTTTTCCAGTCAACATAATTGAATCTAGTCAGTTTGTTTTGATAAAGAATAGTAACAAGTGGGCTAAATGATGCTATGTTCAAATCTGAAAATAATAAACATGAATATAATAAGTAAACTGGACATTATCAATTTAGCATATAAACTTATAATATGGAATCTTAATAAAACCATAATATAATATATGCAACGACAACCTAATCCCACAATCAATATTCCTCGGAAGAGAGGTCATACCAATCACTATGATTAAGCGAGGATTATCCTCATTATTAATGCTATCATGGTAACTCTTATAAAAAAAAAAAATATTTTGCCACTTTTCCTTTAGCCTCTAAGTAATAATGACATAGCTCCGAAGGGAGGTTAACATCAAACTTAGTCTAGTATATACCATTGCCTAGAATCAATGTGAATCACCAAGTAACTCCACGGAAGCGTGGTCGTTCTCAATGTAAAAACACACTTCATCTATCTTTGAGAAGTTTAACCTGTAGTAACATGAATTAAACACCCTCCGAAGGGAGCAAGGCATATACGCCAAGGCGAGGTGCTTAATCATACTACTATAAACTGACAATGGAAGCTGTGAGATCTAACCCTTGTATCTCTCTCCCATTAGATGTTTTAAAATAAAGGTTTTTAAATTATAAAACATGCATATTCTGATTCCACATAGCCTTGCACTTTTAAGTTTGAAAACATTTAGAAAAAATTCAGATTTTCCTTCTTTCGAGTTTCGATCAATCGAATGTGCCCCCCGATCGGTCGAAAAAATTAAAAAATTTCAACTTGACCATTTGCCTGGTTCAATTGATGCTTGATCGCCTCTCGATCGATTGAAAAGAAAATTTGATCGATTGACTAGCAATTGAATATCAATCGATTCAAAAAGATGGGTCACTGTTTTACTCGATCGATCGAAAGTTTATTTCTATTGGTCGATACTCGTAAAACTCGAATTTCCAGAAATTTTCTAAGGCAGTTTTCAACGGTTTTGCATAATTAAACAATCATTATATGAACATGATAGACAGAGATTGATATCAAAACTGAATTCTATTGATGCTATAGCCTTAAAGATCAATTTAACATACTTAAATTCAAATTTAAACAACATCATAACTTCAATATCAGTTTTTATCAAATCATAGTTTCAATAACCATGTTGAAAATTAAATGCATATATAATCTTCTAACATCATGAAGCTATTATCTCTAATTCCAAAACTCTTAAAACATGCTATTCAGATTCGAAATGAAGACCGCTCTGATACAATTTGATGGAAAAATACATGTTTGTATCGCATACAAAACATACGCAGCGGAAAATTAATGGATCTACTTTATTCGCAATGATAACATGCACTATGTAAATTTTAGAATATAGAATCAAGAGAGTCTACCTTGGTATGGTGAATTTCAAAACCGAAGATGAAAAGCACTTGGGAAAACTTTTAATCTTTACTCCAATTCCACTTGATACCCAAGATGTGTGATCTTTCAATCAATTATATGCGTTTGTTCTAGGGAGAATGATAAAATGTCCAACACTCACATACATTCATTGTTTGAAGAAGTCTCTCTCATATATTAAATTCTGTATGTTTCTCCTTAAATAACTGATTATCTAATTGGGCTAGCCTTTTGGGCTTTTCTAATTGGGTTTTAGTATGTGGCTTGGAGTGGGACCGAAAGGAAATAAATAAGACACTAGCTCCAATGGGCTTTGGGCCTTAGACTTTTCTGTCAACTCTTGACAAGTCGAAAGTTACCATTAATTATATTTAATACCACTATATAAATATAATTGCACTCTAAGCCTTATCAATAAATTATTTCCCAAGACTTTATTGCACATGCAACCCCTTCATAAAATATTCGTAGTAATACAAAGTCATGAATGTAGACTACCACTTTGTAAATTACTACATTTTAATCCTTAAGTATCTGGTTTAATCATTTTAAAGTTATTCATCATATATTTATAAAATCTAATTTCATAAATATATACTTTAGTCTTACTAAAGTGGTTAGGCCTAACTCTTTGAATAACTGAACCTATTAAACTTATCTTAGAGGGAATATTTTAGATTTCTGTTAAGAGACTATGAATTCCATCTTGAGAATATATGTTCCATCAACACTAAATGTGGCTGCCCAACATACTGAGGTTTTGAACGATACTTTAGATCTCATTCTTAATATATCAAAGCAACCTATATTTCATGATTAGGTCCATTATTCTCTCAGAATTAAGAGTTCATGTAAATATAAGTCGTGAGATTTATTATTCATTTAACAGTCGTTAGGAGAATAATAAATCTCACGGCGGTCCAATTCAATATTTTTTAACTTTTAAAACATATCAACATATCAACTAGAAGTCTCCACTTCCATGATCAAGACAAATCGTCTTAGTGAATTTGTTATAGTCTTCGCAGATGAAATGCCCAATTTCATCAACGACTACGAACCAAAATTCTGAGTTTACAAAGAATTTGTGATCTATATCTTCTGTGACTAAATCACATAAATCACATACTATGCATCTCATGGACTATATGATAATGTCCAAATATTCATGTTTCCATCATTTTAGATAAGAATAAAGCAACTTTATTAATCACAATATTAAGTCATACATCATATAATACATAATGTCATACATAATATCATACATGACATATTACAATAGGATTTAAGGGCACTAACCCTGACAGTACCATGGAACAAAGCACCCTCCTTTGGGATCGCGAGGCATATACACCAAGACGAGGTGCTTGTTCACATTACTTTAAATGGATTAGTTCAATCGTAACCTATATATTCATTGATTGATATATAACATTCAATCCATACCATTAAGTATTATTCTTTAATCATGTTGGTTATAAAACAACATCATCTTGAAGTTTATGGCCAACATAATTCTTTTGAAGATGAAATTCCAAATTAATAGAAATTCTTTTCATATGTTATACAAGCATGATATGAAAACTTGGCTTTGATACCAATTGATAGAAAATCTGGTTTTGTATCTCATACAAAACACACAGTGGAAGCAACAAACATGGATCTATTTCATTCATGATTGATAGCATGCACTATGTAAATTTCAGAATTTAAGAACGAAATAGCGTACCTTGGTGTGGTGAAATTCAAAACAAAAGATTAGAAATACTTGGGAACATTTTTAATCTTCACTCCAATTTCACTTTACGCCCAAGAATTGTGGTCTCCCAATCAGATTCCAAGGGAGAATAATTGAGTGGCTTCACTCATACATACACATCACTTCACAATGATGTCTTTTTTTTTTCTATGAAAAATTCTGTATGTTTCTCCCTTTATAACTAACTAATTATCTAATTGGGCTAGCTTATTGGACCTTTCCAATTGGGTTTTAGTGTGTGGCTTGGAGTGGGACCAAATGGGACCAATAAGACACTAGCTCCAATGGGCCTTGGGCTTTTCTATCAACTCTTGACATGCCCAAAGTTACCATTAATTATATTTAATACCACTATGTAAATATAATTGCACTCTAAGTCTTATTAATAAATTATATCTCAAGACTTTATTATACATGCAACCTCTTCATAAAATATTTGTAGTAATACAAAGTCATGAATATAGACTGCCACTTTGAAATTACTACATCTTAATCCTTGAGTACGGTTTAATCCTTTAAATTATTCATCATATATTTATGAAATCCAATTTCATAAATATATACTTTAGCATATCCTTACTAAAGTGGTTAGGCCTAACACTCTGAATAACCAAACCCATAAACTTATCTCAAGGGAATATTTTATATCTCCGTTAAGAGATTATGAATTCCATCTTGAGAATATATGTTTCATTAACACTAAATGTGGCTGCCCAACATACTGAGGTTTTAATCGTGATTTTAGATCTTACTCCTGATATATCAAAGCAACCTACATCTCATGATCAGGTCCATTATTCTTTCAGGATTAAGAGTTCATACAAATAGAAGTCGTGAGATTTATTATTCAATTGACAGTCGTTAGAAGAATAATAAATCTCACAGCGGTCCAGTTCAATATGTCTTAACTCTTAAAACGTATCAACATATCAACTAGAAGTCTCTACTTCCATGACCAAGACAAATCATGTTAGTTGACATGTTATAGTTTTCATAGATGAAATGCCCAATTTCATCACTGACTACGAACTATAATTCTGAGTTTACAAAGAGCTTGTGATCTATATCTTCCGTGACTAAATCACATAAATCACATACTATGCATCTCATGGACTATATGATAATTTTCAAATATTCATGTTGCCATTATATTAGATAATAATAAAATAACTTTATTAATCATAACATTAAGTCATACATAATGTCATACATAGCATCATACAATAGGATTTAAGAGCACATATCCTAACATAAATTAACTTAAACTCTTAGAAATATGTAATCTGTAGAGTAATCTGTATGTGTTCATGTCCCTCTTACCTGTCTTTCTTGGCTTTAATGGCACTGGTATTGTCACAATATATAGTGAGGTGTTTTTGACAAATACCATAATTAAGAATAAGTTTTTGCATTCAAAGAAGTTGAGTGCACCAACTACCAGTAGCTATGTATTCTGCCTCAGCAATAGAGAGAGAGAGAGAGAGAGAGAGAGAGAGAGAGAGAGATGGAATTCTGTTCCTTACTCATCCGTGAGACAAGATTATTCCCTAAATAAAAATACCCACTAAAGGTGCTTTTACAATTATCAGTATTCCCTACCCAATTCGCATCAGAATATCCAACTAACACATCATTAGTAACCTTGTCATACCAAACTCTAAAATTACTAGTGGATTTAACGTAGTTGATAATACGCTTTATCGTAGTAATGTGAGATTTTTTAGGATTAGCATGATATCTAGCACATGCTCCCACACTGTAACTTATGTTAGGAATGCTAGTAGTAAGGTAAAGAAGACTACCTATCATATTTCTGTAAAGAGAGGGATTAATACTTTTTCCTAACAGGTCAACAGTGAGTTTCACATTTGGACTCATAGAGTTCTAACAAAGCTAGTAGACTCTAGTCTAAACTTCTTCACTAGATTTTTAGCATATTTAGATTGAGAGATGAAAATACCTAAGTCACTTTGTTTAATTTGCAAACTAAGAAAGTAATTCAGTTCTCTAATCATACTCATCTCGAATTCGGTCTGCATCATGCTTGAGAAGGAATGAGCCAGTTCATCTTTTATAGATCCAAAGATGATACCATCCACATAGACTTGAGCTACAACCAGTTCTCCATCAACTCTCTTGATGAACCGTGTACGATCAGCTTATCCCCTTGAAAATCCATTGGACACCAAATATTCAATGAGACGTTCATACCTTGCTTTATGTGCCTACTTCAGTCCATAGAGAGCTTTCTTAAGATAAAGCACATGATTTGGAAAGTGAGGAACAACAAATCCTTTTGGCTGTGCTACATATACTTCCTCTTTGAGGAATCAATTCAGAAATGCACTTTTCACATCCATCTAATATAAGTTGAATTTCAATTGACAGGCCAAAGCAAGTAATACTCGTATGGACTCAATGCGAGCAACTGGAGCAAACATTTCATCAAAGTTTACTCCTTCAACTTGAGTGTAGCCTTGAGCCACAATTCTAGCTTTGTTGCAAATGACGTTCCTTTCCTCATTAGGCTTATTACGAAATATGTTGGAAAAATACATGTTTGTATCACATACAAAACATACGTAGTAGAAAATTAACAGATCTACTTTATTCGCAATTGATAACATATACTATGTAAGTTTCAAAACAAAAGATTAGAAGTACTTGAGAACACCTTTAATTTTCACTCCAATTCCACTTAATTCCCAAGAAACGTGGTCTCTCAATCAGTTTCTAATGAGAGAATAAGAGAATGTCCAACACTCACATAAAAACTATTTCATGTTCTTATGTGATCTTAATCAAAACCTTAATGAAAAGACTTATGAAATTCTATATGGTTCTCTCCTTATATACAACTGATTATCTAATTGGGTTAGTCTTTTGGGCCATTCCAATTGGACTCTAGTATGTGGCTTGGAGTGAGACCAAAATGGAACAAATAAGACTCTAGCATCAATGGACCTTGGGCTTTTCTGTCAACTCTTGACAAGTCCAAAGTTACCATTAATTATATTCAATACCACTATATGAATATAATTGCACTCTAGGCCTTATTAATAAATTATATCGCAAGACTTTATTATACATGCAACCTCTTCATTAAAATATTCTTAGCAATACAAAGTCATGAATATAAACTGCCACTTTGAAGATTACTACATCCTAATCCTTGAGTATCCGGTTTAATCCTTTATGCTATTCATCATATACTTATGAAATCCAATTCCATAAATATATACTTTAGTAACTCCTAACTAAAGTGGTTGGGCCCAACACTTTAAATAATCAAACCCATTAAACTTATCTCAAGTGAATATTTTATATCTCCGTTAAGAGATTATGAATTCCATCTTGAGAATATATGTTCCATCAACACTAAATGCGACTGCCCAACATACTGAGGTTTTGATCGTAACTTATAGATCTCACTCCTGATATATCAAAACAACCTACACCTCATAATTCGGTTCATTGTTCTTTCAGAATTTAGAGTTAATGTGAATAGAAGTCGTGAGATTATTATTCATTTGACAGTCGTTAGGAGAATAATAAATCTCATAGTGGTCCAGTTCAATATGTTTTAACTCTTAAAATATATCAACATACTGTTGGAAAATCTAGTTTTGTATCTCATACAAAACACACAGCGGAAGCAACAAGCATGGATTTATTTCATTCATGATTGACAACATGCACAATGTAAATTTCAGAATTTAAGAACGAGGTAGCGTACCTTGGTGCGGTGAAATTCGAAACAAAATATTAGAAATACTTGGGAACACTTTTAATCTTCACTCTAATTCCACTTTACGCACAAGAAATGTGGTCTCTCAATCAATTTCTAAGGGAGAATAATTGAGTAGCTTCACTCACACATACACACCACATCACAATAATGTATCTTTTTCTCTTATGAAAAATTCTGTATGTTTCTCCATTTATAACTAGCTGATTATCTAATTGGGCCTGCCTATTGGGCCTTTCCAATTGGGCTTTAGTGTGTGGCTTGCAGTGGGACCAAAAGGGACCAATAATACACTAACTCCAATGGGCCTTGAGCTTTCCCATCAACTCTTGACAAGCCCAAAGTTACCATTAATTATATTTAATACCACTATATAAATATAATGGTACTCTAGGCCTTATTAATAAATTATATCCCAAGACTTTATTATGTATGCAACCCCTTCATTAAATATTTGTAGTATTACAAAGTTATGAATATAGACTGCCACTTTGAAATTAATACATCTTAATCTTTGAGTACCAGGCTTAATCCATTAAGTTATTCATCAAATATTTATGAAATCCAATTTCATAAATATATACTTTAGTATATCCTTACTAAAGTGGTTAGGCCAAACATTTGTATAACCAAACTCATTAAACTTATCTCAAGGGAATATTTTATATCTCCGTTAAGAGATTATGAATTCCATCTTGAGAATATATGTTCCATCAACACTAAATGTGACTGCCCAACATACTGAGGTTTTGATCGTGACTTTAGATCTCACTCTTGATATATCAAAAAAACCTACATCTTATGATCAGGTCTATTATTCTCTCAGGATTAAGAGTTTATGCAAATAGAAGTTGTGAGATTTATTATTCATTTGACAGTCATTAGAAGAATAATAAATCTCACAACGGTCCAGTTCAATATGTCTTAACTCTTAAAACATATCAACATATCAACTAGAAGTCTCCACTTCCATGATTAAGACAAATCATCTTAGTTGATATGTTATAGTCTTCGCAGATGAAATGTCCAATTTTATCACCGACTACGAACTATAATTCTGAGTTTACAAAGAACTTGTGATTTATATCTTCCGTGGCTAAATCACATAAATCACATATTATGTATCTCATGGACTATATGATAATGTCCAAATATTCATGTTACCATTATTTTAGATAATAATAAAACAACTTTATTAATCATAACATTAAGTTTACATAATGTCATAAATAGCATTATACAATAGAATTTAAGGGCACATATCCTAACAATCTCCCACTTACCCTAAAGACTATTGTGCACTAATCTAACTCCCATTCCCTCCAAATGTGACTCTGAAGTCCTTTGTGGCTAGGTTTTGGTAAAGGGATCCGCTAGATTACTTTTACTATCAATCTTTGCTACTACTACATGTCGTCGAGCAAGAACGAATAATGTGGTACTTTCTCTCAATGTGCTTTTCTTTTTTGTGATTCCTTGGATCCTTGGATTGTGCAACCACTCCACTATTGTCGCAAAACAATGTGATGGGAACTTGCTCCATTCTCACAACACCAAGATCAAAAAGGAATTTCTTGAGCCAAACAGCTTCCTCTGCCACTTCACAGGCAGCAACATATTCAGCTCCATGGTGGAGTCCGCAATACCAGATTGGTTAACACTCCTCCAACTAATGGCTCCACCACACACAACCTGAAGTGGACTTTCTGAAATCAAGATCTGACTGAAAATCTGAATCTGTATAACAATTGGAATTAAATCCTCACTATGGTAAACAAGCATATAATCTCTTGTTCTCCGTAAATACTTGGGAATATGTTTTATAGCTTGCCAATGTTTAAGTCCTGTATTTGATTGATATCGGCTGACCATGCCAACTGAATAACAGATATCTAGTCTAGTACATAGCATGGCATACATGAGACTTCCCACTGCAGAAGCATAAGGAACTTGTCTCATCATATGTTCTTCCTCTAAAGTCCTAGGCCTTTAGTCATCAGATAGAGGAACTCCATGTCTAAAAGGAAGTAATCCTTTCTTGGAGTTTTGCATGCTAAACTGTTCTAGAACCTTATCTATATACCTAGTTAGTGATAAACCTAACATCTTATTCTTGTGATCTCGCCGAAGCTTAATCCCTAGAATAACCAAACCTTTACCGATGACATTACCCCTACATCATTTTCAATGAGTAGAATATGATCAACATAAAGCACTAGGAACATTACTATTTTGTCTTAATGTCTTTTGTACATACATGGTTCATCAAGATTTTTTTTTCAAAACCAAATGATTTGATTGCTTGATCAAATCTGATGTTCCATGACCTAGATGCTTGCTTAAGTCCATAAATGGACCTTTTCAACTTGCATACCATATGCTTTTGGTTCTTTGCTATGAAACCTTCCTGTTGCATCATATAAATTTCTTTTTCAAGATTGCCAAATCATATAATCATAATGAGTAGCAATGAATAAGAAAATTTTGATAGATTTAAGCATGGCTACTAGCAAAAAAGTTTCATCATAGTCAATTCCTTCTTTTTGTGTATACCCTTTCGCCACTAGTCTTGCTTTAAAGGTTTCAACCTTTCCTTCTATCTCTCTCTTCCTCTTGTAAACCCATTTGCAACCAACAGGTTTAATGCCGTTAGGTGCCTTTACAAGATCCCATACATGATTGGAATACATAGAATCCAATTTAGATTTCATGGCTTGGACTCAATGATATGCATCTATATCATTCATTGCCTCCTTGTAAGTGTAGGGATCCAATTCAGCCTCTTCTGGGATAGCTTTATAAGTTTCTCCTAAATCTATAAATCTTATAGGAGGCCGAACAATTCTCCCACTACGACGAGGCACCTATGTACTAGTCATCTCCTGATTAATGTCTTGTGCTATATCCAATACAACCACATCATTCCTAATTTCATCCATTGGTTGTTCAATTACAGGTTCATCTAATTCAGCCAATACAACTTTACTTCTAGGATTAAAATTATTCACATAATCATCTTCCAAAAATTTGGCATGGGAGCTGACAAACACTTTGTTATCCTTATGATTATAGAATAAATAACCCTTGGTTTCCTTTGAATACCTTAAAAACATGCATACTTTCGTTTTAGCTTCCAGCTTATCAGACTTCCCTTTCAACACATGTGCTAGATATCCCCAAATGTGGAGATATTTCATACTAGGCTTGTGCCCACTTCACAATTCCTTAGGTGTGTTAGGAACAGATTTTGATGGAACTAAATTCAAAATATGCATAGCAGTTTTTAGTGCATATCCCCAAAAGGGAATTGGTAAAGTTGAATAACTCATCATGGACCTAACCATTTCCAAAAAAGTCCTATTCCTTCTTTCCGCTACACCATTTTGTTGGGGAGTTCCAGGTGACAATCCCATTTTGAATTAGGTAATCCTTGAAATTCCCAAGAAGGTATTCGCCACCTCAATCAGATCGAATGGCCTTTATGCATTGACCCAATTGATTTTCAACTTCAGCCCTAAACTCTTTGAACTTTTCAAAGGCTTCAGACTTTCACCTCATTAGGTACACATAACCATATCTTGAGTAATCATTCGTAAATGTCATGAAGCACTCATAACCTCCTTTTGCTTGGGTTGACATAGGACCACATATATTTGTATGAACTAATTCAAGCAACTCTTGGGCTCTTTTACCTTTTGCATTAAAAGGTCGTTTGGTCATTTTACCTTCCAAACAAGATTCGCAAACTGGAAATCCATCAAAGTCCATGGGCTGTAAAAGTCCATCTTTGATTAGTCTTTGAATCCTATTTGAATTAATATGACCCAAATGCAAGTGCCATAGATTTGCATCACTAGTATAGAAGGAAACTTTCTCTTTAATGATTTTACATGAGAGCTGCTATCTAGTTCAGAATTGTATAATTCATGCTTATCAGAAGTTAAAATATAAAGACCATTCACAATATTGCCAGAACAGATAAACACTTTATCCTTCTTTATTACAACATTGTCTTTTAGGATTACATAATATCCATGTTTACTTAAATAAGTTGTAGAAATTAAATTCCTATGAACATTAGGTACGTACAAACAGTCTTCCAATATTAAAACCCTAGACTCAAAACATAAATTAAACACTCCAATAGCTACAACTAGTATTCTGCTCCCATCAGCCAAAGTAAGAAATAATTCCCCTTCATTCAGCTTTCTGGTCTCGTGGAACCCCTGCAAAGTATTGCAGATATGATTCGTACAACCTGAATCCACACACCAGGAATCCGTGGGATTCTGTACTAAACATGTTTCAAGAAGGAATGTACTTTTCATACCTTTATTCTTGGCAGCTTTGAATATTGAACAATTCCTCTTCCAATGTCCTTTCTCACTACAATGGAAACACTTTCCTTTGGTTTTCTTTCCTTTGTTGGCAACTCCTAAGGCAACTTGTTTACCATCTCTCTTGGTAAAATCCTTCTTCTTCTTCTTTTTACCTTTGTCTTTCGACTTAGGTTGAGAAGTAGAAGCCTCAGCCATATTGGCTTCCACACTAGAAGTACCAAGGATGCCTTCCGCCGCTACCAACTCATTCATCAATTTAGACAATGTATAAACCTTTTTGTTCATGTTATAGTTAAGCCTGAATTCCTTGAATGATCCTGGTAGTGACTAGAGTATCATATCCACCTGGGATTCTCCATCAATATTGGCACCTAACACTTCCAATGTATTCAGATTAGAGATCATCCTAAGATAATGATCCCTCACTGAAGTACCTTTAGCCATTTTGGTATTATAAATTTGGCTCATAGTTTCTTGCCTTGCAGAACGACCTTGCTCACCAAACATGTTCTTCAGACTTAGCATAATGTCCGAAACTAGTTCTACATCC
Source organism: Lithocarpus polystachyus (assembly GCA_033629205.1). NCBI lineage: Eukaryota > Viridiplantae > Streptophyta > Magnoliopsida > Fagales > Fagaceae > Lithocarpus > Lithocarpus polystachyus. The sequence continues at coordinate 51,051,052 of CM066164.1, forward strand.
TGCATTTGTTGCTGTAGAACATTTGAAATAGATGCTAGGATATAGCACTTGGCCATCTCATTAGATTTCTGCCAATGATCATATCACTGTTTTTCCTCAAGAGGAGCATATAGTGATGGAAAGCTAGGACATGGCTGAGTAAGCACATATTTGTGCTCTTCAGCAGTTAGAACAATGTCCAAATTTCTTTTCCAGTCAACATAGTTGGATCTAGTCAGTTTGTTTTGATTAAGAATAGCAACAAGTGGGCTAAGTGATGTCATGATTTAAATCTAAAAATAACAAACATGAATTTAATAAGTAAACTGGACATTATCAATTTAGCATATAAGCATATAATATGGAACCTTAATAAAACCATAAAATAATATATGCAACGACAACCCAATCCATGTCTATAATTCCTTGGTAGCAAGTTTATTATAAACACATTAATTGGTTGAGAAATAATCTCATTATTAATGCTATCTTGGTAACTCTTACCAAAGAAAAATATTTTGCCGTTTTGCCTTTAGCCTCTAAGTAATAATGACATTGCTCCTTTGGGAGGTTAACATTACACTTAGTCTTGTGTACACCATTATCTAGAATCATGTGTAGCCACATTTAATCTCCCTTTATATTGTTTAAACTTGTAGTACCATGAAACAAAACACCCTCCTTTGGGATCGCGAGATATATATGCTAAGACGAGGTGCTTGTTCACACTACTTTAAAGGGGTAAGTTCAATCTTGTTGTACTATGAAGTAAACACCCTCCTTTGAGATTGCAAGGCATATACGCCAAGACGAGATGCTTACCCACACTACTATGAACCGATAATGGAGGCCTTGAGATCCAACCCTTGTATCTCTCTACCACTAGATGTTTTAAATAAAGGTTTTTAAGATCAAGAACTATAATAACGCTAGAAACCTTGAAAACATAATCCTAATCTCGTTAGGAATAAATTTCATTAAATAAATACTTTAATCCTAGCGTAAATATATTAATATAAAAACAAACCCATATATATTATATTACATATATATATATATAAATAATATATATATTATTGTAATATATTTATATATCACACCACTTCCTTGTTATAGCCAAGCCGTGCAAAACAAAAAATCCAAGCAGTGCATTCATTTGTTTTTTAATTGTAATATATCTATCACACCATTTACACTACATGCTTATAAGAATCAAACCATGCAAGCCTTTAAAGCAATGTATATATATAAGCCTTTAAATCCATGCTGTGCATAGCCATGCAATGAATGATCCAAGTGGTGCAAGCCTTGGTTCCCGCACAAGGCAGTTGACATATTTATACCGTGTCTTGACTATGATGGATTTCAATAACAAGGGCATCTTTCATCTTGGCTATGGATTCACGAATTCTTGGTGCAGTGCATATATCATTGATAACATTGCATCATTAACTTGATATATATATATATATATATATATATATTCAATATCACTTCCTTAATATAATACACGGATTCTTCAAGCAGTGCATATATTGTCAAGCAATGCAACAACAATTCAAAAGGTGCAATCAATAAACACTTGCACAGGACGGTTACACGGATTCTTAAAGCATGCAACCAAGGCAAAATGGATGAACAAATATATATCTTATATATTAAACGTGCACGGCACTATTCAAAGAAAGTAAACACCATGTGAATGAATTCATTTGGTGCAATCAAAACAATAACAACGGTTTCAAGTGCATTGACAACATCAAGAAACCGTTTTCCTTTATTTTAAAATCCAATCACATGCTATACAATCATGAGATGAATAACCTGGCTCTGATACCAATTGTTGGAAAATCTGGTTTTGTATCTCATACAAAACACACAGCGGAAGCAATAAGCATGAATCTATTTCATTCATGATTGATAACATGCACGATGTAAATTTCAGAATTTAAGAACGAGATAGCATACCTTGACTCTGCTGTGTGTCTGTTCTTTTACAGATGTCACGCCATTCCTCTAAAGGAAAAGAGATTGTAACTAATGTTCCTTCCCCTGTTGCTAAGAGGACTCAACGCTCATCCTAGTCGTCTCAAGACACAAACAGTGAGAGATTCAAGACTCCGATTGATTCACAAAAATATTTCAACATCTTTGTAGATGCTCCTATTATTGTGGAACGAGTAGTACAATTTGAAACCTTGGGAACAACATTTATCCCTAGGATTTTTGAAACAAAGGATTGAGCTGATCTATTTGGAAACTTCGAAGATCCATTTGATGAACTTGTTTGGGAGTTCTACTCAAACGCTAGATTCTTTGGAATTGAACTCCATTGCTGGGTACGAGGAAAGGAATTTGTCATCAATCCAGACTATGTTGCAAGGGTTCTTCATATTAATAGACTAGAAAATGTGGATAAAACTCCATATGATGATATACTTCCTCAGGTACAAGACATTCTTTAAGTTCTTGGGCTAGAACATGAGATTAGAAGCAAAGGCTCGTATATAGGAACTGCAAAGTTTTCTCCTGAATTGATGACTCTAAAATTGATCATGTTCTCCAATCTCTACCCATTGTCTAACACCGCTTTCATCAATCTTGGAAGAGCACAATTTTTATGTGATCTCATTACCGATGCTCCAATTGACATCTGCGCCCACATCTTCCAAACTATTAGGAAAACGACGGCTCGATCAGCAGCACAAACCTGTCTCCCACTTAGTAGTCTCATCATGAAGATCATGCTTCAAGAAGGTGTACATCCACCAAAAAATGGAAAAATTGTGCCCCTTCTGCGACGAATATCCATTTTCACTCTTCAAGCAAGCAAGAGTCACTCCTCTAAGGCACCCAAGAATGAGCCACTCACACATGCCACTCCATCTGGTCATGATTCCGCTCCTATGCATACCGAGATAGCTTCTCCACACACCCCGGAGTTGCAGACACCTAGCACTCAACCTTTACATCCTAGAGTTCCAGATGACAAGTTAAGCACTCTGATAGATGGTGTACATCAGCGTATTTTCGAACTGAAGAAACTACTCCTCTCATACAACTACTCAGTTCACATGCGATTCATCGGCATCGAGGCACAGTTAGATGCTATTCAACAGAAGATTGAGAATAGCCTTTAGCTATTCGTGACAAAAAGGGGGAGATTGGAAGTGGAGTACATTGGAAGGGGGAGTGAGCACAGTGAAAGGGGGAGTTATTTACATATCTTTGACTTAACCTCAGTACATTTATAGTGTTGGGGTTTATGCCCTAAAATCCAATTTATTGGCATGTCATAAATAATTAAATTGTTTAATTATATGAGACTATTTATAAATGAACTAATGGGACATTATCATAGTCCATGAGATGCATAGTATGCGATTTATGTGATTTAGTCACAGAAGATATAAATTGCAAGTTCTTTGTAAATTCAGAAGTTTAGTTTGTAGTTGGTGATGAAATTGGTCGTTTCATCTACGAAGACTATAACATATCGATTAAGATGATTTGTCTTGATCATGAAAATGGAAATTTCTAGTTGGTATGTTGATATGTTTTAAGAGTTAAGACATATTGAACTGGACCGCTGTGAGATTTATTATTCTCCTAACGACTGTCAATTGAATAATAAATCTCACGACTTCTATTTACATCAACTCAAAATCCTGAGAGAATAATGGACCTGATCATGAGATGTAGGTTGTTTTGATATATCAAGAGTGAGATCTATAAGTTACGGTCAAAACCTCAGTATGTTGGGCAACCGCATTTAGTGTTGATGGAACATATATTCTCAAGATGGAATTCATAATCTCTTAACGGAGATATAAAATATTCCATTGAGATAAGTTTAATGGGATTGGTTATTCAGAGAGTTGGGCCCTACCACTTTAGTAAAGAGTTACTAAAGTATATATTTATAGAATTGGATTTCATAAATATATGATGAATAACATTAAGGATTAAACCGGGTACTCAAGGATTAAGACGTAGTAATCTTCAAAGTGGCAGTCTATATTCATGACTTTGTATTACTACGAATATTTTAATGAAGGGGTTGCATGTATAATAAAGTCTTGGGATATAATTTATTAATAAGGCCTAGAGTGCAATTATATTCATATAGTGGTATTGAATATAATTAATGGTAACTTTGGACTTGTCAAGAGTTGACAGAAAAGCCCAAGGCCCATTAGAGTTAGAGTCTTATTTGTTCCCTTTTGGTCCCACTCCAAGCCACACACTAGAGCCCAATTGGAATGGCCTAAAAGGCTAACCCAATTAGATAATCAGTTGTATATAAGGAGAGAAACATACATAATTTCATAAGTCTTTTCATGGATCTTTTCATAAGTGTTTTTCATCAAGATTACACAAGGAATGAAATGGTTTGTATGTGAGTGTTTGACACTCCTTTGTTCTCTCCTTGGAAACTGATTGAGAGACCACACATCTTGGGCATTAAGTGGAATTAGAGTGAAGATTAAAAGTCTTCCCAAGAACTTCTGATTTTTGGTTTTGAATTTCACTGCACCAAGGTATGCTTTCTTGTTCTTAGATTTTGAAACTTTCATAGTGCGTGTTATCAATTGCGAATGAAGTAGATCCGTTAATTTTTCACTGCGTATGTTTTGTATGTGATACGAACATGTATTTTCCCAACAATTGGTATCAGAGCAGTCTTCAATTCGAATTTGAATAACATGTTTTGTGAGTTTTAGAATTAGAGATAATAGTTTCATGATGTTAGAAAGTTATATATGCATTTAATTTTTTGCATGGTAGTTGAAACTATGATTTGATAAAAATTGATATTGATGTTATGATGTTGTTTAAATCTGAATTTAAGTATGTTAAAATTTATCTTTAAGGCTATAGCATCAATGGAATTCATTTTTGATATCAAATTCTGCATAATATGTTCATATGGTAGTTGTTTGTTCATGAAAAATCGTTGGAAACTGTTTGCAATTGCTTTGGAAAAATTGAAAACACGGGTTTTTCGCGGGTTAGCTTCCCGCGAAGTTACTCGCGAAAAATGATTCTGAAGACAAAAACTTTTCGCTGGTAAGCTTTACTCGCGAAACAGTCACGAGATAGTAGCGAAAGTTTCTGTCTGAATTTTTGTGTTTTCAATTTTTTGCTTAAATTGTTTTCGCGGGAAGTGCTTAGTCGCGAGATACCCGTGAGACAGTAGCAAAAGTTTCTGTCTGAATTTTAAGTTTTTACTATTTTTCCTTATGCCTTTTTCGCGGGAAGAGCTTAATCGCGAGATTCTCGCAAAAATACATTTGAAGGGAATTTTGAATATTTTCTAAATGTTTTCAAATGTATGAAGTGTAAGGAAATGTGTGAGATTACACATGGTTCTAACTAAAAGACCCTAATGAGATCAAAGATATTAGTTAAATAGAACTCTTAGTCTTAAATAGTTTAGGACTTGTCTTTTAAGAAACATTCTAATGAGATTGGAATTGTTGTATGATTATAAGTCCTTAATTTATTTTAATTAGAAGTTTTAATGAGATTAAAGCTTAATTAAAAGGTATTTATATTTTCTAATGGGATTATAACTTTTTATTTAGTAAATTAAGGATAGAGTTCTATATAATTAATTTTTGATTCATTAGTGTTTAAGGAATCCTTAATAGTTTAAGACTTCTATTTTAGTTAGTGATTCTAATATGATTAGAGTCTTCAACAAGTGCAAGGTTATTAGTTATGATGGGATCACAATTATTTAAAGAAAAACCCAAATAATGAGTGGGAGTGCTGAAATAACCCTTTTGTTAAGTTTATTGTAATGTGAATAGATACCTTGTCTTGACTTCGAGTCTTGCATTCCATGCGAAGGGTATTTATTTCACGGATTATAAGGTTAAACTTCTTTGTGATTGCACGACTGTTCGTTACGCTTTTGTGATAACATCACATCGTATTTAAATAATTAAACACATTTGATGTGTAGGGTTAAAATTGTGATTTGATCACAATGATTTCATGACAATCCACTTGTTTTAAAATTTCTAGTGGGAGAGAAATTCAAGGGTTAATTCTCACGGCCTCCATTGCCGGTTTGTAGTAGTGTGATTAGGCACCTCGCCTTGGCGTATATGCCTTGCTCCCTTCGGAGGGTGTTTAACTCATGGTACTACAAGATTAAACTTCTTAATGATAGATGAAATGTGTTTTTTACATCAAGAACGACCATGCTTCCGTGGAGTTACTTGTGACTCACATTGATTCTAGGCAGTGGTGTACACTAGACTAAGTGTAATGTTAATTTCCCTTCGGAACTATGTCATTATTACTTAGAGGCTAAAGAAAAAGTGGTAATTTTTTTTTTTGTAAGAGTTACCATGATAGCATTAATAATGAGAATAATTCTCGCCTGATCATAGTGAGTGGTATGACCTCGCTTCCGAGGAATATTAATTGCGGGATTAGGTTGTCGTTGCACCTAGTATAGTATGGTTTTCGGGTTTTCATACTGTATGGTTATGGATGCAAAATATAATGTCCCTGTAATTATGTTCATAGTCTAAAAATAAAGTTGTCATAAATTTTGTTCTCTAGCTACTATTTTAATTGAATCACATTAACTAAGAAATAATTTTGGACATGGTGCTTAAAGGAGCTGAAGTACATAAATATGTTTTGATTCAGCATTGTCATAATTTCCTATGCATGATGCATTGATGGAAGATAGCTTATGATGTAATCATAGTCTCCATTGAAATGCTAAAATGTTACATTGGCTACTATCTCAAGTGTGCTACAACATGAGATGCAAGAGTTAGTACTACACTTAGACTTTATAATAAGTCTAAATGAGATGTTTGGTATGAATCATATTGAATGCTAAGAAAGGCTAGAGGAGTTCCAATACTATATCATTTTATGAAAATATTTTATTTTAAAATTAATTGGAATTCTTGGATGAAGAGATTAAATGTTAATCTCATATGGATATGATCCACAAGTCCTTGTTAGAAACATTTGATCAATTCAGATTGTTTTCAAAATAAATTATTTTTTTGTTATCTGAATTGATAAGCGAGTTCAACGCAACGGAAGACATCCTAGAAGCTAAAGCTAGGATCAATATGATTTAATTCAAATTCTTAGCCTGAACTGAAAGGTAAGGGTGATAAGAAGATGAATTATAATACCAAACAGTTGGACAAGCAAGTTGCTCTAGTAGTTGTCAAAAGGAAATTAAACTTAAAAGCATGACCAAAAGGAAAGTGTTTCTGTTTTGGTAAAGCTAAGCATTGTCCATGATTATTTTCTAGATGGAAATTTACATGTTTTACTTTTTAAAGAGAAAGTTTCTATCCTTTGTTATTGTATGTATTTGACACTTATGCCTAGATCTTATTAATCTAAATGATATTCAAGATTGTTGAAAGATGGGCTCTTAGAACCATTATTTTGTTATATTCCCACTCTATGAATTCTATTTAGAGGATAATAAGATCTAGGGCTCATTTATTGTAAAGGAATAAAGTTCCGCTGACTTCTTTAAGTCAGTACATACTTGAAGAATGAATAAGGCTCTTTTAGAAATAGTAAAATACATGATAAGAATTTCCATTTGCTTATTTCTTTTGGAGATATATTCTAGTAATTACTATACATTTTCTAAAGTTGATTTCAAAAGTTTCTTCCTACGACATTTGTCAAATTGTGGATTGGGTGAAAATCTAGTATATGAAACTTCCACTTTTAGAGATGTCCAGCACTTGTGCTATAAAGGAAGTCTAACAAATTGAAATAAAAAGGTAGAAAAATGTGTGTTTATGATGGGTATCCAAAAGGAGTTGCAAAAGATTGTTTTAGTAGTCATAAAGAAAACAAGATGTTTGTATAGTACAAATACAAAGTTCTTGATGATGACTATGTGAATAATCTTAAAGCAAAACGTATAATTGTTCTAGAAGAAAAGTGTTAGAATTTGTTTGAAAGACAACTATATACAATTAGAAATGAGATGGTTGTATTAGATACACCACAAGGTATTATTCTAGATATATAGCTAGTACACCGGTACAATATCGTAGTGGGAGGATTATTAATTACCAAATAAATTCATACTTTTGGGATAAACTTTTGAAGTCATTCCACAAGGATATGAATTTGATCCTCGGTCCTACGGAAGGGCATAGATGATATGAATATGGATTACTGGATCAAGGTTATGTGAATAGAATTGGATTCTATTTAAAGTTTAGAACTTGTAGATGCGCCTAATGGCATTAGGCCTATTGTTTTCAAATAGGTCTACAAGTAAATGAGATTGATAGATTTGAAGGTGCAAACCTTCAAATTCAAGACTAATGGCGAAAAGATTTATTCAGAAAGAAATGGTTCGATTATGAAAAGATTGTTTTGTCAATAGTCAAGTTTGACTCTATCTAGATTCTTTTATCTGTTATATTTCATTTGGATGAAATATGGCAATTGATATCAAGAAAGCTTCTTTTAGTAGCAATCTTAAGGAAGACATCTATATGATGTAACTAGACTTGTACATAGCAAAGAAACAGTAGTGTTTAGTATGCAAGTTGCTTAAATTCCATTTATGGACCAAAGTAAGCATCTGAATCATAAAATATCATCATTGATTAAGCAATCAATTTGTTTGATTTTGAACAAGTATTAAAAGGCCTTTTGTGTGTGAAAGTTATATAGAATAATAAATTTTTTAATGTATGTTGATTACATTCTAATCGTTTGGAATGATGTAGAGTTATTGTTATCAATAGAGTTTTGGTTGTCTAGTCCAGTTTGATATAAAATACTTGGGAAAGACTAGTCATATCCTAAGAATTTAAACTTTGTTAAAATTCAGAAATTAGGATATTGAGTCTATCTCAAACTGCTTAAATATAATAGATTCTAGCCAAGTATAGCATGTAATACTTCAAGAAAGGATTCTTTCCTTTTAAGTTTGAAGTTCCTTTATATAGGACTATAGTCCTAAGACATATAAAAGGAGGAGCATATTAAGGTGGTTCCTAGTATCATATCAATAGAAAGTCTTTATGCTCTGCTATATACTACGCTATATACTACGCTAAATATCTATTTTACTGTGGGCATAGTAAGCAAATATCAATTGAATCAAAGATCTCTTAATTTAGTGGGAGTAAAGCATATACTCAAATATCTTAGGAGAATGAGGGATTATATACTTGTCCACAAATGTGAGATTTTGATGGTTACTGGATGTACAAATGCTGACTTGTAGTTTGATTGTGATTCATGAAGTTGAACTTCAAGATATGTGTTCATCCTAGTGTTGAAGATACACATTAAGCATAAGTATTATCTCACTAGAGAGATATGAGTACTTGAGTAGTAGTAGAAAAGATAATATATGCAATAAATCTGGCTGAAACTTGTTTCCAAAACTTGCCTTAGAGTGACTATGAATTACTCTAAACTGAGATAAGTGTCGAATATATGGTAAATTGTCTTTGAGTACATCACTCTTGTGCCCTTTGTTGGATTTTATATCCTTAATGCAATTACCTTGTGTTGTTGCATTAGTTGAGTGTTGAACATGCAAATGATACTTTACATTGAGCTTATTAGCTTGCATGTCCGGATGTTCATTCCATGTGTGAATGAGCATTATGATCACTATTTATAGTGATTGTTTGTTTTTGGTTAAGCCATGCTTTATTATCTTAATCTATATTGCTTGATCGTATTGTGCTTGCTTCATATGAATTACAAGTTTTTCTGCATACAATGATCATATTACGTGGTTTTTTTTTTCAAGAGATAGTTGTTCTTATGATTCAAGAACTTCACAAATTCTAGAATTTGGTGTGAGTGAGTTTTGTTCTATTATTCCCAACTCACGCGTTAAGTCTAGAGTTTGTTTTAGGGTTTTGTCACGGAATAGCCAAAGGGGGAAATTGTAAGGTTGAAATTTATCAACCATTTTGTTGGCTTTATTCCGTGCCAATTTGCTTGTATTTCAGCACTTAAAAACCTTGTATTTAGGTGGGAATCATGTAAGAGTAGTGTGTGAGAGAGTGTGAAGAAATGCTCAAGATTGTGCAGTGAAGCAAGGACTCGCGACTGAATCTCGTGGGTAGCTCGTGACTGGCAAGCTACCAGAAGTTGCACACAAGTGAAGTGTGCAGAGAAGTTGAACCGTCTGCCAGCTGTTGCACTACACGACAAAATATCCAGCCTGGCCATTTAGTTAGCTCGTAGCTTGAACTCGCGACTCAGTCAAGTCGCGAGGTTAAGTCGCCAGCCATCTCTATTTTGAAAAAACTGACTCTTCGCATTTCTTTCTCACCCTATTATAAATACCCCTTATACTCACGAAATGTAGAGAGCTTTTAGAGAGAATTTTGAGAGAGAAACCCTAGAGAAAAACAAAATTGACTCATCCACAATCTTTACATAGTGACTCTTCAAATTGGGCTTTAGTTTGTGGTTTGGATTGTGACCAAAAGGGACCAATAAGACACTAGTTCCAATGGGCCTTGGGCTTTTCTTTCAACTCTTGACAAGCCCAAAGTTACCATTAATTATATTAAATATCATTATATAAATATAATTGCACTCTAGGCCTTATTAATAAATTATATCCCAAGACATTATTATACATGCAACCCCTTCATAAAATAATCGTAGTAATACAAAGTCATGAATGTAGACTGCCACTTTGTTAATTACTACATCTTAATCCTTGAGTATCTGATTTAATCCTTTTAAGTTATTCATCATATATTTATGAAATCCAATTTCATAAATATATACTTTAGTATATTCTTACTAAAGTGGTTAGGTCTAACACTTTGAATAACTAAACCCATTAAACTTATCTCAAGGGAATATTTTATATCTCTGTTAAGAGATTATGAATTCCATCTTGAGAATATATGTTCCATCAACACTAAATGTGGCTGCCCAACATACTGTGGTTTTGATCGTGACTTTTGATCTCACTCCTGATATATCAAAACAACCTACACTTCATGATCAGGTCCATTATTCTCTCAGAATTAAGAGTTCATGCAAATAGAAGTCATGAGGTTTATTATTCAATTGACAGTTGTTATGAGAATAATAAATCTCACAGCAGTCCTGTTTAATATGTCTTAACTCTTAAAACATATCAACATATTAACTAGAAGACTCTACTTCCATGATAAAGACAAATTATCTTAGTTAATATGTTATAGTCTTCGCAGATGAAATGCCAAATTTCATCACCGACTACGAACTATAATTCTGAGTTCACAAAGAACTTGTGATTTATATCTTCCGTGACTAACTCACATAAATCACATACTACGCATCTCATGGACTGTATGATAATGTCAAAATATTCATGTTACCATTATTTTAGATAATAATAAAACAACTTTATTAATTATAACATTAAGTCATACATAATGTCATACATAGCATCATACAATAGGATTTAAGGGTATATATTCTAACAATCTCCCACTTGCTCTAAAGACTATTGTGCACTAATCTAACCCCCATTCCCTCTAAATGTGACTCAAGAGTCCTTTGTGGCAAGGTTTTGGAAAAGGAATCTGCTAGATTACTTGCACTATCAATCTTTGCTACTACTACATCTCCTCAAGCAACAAAGTCTCGAATAATGTGGTACTTTCTCTCAATGTGCTTTCCTTTCTTGTGATTCCTTGGATCCTTGGATTGTGCAACCGCTCCACTATTGCCGTAAAACAATGTGATGGGAACTTGCTCCATTCTCACAACACCAAGATCAGAAAGGAATTTCTTGAGCCAAGCAGCTTTCTTTGCCGCTTCACAAGCAGCAACATATTCATCCTCCATGGTGGAGTCCGTAATACAATATTGCTTAACACTCCTCCAACTAATGGCTCCACCTCCCAAGGTGAACACACAACCTGAAGTGGACTTTCTGAAATTAAGATCTGACTGAAAATCTAAAAATGTATAACCAATGGGAATCAAATCCTCACTATGGTAAACAAGCATAAAATCTCTTGTTCTTCGTAGATACTTGAGAATATGCTTTACAGCTTGCCAATGTTGTGGTCTTTGGTCATCAGACAGAGGAACTCCATGTCTAAAAGGAAGTAATCATGCATGCTAAACCGTTCTAGAACCTTATCTATATACCCAGTATGTGATAAACCTAACATCTTATTCTTGCGATCTCGCCAAAGCTTGATCCCTAGAATAAAGTTAGCTTCACCAAGTCCTTCATTTCAAATTGGCTTGACAACCAATCTTTACCGATGACATTACCCCTATATCATTTCCAATGAGTAGAATATCATCAACATAACGCACTAGGAACATTACTACTTTATCTTGATGTCTTTTGTACACACATGGTTCATCAAGATTTTGTTCAAAACCAAATGATTTGATTGCTTGATCAAATCTGATATTCCATGACCTAGATGCTTGTTTAAGTCCATAAATGGACTTTTTCAACTTGCATACCATATGCTCTTGGTTCTTTGCTATGAAAGCTTCTGGTTGCGTCATATAGATTTCTTCTTTAAGATTGCCATTAAGAAATGCAGTCTTGACATCCATTTGCCAAATCTTATAGTCATAATGAGCAGCAATGGATAGGAGAATTCTGATATATTTAAGCATGGTTACTGGCGAAAAAGTTTCATCATAATCAATACCTTCCTTTGTGTATACCCTTTCGCCACTAGTCTTGCTTTAAAGGTTTCAACCTTTCCATCTATCCCTCTTTTCCTCTTGTAAACCCATTTGTAACCAATAGGTTTAATACCATTAGGCACCTTTACAAGATCCCATACTTGATTGGAATACATAGAATCCAATTCAGATTACATAGCTTAGACCTAATGATGTGCATCTATATCATTCATTACCTCCTTATTAGTGTAGGGATCCGATTCAGCCTCTTCTGGGATAGCTTCATAAGTTTCTCCCAAACCTATAAATCTTATAGGTGGCCAAACAATTCTCCCACTACGACAAGACACCTGTGTACTAGTCATCTCAGGAGTAATGTCTTGTGGTGTATCCAACACAGCCACATCATTCCTAGTTTCATCCATTGGTTATTTAATTACAGGTTCATCTAATTCAGCCAATACAACTTTACTTCTAGGATTAAAATTATTCACATAATCATCTTCCAAAAATTTGGCATGCGTGCTAACAAACACTTTGTTATCCTTATGATTATAGAATAAATAACCCATGGTTTCCTTTGAATACCCTAAAAACATGCATACTTCAGTTTTAGCTTCTAACTTATCAGACTTCCCTTTCAACACATGTGCTGGACATCCCCAAATGTGGAGATATCTCATACTAGGCTTGCGCCCACTCCACAATTCCTTAGGTGTGTTGGGAACAGATTTTGATGGAACTAAATTCAAAATATGCATAGCAGTTTTTAGTGCATATCCCCAAAAAGAAATTGGTAAAGTTGAATAACTCATCGTGGACCTAACCATTTCCAAAAGAGTCCTATTCCTTCTTTCCGCTACACCATTTTGTTAGGGAGATCGAGGTGCAGTCAATTGGGAGACAATCCCATTTTGAATTCGATAATCCTTGAAATCCCCAAGAAAGTATTTGCCATCTCGATCAGATCGAATGGCCTTTATGTGTTTACCCAATTGATTTTCAACTTCAGCCCTAAACTCTTTGAACTTTTCAAAAGTTTTGGACTTTCGTCTCATTAGGTACACATAACCATATCTTGAGTAATCATCCGCAAAAGTGATGAAATACTCATAACCTCCTTTTCCTTGGGTTGACATAGGACCACATACATCTGTATTATCCAATTCAAGAAACTCTTGGGCTCTTCTACCTTTTGCTTTAAAAGGTCGTTTGGTCATTTTACCTTCCAAACAAGATTCGCAAACTAGAAATCCATCAAAGTCCATGGATTGTAAAAGTCCATCTTTGATTAGTCTTTGAATCCTATTTGAATTAATATGACCCAAACGCAAGTGCCTTAGATATGCATTACTAGTAGAAGGAAACTTTCTCTTTAATGATTTTACATCAGAGCTACTATCTAATTCAGAATTGTATAATTAATGCTTATCAGGAGTTAAAATATAAAGACCATCCACAATATTTCCAGAACAGATAAATACTTTATCCTTCTTTGTTACAACATTGTCTTCTAGGATAACACAATATCCATGTTTACCTAAATAAGTTGCATAAATTAAATTCCTACGAACATTAGGTACATACAAATAGCTTTCAATATTAAAACCCTAGACTCAAAACATAAATTAAACACTCCAACAGCTACAACTGGTATTCTACTCCCATCAACCAAAGTAAGAAACAATTCCCCTTTATTTAGCTTTTTGGTCTCTTGGAACCCCGGCAAAGTATTACAGATATGATTAGTACAGCCTGAATCCACACACCAGGAACCCGTGGGATTCTGTACCAAACATATTTTAAGAAGGAATGTACTTTTCATACCTCTATTCTTGGCAGCTTTGAATATTGGACAATTCCTCTTCTAATGTCCTTTCTCACCACAATGGAAACACTTTCCTTTGTTTTTCTTTCCTTTGTTGGCAACTCCTAAGGCAAGTTGTTTACCATCTCTCTTGGTGAAGTCCTTCTTCTTCTTCTTCTTTTTACCTTTGCCTTTTGACTTAGGTTGAGAAGTAGAAGCTTCAGCCATATTGGCATCAACACTAGAAGTACCAAGGATGTCTTCCGCCGCTACCAATTCATTCATCAATTCAGACAATGTATAAACCTTTTTGTTCATATTATAGTTAAGTCTGAATTCCTTGAATGATTCTAGTAGTAACTGGAGTATCATATCCACTTGGGATTCTCCATCAATATCGGCAACTAAAACTTTCAATGTATTCAGATTAGAGATCATCCTAAGACTATTCTCCTTCACTGAAGTACCTTCAGCCATTTTGGTATTATAAATTTGCCTCATAGTTTCTTGCCTTGCAGAACGGCCTTGCTCACTAAACATCTCCTTCAGACCTAGTATAATGTCCGAAGCCAATTCTACATCCTGCATTTAATGCTGTAGAACATTTGAAATAGATGCTAGGATATAGCACTTGGCCATCTCATTAGATTTCTGCCAACGATCATATCGCTGTTTTTCCTTAAGAGGAGCATCTAATGATGGAAAGATAGGACATGGTTGAGTAAGCATATATTTGTGCTCTTCAGCCATTAGAACAATGTCCAAATTTCTTTTCCAGTCAACATAGTTGGATCCATTCAGTTTGTTTTGATTAAGAATAGCAACAAGTGGGCTAAATAATGCCATGATTTAAATCTGAAAATAACAAACATGAATATAATAAATAGACTGGACATTATCAATTTAGCATATAAGCATATAATATGGAACCTTAATAAAACCATAAAATAATATATGCAACGACAACCCAATCCATGTCCATAATTCTTTGGTAGCAAGTTTATTATAAACACATTAATTGGTTGAGAAATATTCGCATTATTAATGCTATCATGGTAACTCTTACCAAACAAAAATAATATGCCGTTTTTCCTTTAGCCTTTAAGTAATAATGATATAGCTCCTTTGGGAGGTTAACATTAGACTTAGTCTAGTGTACACCATTATCTAGAATCATGTGTAGTCACATTTCATCTCCCTTTATAGTGTTTAAACTTGTAGTACCATGGAACAAAACACCCTCCTTTGGGATCTCGAGGCATATACGCCAAGACAAGGTGTTTGTCCACACTACTTTAAACGGATAAATTCAATCTTGTAGTACTATGAGGTAAACACCCTCCTTTCGGATCACGAGGCATATACGCCAAGACGAGGTGTTTACCCACACTACTATGAATCGATAATGGAGGCCGTGAGATCTAACTATTGTATCTCTCTCCCACTAGATATTTTAAATTAAAGGTTTTTAAGATCAAGAACTATAATAACGCTAGAAACCTTAAAAACATATTCCTAATCTCATTAGGAATAAATTTCATTAAACAAATAGTTTAATCCTAGCGTTAATATATATTAATATAAAACCAAACCCATATATATATATATATATTATATTACATACATATATATATATATATATAATATCATCTGGATTATATATAATATGCAATTAAACCTATCATTATACGGATTATATAGTACATATTATATATAATACACCATACGAATTATATATTACATATTGTATATAACAAACCATGCAAACCAAAAGCCAAGCCTTATAATTAGTCTTCACATATCCAATCCGTGCAGGCCTTA
The DNA here is from genome assembly GCA_033629205.1 of Lithocarpus polystachyus. Lineage (NCBI taxonomy): Eukaryota > Viridiplantae > Streptophyta > Magnoliopsida > Fagales > Fagaceae > Lithocarpus > Lithocarpus polystachyus. The sequence continues at coordinate 51,067,313 of CM066164.1, forward strand.
ATGTTCAAATGTTGGATAACAACCAAGCATTGCAATGATTCGGCTCATCCAAGGCAGTTACATTCAAGGCATTCAATCCGTATATATATATACTTCACATATTATATATAAAGCATCCAAGGCATTCAAATATATATATATATATATATATATATATATATATATATACTTCACGGATTGTATATAACTACATGCCATACGGAATCAATAACTTGGTGTTCAATCCCACTAGCAATATATATATATATATATATATATATAAGCAATCATCCCAACTTTTATATATATATATATATATATATATATATATAATATACCGTACGGATTGAATATGGCAATAACAAATTCAAAATGCCTATAAAAGCATTTAATGTTAATTCAAGTTTTATAGGCAAGCGGTGCAATAAAACAATAACAACGGTGTCAAGTGCATTGACAACATCAAGAAACCGTTTTCCATTATTCTAAAATCCAATCACATGCCATACAATCATGAGATGAAAAACCTGGTTCTAACACCAATCGTAGGAAAAACTGGTTTTGTATCTCATATAAAACACATAGCGGAAGCAACAAAGATGGATCTATTTCATTCATGATTGATAATATGCACTACGTAAATTTCAGAATTTAAGAACGAAATTGCGTACCTTGGTGCGGTGAAATTCAAAACAAAAGATTAGAAATACTTGGGAACACTTTTAATCTTCATTCCAATTTCACTTTTCGCCCAAGAAGTGTGGTCTCTCAATCAATTTCTAAGGGAGAATAATTGAGTGGCTTCACTCGCACATACACACCACTTCACAATGATGTCTCTTTTTTCTTATGAAAAAATTCTATATGTTTCTCCTTTTATAACCAACTAATTATCTAATTGGGCCAGCCTATTAGGCCTTTCCAATTGGGCTTTAGTGTGTGGTTTGGAGTGGGACCAAAAGGGACCAATAAGACACTAGCTCCAATGGGCCTTAGGCTTTTCTATCAACTCTTGACAAGTCCAAAGTTACTATTAATTATATTTAATACCACTATATAAATATAATTGCACTCTAGGCCTTATTAATAAATTATATTCCAAGACTTTATTATACATGCAACCTATTTATAAAATATTCTTACTAATACAAAGTCATGAATGTAGACTGCCACTTTGTTAATTACTACATCTTAATCCGCGAGTACCCGATTAAATCCTTTTAAGTTATTCATCATATATTTATGAAATCCAATTTCATAAATATATACTTTAGTATATTCTTACTAAAGTGGTTAGGCCTCACACTCTGAATAACCAAACCCATTAAACTTATCTCAAGGGAATATTATATATCTCCGTTAAGAAATTACGAATTCCATTTTGAGAATATATGTTCCATCAACACTAAATGTGGCTACCCAACATACTGAGGTTTTGATCGTAACTTAAGATCTCACTCTTGATATATCAAAGCAACCTACACTTCATGATCAGGTCCATTATTCTCTCAGGATTAAGAGTTCATGCAAATAGAAGTCGTGATATTTATTATTCATTTGACAGTCGTTAGAAGAATAATAAATCTCACAGCGGTTCAGTTCAATATGTCTTAAATCTTAAAACATATTGTTAGGTTCTAAAGATTAGGAACTAATGTATTTAGAACTTCAATTTGTATGTTGGCAAACCATGATCAAAACAATGTTGAGTCGTGTGTTAGACTTGCTCAAAGTATGGGTCTTATTGTAAAGTTGGAATCGAGTTTTTATGCAGAAGTACTGTTCACTTTCTGTATGACTCGATCGATCGAAAATTAGACTCGATCGATCGAAAATCGTGCAGAACGTTTTTCTGCAGAAAATTCCAACTCAGCCCAAGCCCGTTTTAATGTATAGGGTTTTATGTTTTGCCCTAAGTATAAAAGGGAAAACCCTAGCCACGTTTTTAGAGTTCTGTTTTGCTGTGTTTGTGAATCTCATTGTGAGATCTAGAGGTGTTTACCTTCACATACACTTAGGGTTTACAAACTTGAGATTTATGTCAAGAGTTGTGTAGATCGTTACAGTTGCAGAATCAAGAGAACACAAAGATATACAAGCAGGTGCGCTTGTGGATTTGTTGAAGAATTCCGGAAAGAAGGAGTCCGTGGATCTCGGAGCTATCATGGGGTCATGGTAGTAAGTTTCCTACACTCGGGTAGCAATAAGACGTTAGTGGTCTAAGTCTATTGTGTAAACTTCGATTCTTTCATAGTGGATTCAGTTTACCTTGAGGATAGCTAGGTCAAATCCTCCCCAGGTTTTTACCGGTGTGGTTTCCTGGGTCATCAGATCTTTGTGTTGTTTATTTTTCCACTGCTTTGTTATTTTTGCTTAACTGTGTTAACCTAGTTTTAATTAAATTACCTAAGTTAATAACTTGGCTAATTCTCTAGGTTAATCTGTTGGGTTTAAGGGGTCTAAACGAACTGACAAGTGGTATCAGAGCGGGTAGCTTTTTTGTTTGATCCTTTGATCTTTGAGCTGATCCTTGACCCCTGTTGTCATGGAACACGGACACTCTCTTGTTGTTCCACCTCACTTTGATGGAAACAACTATGCATATTGGAAAGTAAGGATGAAAGCCTTCCTGAAATCCATAGATGAGAGAGTTTGGAATTCCGTTGAATACGGATGGGAGAAGCCCACTACTCCTGTGAGTGAGTGGCAAACTTCTCAAAAGGAGGCAGCCGCTTTTAATAGCAAAGCCATGAATGCTATTTTTAATGCTGTTTCCATGGAGGAATTTAAGAGAATCTCTAATGTTGAGGTTGCTCATACTGCTTGGAAAATCCTCCAGACTGTGCATGAAGGCACGAAGGCAGTTAAAATTAATAAGTTGCAGCAATTAACATCTAGATTTGAAAACATAAGAATGAATGATGATGAATCTTTTGATGAGTTCTATGCTAAATTGAATGATATTGTTAATTCTGCTTATAATTTGGGTGAAATCTATGATCAACCTAAAATTGTTAGGAAGATTCTTAGATCTTTGACTGAAGATTTTAGACCCAAAGTGACTGCCATCACTGAGAGTAAGGATGTGGACTCCATCCCTGTGGATGAGCTTGTAGGATCTCTTCAGTCCTATGAGCTAGACCTCCCCAAGACTAACAAATCCAAATCAATGGCTCTTAAGTCTGTTGATGATGTTGATGATGGTGGATTTGATGATGATCTCTCTGCTACAGAGATTGCCTATCTTGCCAAGAACTTTAGAAACTTTCTGAGAAATAGTAACAGAAGGGCAAGAGGCAAGAACACTGTTGAACCTAAAAATTTTAGGAAGAATGAACCCACTAAGGTTAATAACTTTGAGAAACCTAAGGAGAAAGTAGGTCAATCTTCTAATAATTCTTTGGGACAACAATGTTATGGTTGTCAAGGGTATGGTCATTTAAAGTCTGAATGTCCTACTTATTTGAGGTCTAAGGGTAAGGCTATGGCTGTAACCCTTAGTGATGACGAAGTTTCCGACAATGAATCCACCAGTGATGAGGATGGAAACTTCATTGCTTTCACTGCTACCACTGTAGTCAATGAAAGCATATCTATTGAAGAGAACCCTTCTGATGGGGAACTCTCTGAGGATGCAGATTTACAGGAAGCCTACAATAAACTTTGCAAAGTTGCTGCAAAGGATGCCATGAATGTTGAGTTAGGCTTGAAGAAAATTGCATCTCTTGAACTTGAAAAGAAAAATTTACTTGTTCAATTGTTTGATGCAAATGAGCTTTTGAATAATGTGAAAACTGAGAACATGCTTTTACTTGATAAAGTCAAATGTTTGGAACTTGATTTATCTGTTGCTAAAGAACAAACTAATAGGTCTGCAAGCTCCAAACTTGATCACATGTTGAGTATTCAAAAGTCTCCTTCTGATAAAACTGGTTTAGGTTATGAGGAAAGTATTTCTGTGCTTAAACCTTCTTCCACTAAATTTGTTCCTTCTTCTGAACCTCCTAAGAGTGAGATTATTAAACCCTCGGTGAGTGAACCTGTCAAAACTGTTAATGTTCCTCCACCTAGAAAGATTAGGGTTGATCTTCATGCTTCTCATTCTAGAGCGTCTACTTCTACTAAGGGCAAATTGCTTGATAAGCCTGCATGGGTTTGTCATTTTTGTGGAAAACCTGGACACATAGGTCCAAATTGTTTTAAGTTGCAAGCTGCGAAGCGAGTAAATAAAACTAAAGTACCTGTGCCTCAAGCACATGATCTTATGGTACTTATTGGTGAATTGGTAAAGGCGTTAAACATTTATTCCAATCCTGGAGTTGCTCAGAATTCTGATGTGAATCATAACTCCAATGCAAGAGTTGCATCTAAGAAGTCTTGGATGCAAAAGGCTCAATCTAATTGAGTCTGTCTGACATGGTCCTTGTGCTTCATTGCTCAATCTTTTGTGACCTTTGTTTCTAGGATTTGCATTGCATTACATTCATGCATTTCATTCTAGGATGTTTGTTTCTTTGTTTAATAAAAAAATAAAAAAATTTTTTTTTTGCAAATTGTGTTTTGCTATTTTTCCTTGAATTTGTAGACAAGGTTAGTTAATCAAAATTACATATCTTATGTATGTACCTTGTTTAGCTTTGATGCACTTATTTCTATTGCACTTTACTAGCTGAAGTCTTGTTGTGCATGTTGTGTGGGAAGATGCTATATTTGTTGATCACATGATCTTGATCTTGAAGTCTTATGTCTTTGATTGTTGGACTTGAACTTATTGAGAAAGGCATAAATAATCATCTCACCACTATTTATTAGCCAATCATGAACACCTTAGTGCATATCATAAGATTTTGTGCTCGAGAAAGTGTAGCACATGCACAAAAATGTAACACCCGTCTCATTTAAATTTAATTTAATCACTTCTAGAGAGTAGATTTGATTAATTGCTTAATTATTTTGGAGGAGATAATTAATTTTATATTGTGATTTTTATAATGATAACAATAATAAAAATAATATTAATGTGTTTAGTGGGAATATAAGTGGGTCTTGGAAGTTTATTTTAGTGTAGTGGGCTTCTAAATTTTCAGCCCAACTGATATTAGCCTTATCATGGAATAGGCTTCTAAACTTTCAGCCCAAGTGCAACAGCTTTAAAATGAAATAAAATTAGGGTTTCCTATGTGAAAGGTGGAGAAAGAGACCTTTGAAACTAGAAGCGGCTGTGAAAGAAATTCTGCCAAACTGACAAGACCACATCAAGGTAATTTTCAGCAACTGATATTCGATTTTGTGGTATTGAGATTGCTGAAATTGTGTTTTGCTGGAATTTCACATTCACGTTGTTGGCTGAAATAGTGATTTGTGCTATTAGATTTATATATAAGTATATATAGATATATATATATATAGCCGATTGTCACGGTTTGAGTTTTAAGAATACGAATGTAATTGAACTGCTTCGTTTGTTGGCTTTGGACTTGTACTCATGATTCATGCATTGGACGGTTACAATTGGCATATAAAGTTCGATCATTGCACCTTTTGGATAGTTATTGCAGTTTTTGGATTGTTATGGCATTGCTTAGTAAAATAAGCACTGCTTGAACAATCCGTATATTATAATATATATATATATATATATATGTAATAAAATATATTAAAGGAAGAATGGTTGCACTGCTTGGCCATTAAGGGAACAATCCGTGTATTATATATATATATATATATTAACGCTTGGCTTTTGGTTTGCACGGATTGTTATATATATAATCTGTATGGTATGTTATATTATATATATATATATATTATTTATATATATATGTAATATAATATATATGGGTTTGGTTTTATATTAATATATATTAACGCTAGGATTAAAGTATTTGTTTAATGAAATTTATTCCTAATGAGAATAGGATTATGTTTTCAAGGGTTTCAAGCATTTGATGGTTTGATTCATATTGGTTGACCGAATTGTATAGAATTGCATTTGTGGGCAGCTTTACAATTAAATATACGAGTATTTTAGATGTTAGTTTAGGGAATGCTTTACAATTATTTTTAAACTGGAATAGGTTTGGGGGTATGTTAGAAATATATGTTAAATTTTTACCTTGCCGAATCTTCTTAGTGGTTGAGGAATTTGTGGTTATTAGAGAACCTACCCTTATTGAATTGTTTAATTATTATTTAGGTTCTAGTTGACGTTGTTTCGAGCAATTGAAGTGAAGCTTGGTTTAGCCACTAGAGGTAAGTAGACTTCAACACATGACGTCTCTCAAGACGTATATATTTTTATATATATATACATATATGTATAATTGTGGTAAAAATATATTTATATATATATACATTACACATAATTGCAAAAGTGAAGTTTCAAAGACTTATACCATTGTTAGTGCTTTATACATACTCAAACTCTATTATTTATTGTATATTATTGTGAAACTGTATATGTCAAGAGTGTTTCAAATGGTCAACTAGACAGTCTGCAACCTTTGCCAACACAGGGTTAAGTGTTGGTCTTCGGCCGAAGTAGTGTTAGTGTGGTGTGGTGCAGTGTTATTGTTGCTCTTCGGAGCTAGTGTTGCCTCTTTGAGGTTAGTGTTATTGTTCCCATGGGAAATCACCCACCGAGTGTTTAGCAGCTTTTGTCTGTGTTTGACTAATATTTTTCATATTGAATTACTGTTTATTTACTACTGTTCTTTTAGGTGGAAAATTGCTTATTTTCAAAATAAAATTGTTTCTACCTATTTGGTGCATATTGTCATATAAATGTGGTCATTATTTTATTAATGTTTTCAGTGTTATAGACAAGTGTTTTATTTTAACAGCTTTATAGAATATATTATATTACAGTTTAAACTAATTTTAATTGTATCGTGATGACTATATTTTGTCAATGATATTATCGTTTTGTTTTGGAAGACATCCTCATGTTTGTAGTCTCTTATTGAGCCTTTAGCTCACCCCTTTTTCCATCCTTTCAGATTAGAGTTATGAAGTGTCTTTTGGTGGTAGATCAGTGGAGCCTTAGATGGACGACTTCGTTTGGAGCTTGATAGTTGCAGAATTGTTTTAGTAAAATTGTTTCAGGACAATGAGATTATTATTTTGGAACTATTTTGAGATGTTATATGGAGATTTTACATTCAAAAAGAATATTATTGTTGTTTTGTTTTTATGGATTGTTAAGGAGATCTGATGATATTCAAGAAGTTTATTTGAGGATAAATATTACGCTCTGTTCCATTATATCATTGTTGATTTTTATAAGACAGGTTATGCATCTAAATCCTTCTTAAGGGTTTGGGGTGTTACAAAAAAGAACATAAGGTGTGGCCTCTAATTAAAATTGGTGTGTACATTATTGGACTATAATAATCTCACAAATTCTAAATAAAATTGGTGTGTACGTTATCCCGGCTTTTATTAAGTTTCTAATCAATAAATTTGAATAATGAGGCAAATCAAGAAACTTACATGATTGCAAGCTCTTATTCTAGGAGATGTGGGAGTTATATGATGTAACTCTTTAAGGGATAGTCTCTTTCAAATTCATGTGATGGATTTTGTAGAAATTGTGATTGATCTCTATGTGTATATCACCTCACATGTTTCTCAAGCTTTTGCTAGTTGCACACACTACACAAGCTATTCTTTGCTAGAATTGTGTACATGATATAGTGTGTGTTTTTGGCCTGACCAACCAAGTTTGAGAATTTTGGGAATTTGATGCAAAACATGTTTGCTTGTTTGTTGTTTGTTTTTGGGTATATTGAGAGAAAATTATGCTTTGGAAAATCTGGAATGAATACATGTGTTTTTGGAAAACATCTCATCTCATACTCATGCATTTGATTTTTCAAATCTATTGCTTTGAGGAGTTTTTGATCTAAAATGTTTGGTTTTTCAAAAATCTGATTTTTCCAGAATTTCGATCGATCGAAACTGATTTTCGACCGATCGAAAATGTTTTAAATTGCTCACAAATCTCTCTGGTTGGTTCGATCGATCCAAGCTGTTTTTGGATCAATCGAATAAGTTTTCGACCGATCGAATGTAATATTCGATCGATCGAAAATCGAGCCGGCTATTTTTAAAAGGGAGTTTTTCAAATGTCTATTCACTTGTTCAAAACTTTTCAAACCTCCTTTTTTGTCTCCTACCAACCGGTCAAAGAGTTTTTGAGAGTTTTTGTCGTTTTCCTCCGAATCTTTTGCACATTCTCTCTCTCCCTCAGCTGGTAAGTCCCTTATACCCTTACTTTTGCATTTATTTTCTATTTTCATGCATTTTTTCATGCATATTTGGGTAATTTTGGCATTTAGGAATTTTCTATTTTTGGGGTTGTTTTTGAATGATTCTTTCTCAAAATCTTTATGGGTTTTTGTGGGGACACCTTGTCTAAACACATCATATGGTTTAATTGGATTATTGTGTTGGTTTGAAGGAAATTTGAAATTCTAGGGCTTGAATTTGAGTAAATTTGGGGTTTTTGTTCAATTGGATTGAAATTGATGAAATTGGCTTGTTGGATTGATTAATTTGATCATTATATTGAGTTAATTGATTATTGTGTTGATCAATTTATCAATTTGTTGTGTTTTGAAAATTAGGGTTTTTCAAATTGGTTATTTTTGATGAATATCGAATGCTCAAGCCAATTTTGTTACTTTGAATCAAAATTGAACATGACACTGCATTAGTACATGCATCATTTAATGTTTATGTTCATGCATCATATAGAATTGTTATATTCTATTATTTTTTTTCTGTGCTAACTTGCAGTCTGCCCTTGGTATTGTTTTTGCTCTTTTCTTTCTGTGTCTATCTTTTCCTTAGCACTATGCCTAGGAAAACTAGAGCCCATAGGACTTCTGATCCTTCTCCTTCTTTTGACACTGAGAGGTTTCCTAGTGAGTCAAACCAAGTCACTTATGAGACTTTGAACCTTAGGCGTCAGATTTGGGCTGAGCGTAGGGTTGTCTTAGATGAGCTGGATCCTGAGGTGCGTCGTAACTTTGAGCGTCGGGGTTGGTTACCTTTGCTCGAGTATGAGCATTCTCCTCCTCCTGCCACCTTGATTAGAGAATTCTATTCGAATCTCTCTATTCATGTCTATGATAACGACACCTTGGTTAAGGTGTGGTTACGTGGTGTGGAGTATCGCATTACCCCTTCGGTAGTATCTGATGCTCTTGGGGTGCCCATTGTGGACCATCCCGTTTTTCCTTACGAGGAGTCGCCTCCCCTTGATGACGTCTTGTCATACATCACTGGGTCTTCTATCCAGTGGGTTCTGATCCTCGGATCACTTCTGCTGAGCTGTCTGAGCTGCACTATCTTTTCTTTAGGATAGCGTGTCATTCATTGTGGCCTATTTCGCATGTCCACACCATTCCTCTTGAGAGGTGTGTCTTTTTGTATGCTTTGGTCACTGATGCTCCTATCAGTTTTCCGCATCTGTTCCTTCGTTCTTTGAACGAGGTTCATCGGTCTAGTTCTACGGCTCATGCTTTGTTTTTTCCTGTTTTCATTCATAGGATTCTCCTTTTTCTTGGTTTTGGTGAGTATCCTGCTTCTGAGCCTGTTCATGTTGTTGCTCCTATTGGTGCTACCTTTTTGAGACAAAGGGCTGCTCAACTTCGAGCTAGCTCTAAGCGTGCTAGGGTAGAGCCTTCCGATGTCACTCCACCCCCTTCTTCTTCTACAGATACTCATGCAGCTGGGACTTCTTCTGATCCTGCTGTTGCTGCTGCTGCTGCTGATGTTCCTCCACCGTTTGATGAGGTTTCTGACCTTCGTCGGACGCTTGACACTGTCGTGACCGTTCAGGCGGCTCATGGTCAGCTTTTGGTGGACATCCTTGATGAGCTACGTGCGTTGCGAGCGGATTTGGCGAGCTCTCGTCGATCTTCTCCTCCACCTTTTGATGATGAGTGAGTGCCCTTTGGCAATTCGTCACAAAAAGGGGGAGTACATAGTTCATTGTATCTAGGAGATTTTTTTGTGGAGATTTACATTTTAGGGGGAGTTTTTGTTTACTTGGTAGTGATACTGTGGAGCTTGTGGAGTTATTAGATTGTATCTAGATGCTTCACTGTGTATTCTCATTTTTAGCTCTTGTTTAGGAGATTTATTTTGTTGAGATACATTTGTGTGTATATGTTTCTTATTTCACTATGCTACTACTCTGCTTATTGATTTATATTGATGATGTTATTCATGATATATGTCTTTATTTTGTGTCATGTGAAATTAAGAAATTTTTTATTTATGTATTTCCTGTTTTTTTTTCCACACATGCGTTTATGTGTTTGTTAAGTGTTACAGGAATATACAGGTTGCTTTCAGTCGAGCTGCTGTCTACTTTGCAACTGTTAGATAGTAGTTTAGGTTGAATTGTTGAGTGGCTATTTTATTGTAATGGGCTATTTCAATTTGTAACTTTGAGTTTTTTTGTTAAGTCTGTGTTTTGTCACGGATTGCCAAAGGGGGAGTTTGTTAGGTTCTAAGATTAGGAACTAATGTATTTAGAACTTCAATTTATATGTTGGCAAACCATGATCAAAACAATGTTGAGTCGTGTGTTAGACTTGCTCAAAGTATGGGTCTTATTGTAAAGTTGGAATCGAGTTTTTATGCAGAAGTACTGTTCACTTTCTGTATGACTCGATCGATCGAAAATTAGACTCGATCGATCGAAAATCGTGCAGAACGTTTTTCTGCAGAAAATTCCAACTCAGCCCAAGCCCGTTTTAATGTATAGGGTTTTATGTTTTGCCCTAAGTATAAAAGGGAAAACCCTAGCCACGTTTTTAGAGTTCTGTTTTGCTGTGTTTGTGAATCTCATTTTGAGATCTAGAGGTGTTTACCTTCACATACACTTAGGGTTTACAAACTTGAGATTTATGTCAAGAGTTGTGTAGATCGTTACAGTTGCAGAATCAAGAGAACACAAAGATATACAAGCAGGTGCGCTTGTGGATTTGTTGAAGAATTCCGGAAAGAAGGAGTCCGTGGATCTCGGAGCTATCATGGGGTCATGGTAGTAAGTTTCCTACACTCGGGTAGCAATAAGACGTTAGTGGTCTAAGTCTATTGTGTAAACTTCGATTCTTTCATAGTGGATTCAGTTTACCTTGAGGATAGCTAGGTCAAATCCTCCCCAGGTTTTTACCGGTGTGGTTTCCTGGGTCATCAGATCTTTGTGTTGTTTATTTTTCCGCTGCTTTGTTATTTTTGTTTAACTGTGTTAACCTAGTTTTAATTAAATTACCTAAGTTAATAACTTGGCTAATTCTCTAGGTTAATCTGTTGGGTTTAAGGGGTCTAAACGAACTGACAAGTGGTATCAGAGCGGGTAGCTTTTTTGTTTGATCCTTTGATCTTTGAGCTGATCCTTGACCCCTGTTGTCATGGAACACGGACACTCTCTTGTTGTTCCACCTCACTTTGATGGAAACAACTATGCATATTGGAAAGTAAGGATGAAAGCCTTCCTGAAATCCATAGATGAGAGAGTTTGGAATTCCGTTGAATACGGATGGGAGAAGCCCACTACTCCTGTGAGTGAGTGGCAAACTTCTCAAAAGGAGGCAGCCGCTTTTAATAGCAAAGCCATGAATGCTATTTTTAATGCTGTTTCCATGGAGGAATTTAAGAGAATCTCTAATGTTGAGGTTGCTCATACTGCTTGAAAAATCCTCCAGACTGTGCATGAAGGCACGAAGGCAGTTAAAATTAATAAGTTGCAGCAATTAACTTCTAGATTTGAAAACATAAGAATGAATGATGATGAATCTTTTGATGAGTTCTATGCTAAATTGAATGATATTGTTAATTCTGCTTATAATTTGGGTGAAATCTATGATCAACCTAAAATTGTTAGGAAGATTCTTAGATCTTTGACTGAAGATTTTAGACCTAAAGTGACTGCCATCACTGAGAGTAAGGATGTGGACTCCATCCCTGTGGATGAGCTTGTAGGATCTCTTCAGTCCTATGAGCTAGACCTCCCCAAGACTAACAAATCCAAATCAATGGCTCTTAAGTCTGTTGATGATGTTGATGATGGTGGATTTGATGATGATCTCTCTGCTATAGAGATTGCCTATCTTGCCAAGAACTTAAGAAACTTTCTGAGAAATAGTAACAGAAGGGCAAGAGGCAAGAACACTGTTGAACCTAAAAATTTTAGGAAGAATGAACCCACTAAGGTTAATAACTTTGTGAAACCTAAGGAGAAAGTAGGTCAATCTTCTAATAATTCTTTGGGACAACAATGTTATGGTTGTCAAGGGTATGGTCATTTAAAGTCTGAATGTCCTACTTATTTGAGGTCTAAGGGTAAGGCTATGGCTGTAACCCTTAGTGATGACGAAGTTTCCGACAATGAATCTGCCAGTGATGAGGATGGAAACTTCATTGCTTTCACTGCTACCACTGTAGTCAATGAAAGCATATCTGTTGAAGAGAACCCTTCTGATGGGAAACTCTCTGAGGATGCAGATTTACAGGAAGCCTACAATAAACTTTGCAAAGTTGCTGCAAAGGATGCCATGAATGTTGAGTTAGGCTTGAAGAAAATTGCATCTCTTGAACTTGAAAAGAAAAATTTACTTGTTCAATTGTTTGATGCAAATGAGCTTTTGAATAATGTGAAAACTGAGAACATGCTCTTACTTGATAAAGTCAAATGTTTGGAACTTGATTTATCTGTTGCTAAAGAACAAACTAATAGGTCTGCAAGCTCCAAACTTGATCACATGTTGAGTATTCAAAAGTCTCCTTCTGATAAAACTGGTTTAGGTTATGAGGAAAGTATTTCTGTGCTTAAACCTTCTTCCACTAAATTTGTTCCTTCTTCTGAACCTCCTAAGAGTGAGATTGTTAAACCCTCAGTGAGTGAACCTGTCAAAACTGTTAATGTTCCTCCACCTAGAAAGATTAGGGTTGATCTTCATGCTTCTCATTCTAGAGCGTCTACTTCTACTAAGGGCAAATTGCATGATAAGCCTGCATGGGTTTGTCATTTTTGTGGAAAACCTGGACACATACGTCCAAATTGTTTTAAGTTGCAAAAGATGTATTGCTGTATCTAAGGCATAACCCCAAAAAGAAATAGGTAAAGTTGAGTAACTCATCATGGACCTAACCATTTCTAAAAGAGTCCTATTCCTTCTTTCTGCTACACCATTTTGTTGGGGAGTTCTAGGTGCAGTCAATTGGGATACGATCCCATTTTGAGTTAAGTAATCCTTGAAATCCCCAAGAAGGTATTCGCCACCACGATCAGATCGAATGACCTTTATGTGTTTACCCAATTGATTCTCAACTTCAGCCCTAAACTCTTTGAATTTTTCAAAGGCTTCAGACTTCCGTCTCATTAGGTACACATAACCAAATCTAGAGTAATCATCGGTGAAAGTGATGAAGTACTCATAACCTCCTTTTGCTTGGGTTGACATAGGACCACAAACATCCGTATGAACTAATTCTAGCAACTCTTGGGCTCTTCTACCTTTTGCATTAAAAGGTCGCTTAGTCATTTTTCCTTCCAAACAAGATTCACAAACTGGAAATTCATCAAAGTCCAATGGCTCTAAAAGACCATCTTTGATCAGTCTTTGAATTCTGTTTGGATTAATATGACCAAAACGCAAGTGCCAAAGATATGCATCATTAGTAGAAGGAAACTTTCTCTTTAATGATTTTACATGAGAGTTATTATCTAATTCAGAATTGTATAATTCATGCTTATCAGGAGTTAAAATATAAAGACCATCCACAATATTGCCAGAACAGATAAACATTTTATCCTTCTTTATTACAACATTGTCTTTCAGGATAACACAATATCCATTTTTACCTAAATAAGTTGCAGAAATTAAATTCCTACGAACATTAGGTACAAATAAACAGTCTTCCAATATTAAAACCCTAGTTTCAAAGCATAAATTAAACACTCCAATAGCTACAACTGGAATCCTACTCCCATCAGCCAAGGTCAGAAACAACTTTCCTTCTTTAAGTCTTTTGGTCTCCTGGAACCCCTGCAAAGAATTGCAGATATGATTAGTACAACCTGAATCCACACACCAGGAATCCGTGGGATTTTGTACCAAACATATTTCAAGGAGAAATGAGCTATTCATACCCTTATTGGCAGCCTTGAACTTTGGACAATTCCTCTTCCAATGTCCTTTCTCACCACAATGGAAACATTTTCCTTTTAGCTTCTTTCCTTTGTCGGCAACCCCTAAGACAATTTGTTTACCTTCCTGCTTAGTGAAGTCCTTCTTCTTCTTCTTCTTACCCTTGCCTTTCGACTTAGGTTGAGAAGTAGAAGCTTCACCCACATTGGCTTCAACATTAGAAGTACCAAGGATGCCTTCCCCCGCTACCAACTCATTCATTAATTCAGACAAAGAATAAATCTTTTTGTTCATGTTATAATTAAGTCTGAATTCCTTGAATGATTCCGGTAGTGACTGGAGTATCATATCCACTTGGGATTCTCCATCAATGTCGGCACCCAAAACTTCTAAAGTATTCAGATTAGAGATCATTGTAAGACAATGTTCTCTCACTGAACTACCTTCAGCCATCTTGGTATTATAAATTTGCCTCATGGTTTCTTGCCTTGCAGAACGGCCTTGCTCACCAAACATCTCCTTCAGACTTTGCATAATGTCCGAAGCTAGTTCTACATCCTGCATTTGATGATGTAGAACATTTGAGATGGACGCTAGAATGTAGCACTTGGCCATTTCATTAGATTTCTGCCAACGATCATATCGTTGTTTTTCCTCAGGAGGAGCATCTAATGAAGGAAAGCTAGGACATGGTTGACTAAGCACATATTTCTGCTCTTCAGCTGTGAGAAATATGTCCAAGTTTCTTTTCCAGTCAACATAATTGGATCCAGTCAGTTTGTTTTGATTAAGAATGCTAACAAGTGGGCTAAATGATGCCATGTTCAAATCTGAAATAATAAACATGAATATAATAAGTAAACTGGACATTATCAATTTAGCATATAAACATATAATATGGAACCTTAATAAAACCATAATATAATATATGCAACGACAACCCAATCCCGCAATTAATATTCCCCGGTAGCGAGGTCATACCAATCACTATGATTGAGCGAGGATTATCCTCATTATTAATGCTATCATGGTAACTCTTACCAAACAAAAATAATGTGCCGCTTATTCTTTAGCCTCTAAGTGATAATGACATAGCTCCGTAGGGAGGTTAACATCATACTTAGTCTAGTATACACCATTGTCTAGAATCAATGTGAGTCACCAAGTAACTCCACGGTAGCGTGGTCGCTCTCAATGTAAAAACACATTTCATCTATTTTTAAGAAGTTTAACCAGTAGTACCATGAATTAAACACCCTCCGTAGGGAGCAAGGCATATATGCCAAGGCGAGGTGATTAATCACACTACTATAAACCGACAATGGAGGCCGTGAGATCCAACCCTTGAATCTCTCTCCCACTAGATGTTTTATATTAAAGGTTTTTATCTTATAAACATGTATAAACTAATTATACACAATCGAATGATACTCGATCGCCTCTCGATCGATCGAAAATAAAATTCGATCGATCGACTAGCAATCGAATATTAATCGATTCAAAAGGATAAGTCTCTGTTTTACTCGATCGATCGAAAGTAAATTTCGATCGATCGAAACTCGTAAAACTCGAATTTCCAGAAATTCTTCTAAGGCAGTTTTCAACCGTTTTGCATGAACAAACAACCATCATACGAAAGTGATAGATAGAAATTGATATCAAAACTGAAAACTATTGATGCTATAGCCTTAAAGATTAATTTAACATTCTTAAATTCATATTTAAACAACATCATAACATCAATATCAGTTTTTATCAAATCATAGTTTCAACAACCATGCAGAAAATTAAATGAATAACCCTCTATCAACTTGAAACTATAATCTCTAATTCCAAAACGAACAAAACATGTTATACAGATTCGAAATGAAGACCGCTCTGATACCAATGTTGGGAAATCATCATGTTTGTATCGCATACAAAACATACGCAGCGGAAAATAAACGGATCTACTTCATTCGCAATTGATAACATGCACTATGTAAGTTTCAGAATATAAGAACAAGCGAGTGTACCTTGATGCGGTGAAATTCAAAACCGAATGAAGAATGTTACTCGGGAACACTTTCAATCTTCACTCCAATTCCACTTGATGCCCAAGATGTGTGGTCTCTCAATCAGTTCTTTGTTTCTAGAGAGAATATGAAAGAGTGTCTCTCTTCCTTTTCTTTTCTTATTATTTACATACAAACCATTTCATTCAATATAAAATTCTGTATGTTTCTCTCCACATAACTAATTATCTAATTGGGCTAGCCTTTTGGGCCTTCCCAATTGGGCTTTAGTGTGTGGCTTGGAGTGGGACCAAAAGGGAACAAGTAAGACACTAGCTCCAATGGGCCTTGGGCTTTTCTGTCAACTCTTGACAAGTCCAAAGTTACCATTAATTATATTTAATACCACTATATAAATATAATTGCACTCTAGGCCTCATTAATAAATTATATCCCAAGACTTTATTATACATGCAACCCCTTCATAAAATATTCGTAGTAATACAAAGTCATGAATATAGACTGCCACTTTGTAAATTACTACATCTTAATCCTTGATTACCCGGTTTAATCCTCTTGAGTTATTCACCATATATTTATGAAATCCAATTTCATAAATATATACTTTAGTCTTACTAAAGTGGTTAGGCCTAACTCTCTGAATAACTGTACCCATTAAACTTATCTCAAGGGAATATTTTATATCTTCGTTAAGAGACTATGAATTCCATCTTGAGAATATATGTTCCATCAACACTAAATGTGGCTGCCCAACATACTGAGGTTTTGACCGTTACTTTAGATCTCACTCTTGATATATCAAAGCAACCTACATTTCATGATCAGGTCCATTATTCTCTCAGGATTAAGAGTTCATGTAAATACAAGTCGTGAGATTTATTATTCAATTGACAGTCGTTAGGAGAATAATAAATCTCACAGCGGTCCAGTTCAATATGTCTTAACTCTTAAAACATATCAACATATTAACTAGAAGTCACCACTTCCATGATCAAGACAAATCATCGTAGTTAATATGTTATAGTCTTCGCAGATGAAATGCCCAATTTCATCACCGACTACGAACCAAAATTCTGAGTTTACAAAGAACTTGTGACCTATATCTTCTGTGACTAAATCACATAAATCACATATTATGCATCTCATGGACTATTTGATAATGTCCGAATATTCATGTTACTATTATTTTAGATAAGAATAAAACAACTTTATTAAACATAATATTAAGTCATACATCATTTCTCAAATAATGTCATACATAATATTATACATAGCATCATACAATAGGATTTAAGGGCACATATCCTAACATATCTTCCGTGACCAAATCACATAAATCAAATACTATGCGTTTCATGGACCATATGATAATGTCCAAATATTCATGTTGCCATTATTTTATATAATAATAAAACAACTTTATTAATCATAACATTAAGTCATACATAGCATCAAATAATAGGATTTAAGGGCATATATCCTAACATCTTTAGCCAAATCCTTTTCTTTCCATACCCATATCTGTGAGAAAGCTTTTTGGTGATTTGGGAAGTTGTTAGGGAGGGACCAATTGATATTGGTTGATGCTATGGGTTATAGCGAAATCTGGGAAGCTTAAGAAGAAATACGTTTGGCGTAATCTCGTTGGTGTAGGAGCTTGGAGGGCTTAGGTACACTAGGTAGATTAGGCTTGGAGGGTCTACTGCTGTCCATGTATCCCAACTACATTCTTTAGTGGATTATTGATCTTGGAGGGCAGCGGAGAGGTTTTACGCTGAGGGCTTTGGTTTCCTCTTCGATAACACATCGCTGTGTTGTCCTTGTGTTTGCATCTCTTTTCCCTTAATCTTTACCATTTAATTTTTGCTGTGGATGTGATTTTATTTGGTTTAGATTGTTTACCAATTATGTTTTAAGCTTAAGTTCATTTTCGGCACATATTTTGTTTGATATTAAGCTTAAATTGGTAATTTATAAATTGGGGGTCTAAACATTCATAGTATTTTTCACACTATTTGAACTTTCAATACCAACTAGAAATCTCCGTTTCGCAGATGAAATGCTATAGTCTTCGCAGATGAAATGCCCAATTTCATCATGACTACGAACTACAATTCTGAGTTTATAAAGAACTTGTGATCTATATCTTCTGTGACTATATCACATATTATGCATCTCATGGACTAAGATAATGTGCCATTAATTTATTTATAGATAGTCATGTTAGGATATATACCCTTAAATCCTGTTGTATGATACTATGTATGACATTATGTATGACTTAATGTTATGATTAATAAAGTTATTTTATTATTATCTAAAATAATTGTAACATGAATATTTGGACATTATCATATAGTCCATGAGATGCATAGTATGTGATTTATGTGATTTAGTCACAGAAGATATAGATCACAAGTTCTTTGTAAACTCAGAATTATAGCTTGTAGTCGGTGATGAAATTGAGCATTTCATCTACAAAGACTATAACCTATTAACTAAGATGATTTGTCTTGATCATAGAAGTGGAGACTTCTAGTTAATATGTTGATATATTTTAAGAGTTAAGACATATTGAATTGGACTACAGTGAGATTTATTATTCTTCTAACGACTGTCAAATGAATAATAAATATCACGACTTCTATTTGCATGAACTCTTAATTTTGAGAGAAAAATGGACCTGATCATGAAGTGTAGTTTGCTTTGATATATCAGGAGTGAGATCTTAAGTTACGATCAAAACCTCAATATGTTAGGTAGCCACATTTAGTGTTTATGGAACATATATTCTCAAAATGGAATTCATAATCTCTTAACGGAGATATAAAATATTCCATTGAGATAAGTTTAATGGGTTTGGTTATTCAGAGTGTTAGGCCTAACCACTTTAGTAAGAATATACTAAAGTATATATTTATGAAATTGGATTTCATAAATATATGATGAATAACTTAAAAAGATTAAACCAGGTACTCAAAGATTAAGATGTAGTAATTAACAAAGTGGCAGTCTACATTTATGACTTTGTATTACTACGAATATTTTATGAAGGGGTTGCATGTATAATATGTTAGGATATGTGCCCTTAAATCCTATTGTACGATGCTATGTATGATATTGTGTATGACATTATGTTAGAAATGACGTATGACTTAATATTGTGTTTAATAAAGTTGTTTTATTCTTATCTAAAATAATGGTAACATGAATATTCGGATATTATCAAATAGTCCATGAGATGCATAGTATGTGATTTATGTGAAAAGTCACAGAAGATATAGATCACAAGTTCTTTGTAAACTCAGAATTTTGGTTCGTAGTCGGTGATGAAATTGGGCATTTCATCTGCGAAGACTATAACATATTAACTACGATGATTTGTCTTGATCATGGAAATGGTGATTTCTAGTTAATATGTTGATATGTTTTAAGAGTTAAGACATATTGAATTGGACCGCTATGAGATTTATTATTATCCTAACGACTGTCAATTGAATAATAAATCTCACGACTTGTATTCACATGAACTCTTAATCCTGAGAGAATAATGGACCTGATCATGAAATGCAGGTTACTTTGATATATCAGGAGTGAGATCTAAAGTAACGGTCAAAACCTCAGTATATTGGGCAGCCACATTTAGTGTTGATGTAACATATATTCTCCAGATGGAATTCATAGTCTCTTAACAGAGATATAAAATATTCCCTTGAGATAAGTTTAATGGGTACAATTATTCAGAGAGTTAGGCCTAACCACTTTAGTAAGACTAAAGTATATATTTATAAAATTGGATTTCATAAATATATGGTGAATAACTCATAAGGATTAAACTGGGTACTCAAGGATGAAGATATAGTAATTCACAAAGTGGCAGTCTATATTTATGACTTTGTGTTACTACGAATATTTTATGAAGGGGTTGCATGTATAATAAAGTCTTGGGATATAATTTATTAATGAGGCCTAGAGTACAATTATATTTATATAGTGATATTAAATATAATTAATGGTAACTTTGAACTTGTCAAGAGTTGACAGAAAAGCCCAAGGCCCATTGGAGCTAGCGTCTTATTTGTTCCCTTTTGGTCCCACTCCAAGCCACACACTAAAGCCCAATTGGGAAGGCCCAAAAGGCTAGCCCAATTAGATAATCAGTTATGTGGAGAGAAACATATAGAATTTTATATAGAATAAAATGGTTTGTATGTTTAAGAAAATATAAGAATACGATATAAGGAAGAGAGACACTCTTTCATATATTCTCTCTAGAAAACATAGAACTGATTGAGAGACCACACATCTTGGGCATCAAGTGAAATTGGATTGAAGATTGAAAGTGTTCCCGAGTACTTCTTCATTCGGTTTTGAATTTCACCACATCAAGGTACACTCTCTTGTTCTTATATTCTGAAACCTACATAGTGCATGTTATCAATTGCGAATGAAGTAGATCCGTTTATTTTCCGCTGCGTATGTTTTGTATGCGATACAAACATGATGATTTCCTAACAATACTCACCTGTAAGATCCAACTTGTATGCATTATTATTGATTCTCTCAAGGACTTGAAATGGACCATCCCCTCTAGGATGTTGCTTGGACCGCCTACGGGTAGGAAATCTTTCTTTTCTCATATGCACCCAAACCCAATCACTCGGTTCGAAGAGGACTTGTCAACGGCCTTTATTGGCTTTGGTCACATATTGCTCATTTTTCTTTTCTATATGTTGTCGTACACTTTCATGGAGTTTCTTCACCATCTCAGCCTTCTTTTAACCATCCAAACTAGTCATTTCAGTAACTTGCCCTTTCAAGTGCTTCAAGGACTCATGGTTGATATGTATGACAAATTCTTTTGGCCAAAGGTAATATTGCCAAGTCACCAATGCTCTCACCAATGCATAAAACTCCTTGTCATATGTTGGGTAGTTCAAAACTGCCCTATTTAGCTTTTCACTAAAATAGGCTATTGGCCGTTTCTCCTGCATCAAAACAACTTAATTACCTATTCCTAATGCATCACACTCAATCTCAAAAGTTTTAGAAAAATTAGTAAAGCTAGTAAAGGAGCACCACATAACCTTTCTTTAATTTCAATAAATGCACGATCTTGCTCACTACCCCCATTTAAAATCCACAAATTTTTTAACAATTTCAGTGAGTGGTGGGGCTAGTGTAATGAAATCTTTGATAAATCGGCGATAAAAACTAGCCAAACCATGAAAACTTCTTTCCTTAGTGATTGACTTAGGTGTGAGCCATTTCTTGATAGCCTTCACCTTTTCCTTATCCACCTCAATTCCTTTCGCGCTAACAACATAACCAAGAAACACAACTTTGTCCATGCAAAAGGAACATTTCATTAAATTGGCATATAGTTTTTCTTTTCTCAAAACAGTAAGCACACAATGCAAATGATCAAAATGCTCATCTAAGTTCTTACTATACACCAAAATATGATCAAAATAGACCACAACAAATATACCTATAAACGCACGCAATGAATGGTTCATTAACCTCATGAATGTACTTGGTGCATTAGTTAGACCAAAAGGCAATACCAACTACTTATACAATCCATATTTAGTTTTAAAAGCAATTTTCCATTCATCACCCTTTTTTATCCTAATTTGATGATACCCACTTTTCAAATCAATTTTTATGAAAACACATGTGTTGGAAAAATAGGTGTCTGTATCACATACAAAACATGCACAACGGAAAATTAACGGATCTACTTCATTCGCAATTGATAACATGTACTATGTAAATTTCAGAATTTAAGAACAAGAAAGTGTACCTTGGTGCAGTAAAATTCAAAACCAAAAGATTAGAAGTACTTGGGAACACTTTTAATCTTCACTCCAATTCCACTTAATGCCCAAGAAGTGTGGTCTCTCAATTAGTTTCCAAGGAGAGAATAAGAGAGTGTTTAATACTCACATACAAATCATTCCATGTTCTCATGTGATCATGATGATAACCCCTTAGAAAACTCTCATGAAAAGCACTTATGAAAAGTCTTATGAAATTCTATTTGTTTCTCTCCTTAAATATAATTGATTATCTAATTAGGCTAGCCTTTTGGGCCATTCCAATTGGGCTCTAATGCGTGGCTTAGAGTGGGACCAAAAGGGAATAAATAAGGGCAAATTCTTAAAATTCAAAAATGACAAGAAAGACTTCAAGAAGAAGGATTCAAGAGATTCTTCACCATCTGAAATGGTCACGTGCTTTGAGTACAAAGGGCATGGGCATGTGAAGAAAGAATACCCCACATATTTGAAAGCAAAAGGTAAAGTCTTTGCAACTACCCTTAGTGACTCTGATGGTTCAAATTCAGATTCGAAAGAAAGTTGTGACGTAGAAGGAATCTACTCCGCATTTATGGCCATTGCACCCATGGACTCAACGGAAGATTTGAGTCTTATAATGGAAGAACTCGGTGAGCACACGGAAGTAAAGTCTATTGGAATTGGGGAAGAATCTGATGAGGAAGATAAAGAAGCAAAGGGATTGCAAGAATCCTATAACGCTAGAATGGCTAAAGCAGCCATTAGAAAAATGAAGATGTAACACCCCAAACCCAAACCAAGGACTTAGATGCATAACCTGTTTTAGAAATAATCAACAATAATATAATGGAACAGAGCGTAATTAATTAACCACAAATAAACTTTTATCCAACATCAACTCTCCTATGAAATCCATAAAAATACAAAATCCTTCACAATAAAGTCTCCAAATACAATCTCAAAATAGTTCCACAAATGTCAAACTCATTGTCCCTAAGAAAAATATACTAAAATAATTCACCAACTAACAAAGCTCCAAAAGAAGTCGTCAATCTAAGGCTCCATTGATCTACCATCAAAAGACACTCCATTGCTCAAATCTGAAAGGGTGGAAAAAGGGGGTGAGCTAGAGGCTCAATAAGAGACTACATAACATGAGGATGTCTTTCAAAACAACACATTAGTATCATTGACAATATATAGTCTTCACGAAACATTTACAAATAGTTTAAACAGTAATATAATATATTCTATAAAATTGTTAAAATAAGACATTTCACTATAACGCTGTAATCATTAAATAAAATAATAACCACTTTAATATGCCAATATGCACCAAATAGGTATGAACAATTTATTATAAAAAAAAAATAAACAATTTTCCACTTACAATGATCTGTAGCAATAAAACAGTAGTTCGATATGGATAATATTAGTCAAACACAGACAAAAGCTGCTAAACATTCGGTGGGTGATTCCCATGGGAAACAATAACACTAACCTCATAGAGGTAACACTAGTTCCAAAGAGCAACAGTAATACTGCACCACACCACACTAACACTACTTCGGCCGAAGACCAACACTTAACCTTGTGTTGGCAAAGGTTGCAGATTGCCTAGTTGACCGTTTGAAACATACTTGACATATATAAATTCATAATAATATACAATAAATAATAAAATTTGAGTATCTATAAAGTGCTAACAATGGTATAAGTTTTTGAACTTCACTTTTGCAGTTATGTATATATATATATATATAAATATATTTTTACCACAAATATATATATATATATATATATATACGTCTTGAGAGACGTCATGTGCTGAAGTCTACTTACCTCTAGTTGTTAAACCAAGCTTCACTTCAATTGCTCGAAACGATGTCAACTAGAACCTAAATAAGAATTAAATAACTCAATAAGGGCAGGTTTTGAATAACCACAGAGTCCTCCAATAAAACTTTTCTTAGCCACTGAGAAGATTTCGCAATATAAAATTTAACATATCTTTCTAATATACCCCCACACCTATTCTAGATTTATATAATTGTAAAGTATTCCCTAAACTAAAATCTATTATACTTATATATATAAATACACGTAGACCATCTGATGAATACCACCCAAAGAGCAACCATAACCGCTTAAGCTATATAGCATGAGATGCTACTCCACGAACATCAATGAGGTTCAAATTCAAAATCAAATAGTGCATGTATATAATAATGCTTCCATGATAACCTTTATCTATGCAACTGTTATTATGATTCTAATAATTGAACCAGCAAGAGATGAAAGTTTCCCTTAATCCAAAAAGGTGTCCAGCGAAAACAATAGTTTAATCTATAAAGGAGGTTTACCTCAATACCAAAATAAGGTTTGCTGGCTGCCCTTGTAGCGCACGGCCTTCAATCTTTTTGGTTTGAGAAACCCTAAACTCTACTCTAACCTTATACGCTAATCACTGATTATTATTATTTTTTTTTTATTTCACTCTCTGCCTTTCACGTAGGAAACCCTAACTTTCAGCTTTACACGTTAAAACTGTTCCCTACATAGGCTGGAAATTAAACTCATAATAAGGTTATTTACATAGGCTAGGACTCTAAAGAATTCCAATAACACTTAAACTCCTAACCCAACTAGGTTTGAATCTCTCATCCTTTTCCTTAACTGATAAGGAGACCAAAAGTTAAATTTGAATAAACCACAAAATAATTGTTCACGTTACCCCTTAATATTATTATTATTATTATTATTATTATTATTATTATTATTGTAGAAATCATAATATAAAATAATATCTCCTTCAAAATAAAATAAGCAATTCATCAAATCCACTCTAGAAGCAGTTAAATAAAATTTAAGTGAGATGGGTGTTACATTCTCCCCCTCTTATAAAATTTTCGTCCTTGAAAATTCAAAACATACCTCACTTTTGAAATAGTAGGGGATATTTGGATTGCATTTCATCTTTACGCTCCCATGAAGCTTCTTCCATGGAATGATTCCTCCATAATACTTTGACCAAATGTATAGTCTTATTACGTAGCACTTGCTCCTTATGATCTAAAATCTAAATTGGGACTTGCTCATAGGATAAGTTCTCTTTGACTTGAAGTGGCTTATAACTCAAGATATGAGAAGGATCAGGGACATACCTTCTCAACATGGATACATGGAAAACGTTATGTAACCTTGACAAAGCCGGTGGTAAGGCAAGCCGGTAAGCAACAGAACCAACTCTCTCCAAAATTTCAAAGGGCCCCACGTACCTAGGGCTTAACTTACCCTTCTTGCCAAACCTCATAACTCCTTTCATAGGTGCCACTCGAATGAAAACCATGTCTCCTATTTCAGATTCCACTTCTCTTCTCCGTGGATCAGCATAACTTTTCTATCTACTTTGAGCTGCACGCAACCTTTCCCGAATTACATCAATCTTTTCACTGGTCCTTTGAAAAATCTCAGGACCCAAGATTCTCCTCTCTCCAACCTTGGTATCAGAGCGGCGCAGCGGAAGCGTGGTGGGCCCATAACCCACAGGTCCCAGGATCGTAACCTGGCTCTATTATGGTATCAGAGCCGGCCTGGTAACCCCGTGTGGGCTCGGAGACACTACCTCACAAAGTGGGCCCTAACGAGGACGTTAGGGATTTAAGTGGGGGAGATTGTGATGCCCCAATTTGATTGATTTTGTGATGTGTGTGGGTGTGTGATGAGTCCCACATCGGGTATTTACTGGGTAGATCTGGGCTTTATTAACAACTACAAGGAGCCTCAATAGTGACTAGTCCTTTTGAGGTATAGCGCAGATGTGGCTAGCGCTTTTCCTTGGGTCGTTACTCGTTGACCAATGAGTAAGGTCAATACAAGCAGGCCCTCCGTACTTTGAACCAAAAGGTGACGGAGTTGAGGGAGAAGTTGAAGAAGGAGACCCGTCAGCGGGAGAAGGAGCAGAAGGCGAAGGCAACCTTTGAAAAAGAGCTGACAGCTTTCCTCGGGCAAGTAAAGATGGCCAGGGCTGACGCCGTGAATGAATTCAAGGCTTCACAACCTTTCATTGACTCCTGTGCCGTCAATTATGGTGACGGGTTTGAGGATTGCCTAAAGCAGGTTAAGTTCTTCTACTCACACTTGAGTTTATCCAAGGTTACCATAGACGACCATTTGTTGTCTACTCTAGTTGGCGACACCATCTTTGAGGAGAACAATGACTCCACCGAGTTAGAGCGAGATCTAAAAAACGATGGCGTTGTTCTTGCTCAACCAGCCGTAGAAAAGCCTGACGCTTCTTTGATCCTGTCCACTGAAGTTGAAGATACTGAAAACCCCTCTACTCAGGACACCTAGGATCCTTCTTCCAGAGCCGACGAGAACCCTCCAGATCCCTTAGTTTAGCCTTTTTTTTAACTTTCAATGATAACTTGTTATGTATTTTGTCCAATTCCCAGATAATATTAAGTGCCCTTGTTTTTGGGCTTTACTTGTAAACTCTTTATTTATGGTATATTTTCATTATTTTACATCCGTCGCTTTATATTTTTCCTATGTGTTGATCTTTTGAGATATGCGTGTGTTCGTCTAGTTTTGTGTATATATGTATGTCTCCTAAACGACTTGGTGGGTCCACCCGTCTACTTTGGTGGACCTGCCCATCTATAGGCTCAACAAAGAACCCGTCTTCTTGTGAAATCAATCATAAACTCGTCCAACTTGTGGACTTATTAATAAACTCATCCACTTTGTGGGCTTTTTAATGAACTTGTGGACTTTAATAATTTCAAGGCATCCTCATGGGATGAACTTGTCCACTTGTAGACTTATTAATTTCAACTTGTCCACTTTATGGACTTCGTAATAAACTTATTCTCCTATGGACTAGATAATAAACTCATCCACTTGTGGACTTAATAATGAACTTGTCCACTTGTGGACTTGATAATTTCATGGTATCCTAATGGGATGAGCTTGTCCACTTGTGAACTTAATGAGCTCGTCCACTTATGGACTTAATCACAAAAGTAGTTTAGTAGAGACGAATATATATACACAGGTCATATCTGAATAACTCCTCTTCTTATGGTAAACGCATGCATAAATAAAGAGTTTTTCTTAAATAGGATAAAAACCTGCCCTTTGGGCTTAGAAAGTACTGTAAGTAAAAATTAACTAAGAGAAATAAATTGGAAATGAGGAGTGTCGCTCTTCTTGCAGTCATCCACTGGTAGTATTTCCTGAGATGCTCAGTGTTCCATGGATGGTGCAACTTTTATTCATCTAGCGTCTCTAGGTGGTAGGTGCCTTTCCTCTACCATGAAATGATTCTGTAAGGTCCCTCCTAGTTAGGATCAAGCTTTCCTTGGGTGGGGTCTTTAGTGGCGTCTGTCATCTTTCTTAAGACGAGGTCTCCAACCTTGAAGTCTCTGTGTCTGACTCTGGAGCTGTTGTGCTTTGCCATGAGGTCCTACTATCATGCGATTCTTTGTTCAGCTATTACCCTGACTTCATCCGCTAGATCGAGCTGTAAACACATGGCCTTGTCGTTCCTCCTTTCATCATGATTTTCCACCCTGTAGCTTGTGAGTACGACCTCATCTAGAATAACTGCCTAGCTCCCGTATGCTAGTCAAAACGGTGTCTCCCCCATAGGTGTTCTGATTATCGTTCTATATGCCCATAGTATGCTTGATAGCTCTTCCGGCCATATACCCTTTGCCCCCTCGAGCTGAGTCTTGATGATTTTAAGCAAGGATCAGTTCGTAACCTCAACTTGTCCGTTGGCTTGAGGGTGGGTGGGGGAGGAGTAGTTGTTCTTGATTTCTAACTGTGAGAAAAAGTCCCTGAAGGAGTAGTTGTCAAACTGTTTCCCGTTATTTGAGACCAAGACTCTAGGGATCCTATACCTACAGACGATGTTCCTCCATACGAAGCTTCTCACGTTCTTCTCTATGATGGCTGTTAAGGCTTCAACTTTTACCCATTTGGTAAAATAGTCTATGTCGATTATAAAGAACTTCAGCTGTTGCATTACTATTGGGAATGGGCCCATGATATCCAGTCCTTATTGAGCGAATGGCCATGGGGTTGTCTGATGATGTTGCTGAACCTATGACATTTGTCGCAAGTTTTGACATAAGTTTGGGCATCTTTTTGTTTGGAAATATATATGTTTGCATCGCATACAAAACATACGCAGCGGAAAATAAACGGATCTACTTCTTTCGCAATGGATAACATGCATTATGTAAGTTTCAGAATATAAGAACAAGAGAGTGTACCTTGATGCAGTGAAATTCAAAACCGAATGAAGAAGTACTCGGGAACACTTTCAATCTTCACTCCAATTCCACTTAATACCCAAGATGTGTGGTCTCTCAATCAGTTCTATGTTTTCCAGAGAGAATATATGAAAGAGTGTCTCTCTTCCTTATATCATCTTCTTAACATACACAAACCATTTCATTCTATATAAAATTCTGTATGTTTCTCTCCACATAACTGATTATCTAATTGGGCTAGCCTTTTAGGCCTTCCTAATTGGGCTTTAGTGTGTGGCTTGGAGTGGGACCAAAAGGAAATAAATAAGACACTAGCTCCAATGGGCCTTGGGCTTTTCTGTCAACTTTTGACAAGTCCAAAGTTACCATTAATTATATTTAATAGCACTATATAAATATAATTGCATTCTAGGCCTCATTAATAAATTATATCCCAAGACTTTATTATACATGCAACCCCTTCATAAAATATTCGTAGTAATATAAAGTCATGAATATAGACTGCCACTTTGTAAATTACTACATCTTAATCCTTAAGTACCCGGTTTAATCCTTTTGAGTTATTCACCATATATTTATGAAATCCAATTTCATAAATATATACTTTAGTCTTACTAAAGTGGTTAGGCCTAACTCTCTGAATAACTGTACCCATTAAACTTATCTCAAGGGAATATTTTATATCTTCGTTAAGAGACTATGAATTCCATCTTGAGAATATATGTTCCATCAACACTAAATGTGGCTGCCCAACATACTGAGGTTTTGACCGTTACTTTAGATCTCACTCCTGATATATCAAAGCAACCTACATTTCATGATCAGGTCCATTATTCTCTCAGGATTAAGAGTCCATGTAAATACAAGTCGTGAGATTTATTATTCAATTGACAGTCGTTAGGAGAATAATAAATCTCACAGCGGTCCAGTTCAATATGTCTTAACTCTTAAAACATATCAACATATTAACTAGAAGTCACCACTTCTATGATAAAGACAAATCATCGTAGTTAATATGTTATAGTCTTTGCAGATGAAATGTCCAATTTCATCACCGACTACGAACCAAAATTCTGAGTTTACAAAGAACTTGTGATCTATATTTTCTGTGCCTAAATCACATAAATCACATACTATGCATCTCATGGACTATTTGATAATGTCCGAATATTTATGTTACCATTATTTTAGATAAAAATAAAGTAACTTTATTAAACACAATATTAAGTCATACATCATTTCTCACATAATGTCATACATAATATCATACATAGCATCAAACAATAGGATTTAAGGGCACTTATCCCAAAACTTTCTACATAGTAGGCTAGTAGTATCCAGTTTAAATTAGTTTGTGTACCAACGACCGTGACCCTAAGTGGTTCCCGCATATCCCTTCGTGGACTTTTCTCATAACATAGTTCGCTTCTTTGGGGCTTAAGCATCTTAGGTATGGGTGAGAGAAGCCACTCTTGTACAAGACATCTTTTATCAGAATGAATTGTGCTGCTTGGGCCGTTAGCTTTCTTGTGGCTTCCTTACCGTCTGGTAATGCGCCGTTCTTTAAATAAGAGACTAATGGTGTGGTCTAGTTGCTTCTGGAACCTATCTCTTACACATCGATGGGATTTATTAATGGTGAAAACTGGACAAAGGAAAGTACTTTGTTAGGGTTTGAAAGTTCAAATAGCGTATAAGACACTATGAACGTTTAGACCCTCAATTTACAAATTAACAATTCAAGCTTAATATCAAACAAATTATGTGCGGAAACTGAACAAAGCTTATAACAGAATTGGTAAAAAATCTAAGCCAAATAAAATTACATCCATAGCAGAAATTAAATGGCAAAGATTAAGGGAAGAGAGATGCAAACACAAGTACAACACAACGATGTGTTATCGAAGAGGAAACCGAAGCCCTCGGCGTAAAACCTCTCCACCGCCCTCCAAGCGGTCAATAATCCACTAAAGAATGTAGTTAGGATACATGGACAGCAATAGACCCCCCAAGCCTAATTTACCTAGTGTACCTAAGCCTTCCAAGCTCCTACTCCAACGAGGTTACGCCGAACCTATTTCTTCTTTAGCTTCTCGGATTCCACTATAGCCTATAGCATCAACCAATATCAATTGGTCCCTTCCTAACTTCTTCTCAAAGCACTTAAAAGCCTTCTCACAGATATGGGTATAGTGAGAAAAGGATTTGGTTAAAGAACCTCTTAAGGATTTAACAATGGAGAGGGTGAGAGTAGAGGAATTTGAAGAGTCACAATGTAAATACTGGGGCGAGAAAGGAATGCGAAGAGTCAGTTTTTCCAAAACAGAGTTGGATGGCGACTTGACCTCGTGACTTGTCTAAGTCGCAAGTTCAAACTGCGAGCTAACTGAATGGCCAGGCTGGATATTTTGTCGTGTAGTGCAACAACTGGCAGACGGTTCAGCTTCTCCACACGCTTCACTCGTGTGCATCTTCTAGCGGCTTGCCAGTTGCGAGCTACCCACGAGATCCAATCTCGAGTCCTTGCTTCATTACACAATCTTGAGCAATTCTTCACACTCTCTCACACATTACCCTTACATGATTCCCACCTAAATACAGGGTTTCTAAGTGCTGAAATACAAGAAAATTGGCACGAAATAAAGCTAACAAAATGGTTGATAAATATCAACCTTACAATCTCCCCTTTTGGCTATTCCGTGACAAAACTCTACAACAAACTCTAGACTTAACATGTGAGTTGGGAACAGTTGAACAAAACTTACTCACACCTAACTCTAGAATCTGTGAAGCTCTTGAAATATAGGCACAAGTATCGCCTGGAAAAACAACCACATAATATGATCATTATATGCAAAAATACTTATAATACATATGAAGCAAGCACAATGCGATCAAGTAAAAAAGGATAAAGGCAATAAAGCATGGCTTGACCAAAAACAAACAATCACTATAAATAGTGATCACAATGCTCATTCACACATGGAATGAACACCTGGACATGCAAGCTAATAAGCTCAATGCAAATTATCATTTGCATGTCCAACACTCAACCAATGCAACAACACAAGGTAATTGTATTAAGGATATAAAATCCAACAAAGGGCACAAGAGTGATGTACTTAAAGAAAATGCATAACATTTAGCAACAAGTATATAAGCCACAAAGCAAGGGTACAAAATAACGGCTACAAAAGCAAAGGTACAAAATAACCAAATGCCATATAGGCAAAGGTACAAAATGAAACCAAAACAAAATATTATCTGATATATATAAACCAGAGTACCAACATCTTTGAACAAATATTAAACAGAATATATACAACCAAAAGTTATAGATGTAAGAACTATAAATGTACTGAAGTTAAGTCAAAGGTATGAAAATAACTCCCCCTTTCACTGTGCTCACTCCCCCTTCCAATGTGCTCCACTTCCATTCTCCCCCTTTTTGTCATGAATAGCTAAAGGCTATTCTCAATCTTCTGTTGAATAGCATCTAACTGTGCCTCGATGCTAATGAATCGCATGTGAACTGAGTTATTGTATAAGAGGAGTAGTTTCTCCAATCCGGAAATACGCTGATGCAAACCATCAATCAAAGTGCTCAACCTATCATCTAGAACTCTAGGATGTAAAGGTTGAGTACTAGGTGTCTGCAACTCCGGAGTGTGGAGAAGCTGTCTCGGTATGCATAGGAGTGGAATCATGACCAGATGGAGTGGCATGAGTGTGTGGCTCATTCTTAGGTGCCTTAGAGGAGTGACTCTTGCTTGCTTGAAGAGTGAACATAGATATTGGTTGCAGACGTAGCACAATTTTTCCATTTGTTGGTGGATGTACACCTTCTTGAAGCATGATCTTCATGATGAGACTACTAAATGGGAGACAGGTTCGTGCTACTGATCAAGCCGCCGTTTTCCCAATAGTTTGGAAGATGTGGGCACAGATGTCAATTGGAACACCGGTAATGAGATCACATAAAATTTGGAATCTTCCAAGATTGATGAAAGCGGTGTTAGACAATGGGTAGAGATTGGAGAACATGATCAATTTTAGAGTCATCAGTTCAGGTGAAAAGTTTGCAGTTCCTATAGACGAGCCTTTGCTTCTAATCTCATGTTCAGGCCCAAGAACTTGAAGAATGTCTTGTACCTGAGGAAGTCTATCTTCATATGGAGTTTTATCCACATTTTCAGGTCTATTAATACGAAGAACCCTTGCAACATAGTCTGGATTGATGACAAATTCCTTTCCTCGTACCCAATAATGTAGTTCAATTCCAAAGAATCTAGCGTTTGAGTAGAACTCCCGAACAAGTTCATCTGAAGGATTTTCAAAGTTTCCAAATAGATTAGCCCAATCCTTTGTTTCAAAAATCCCAGGGAAAAATGTTGTTCCCAAGGTTTCAAATTGTACTACTCGTTCCACAATAATAGGAGCATCTATAAAGATGTTGGAATATGTCTGTGAATCAATCGGAGTCTTGAATCTCTCACTGTTTGTGTACTGAGACGACTAAGATGAGCGTTGAGTCCTCTTAGCAATAAGGGAAGGAACATCAGTTACAATCTCTTTTCCTTTATACGAACGACGTGACATCTGTAAAAGAACAGACACACAGCAAATAACCAAGAGAAAAGAAAATCCTGTTAGGATTAGTGCCCTTAAATCCTATTGTAGGATGCCATGTATGATATTATATATGACATTATGTATGAAATGATATTTAACTTAATATTGTGATTAATAAGGTTGCTTTATTCTTATCTAAAATAATGGAAACATGAATATTTGAACATTATTATATAGTCCATGAGATGCATAGTATGTGATTTACGTGATTTAGTCACAGAAGATATAGATCACAAGTTCTTTGTAAACTCAGAACTTTGGTTCGAAGCCGGTGATGAAATTGGGCATGTCACTTGCGAAGACTATAACATATCAACTAAGATGATTTGTCTTGATCATGGAAGTAGAGACTTCTAGTTGATGTGTTGATATGTTTTAAGAGTTAAAACATATTGAACTGGACCTCTGTGAGATTTATTATTCTCCTAATGACCGTCAATTGAATAATGAATCTCATGACTTATATTTACATGAACTCTTAATCCTAAAAGAATAATGGACTTAATTATGAAGTGTAGGTTGCTTTGATATATCAGGAGTGAGATCTAAAGTATCGGTCAAAATATCAGTATGTTGGGCAGTCACATTTAGTGTTGATGGAACATATATTCTCAAGATAGAATTCATAGTCTCTTAACGGAGATATAAAATATTCTCTTGAGATAAGTTTAATGGGTTCAATTATTCAGAGAGTTAGGCCTAACCACTTTAGTGAGACTAAAGTATATATTTATGAAATTAGATTTCATAAATATATGATGAATAATATTAAAAGGATTAAATCGGGTACTCAAAGATTAAGATATAGTAATTTACAAAGTGGCGGTCTACATTCACGACTTTGTATTACTACGAATATTTTATGAAGGGGTTGTATGTGCAATAAAGTCTTAGGAAATAATTTATTGATAAGGCCTAGAGTGCAATTATATTTATATAGTGGTATTAAATATAATTAATGGTAACTTTGGACTTGTCAAGAGTTGACAAAAAAACCTAAGACCCATTGGATCTAGTGTCTTGTTTGTTTCCTTTTGGTCCCACTCCAAGCCACATACTAAAGCCCAATTAGAAAATCTCAAAAGGCGAGCCCAATTAGATAATCAGTTATTTAGGGAGAAACATATAGATTTTAATAAGAGAGATAGAGACTTCTTCATGAAAGGGTTATGTATGTGAGTGTTGGACACTTTCTCATTCTCCCTAGAACAAACACATATAATTGATTGAGAAACCACACAGCTTGGGCATCAAGTGGAATTAGAGTGAAGATTAAAAGTTTTCCCAAGTGCTTTTCATCTTCGGTTTTGAAATTCACCATATCAAGGTACACTCTCTTGATTCTATATTCTAAAACTTACATAGCGCATGTTATCAATTGCGAATGAAATGGATCTGTTAATTTTTCGCTTTGTATGTTTTGTATGCAATACAAACATGTATTTTTCTACCAAATGGTATCAGAGTGGTCTTCAATTTCAAATTTGTATAACATGTTTTGTGTATTTTGGAATTAGAGATAATAGTTTCATGTTGTTAGAAGATTATACATTTAATTTTCTGCATGGTTGTATAAACTAGGTTTTTGATAAAAACTGATATTGATGTTATGATGTTGTTTAAATTTGAATTTAAGTATGTTAAATTGATATTTAAGGCTATAGCATCAATGGAATTCAGTTTTGATATCAATCTCTATCTATCACGTTCATATGTGTTGGAATAAGTGCCCTTAAATCCTATTGTATGATGCTATGTATGGTATTATGTATGACATTATGTGAGAAATGATGTATGACTTAATATAGAATTTAATAAAGTTACTTTATTCTTATCTAAAATAGTGGTAACATGAATATTTGGACATTATCAAATAGTCCATGAGATGCATAGTATGTGATTTATGTGATTTAGTCACAGAAGATATAGATCACAAGTTCTTTGTAAACTCAGAATTTTGGTTTGTAGTCGGTGATGAAATTGGGCATTTCATCTGCGAAGACTATGACATATTGACTACGATGATTTGTCTTGATCATGGAAGTCGTGACTTCTAGTTAATATATTGATATGTTTTAAGAGTTAAGACATATTGAACTGGACCGCTGTGAGATTTATTATTCTCCTAACGACTGTCAATTGAATAATAAATCTCACGACTTGTATTCACATGAACTCCTAATCCTGAGAGAATAATGGACCTGATCATCAAATGTAGGTTGTTTTGATATATCAGGAGTGAGATCTAAAGTAACGGTCAAAACTTCAGTATGTTGGGCAGTCACATTTAGTGTTGATGGAACATATATTCTCAAGATGGAATTCATAGTCTCTTAACGGAGATATAAAATATTCCCTTGAGATAAGTTTAATAGGTTCAGTTATTCAGAGAGTTAGGCCTAACCACTTTAGTAAGACTAAAGTATATATTTATGAAATTGGATTTTATAAATATATGGTGAATAACTCAAAAGGATTAAACCGGGTACTCAAGGATTAAGATGTAGTAATTTACAAAGTGGCAGTCTATATTCATGACTTTGTATTACTACGAATATTTTATGAAGGGGTTGCATGTATAATAAAGTCTTGGGATATAATTTATTAATGAGGCCTAGAGTGCAATTATATTTATATAGTGGTATTAAATATAATTAATGGTAACTTTGGACTTGTTAAGAGTTGACAGAAAAGCCCAAGGCCCATTGGAGCTAGTATCTTATTTGTTCCCTTTTGGTCCCACTCTAAGCCACACACTGAAGCCCAATTGGGAAGGTTCAAAAGGCTAGCCCAATTAGATAATCAATTATGTGGAGAGAAACATACAGAATTTTATATAGAATGAAATGGTTTGTGCGTGTTAAGAAGATGATATAAGGAAGAGAGACACTCTTTCATATATTCTCTCTAGAAAACATAGAACTGATTGAGAGACCACACATCTTGGGCATCAAGTGGAATTGGAGTGAAGATTGAAAGTGTTCCCGAGTACTTCTTCATTTGGTTTTGAATTTCACCGCATCAAGGTACACTCTCTTGTTCTTATATTCTGAAACTTACATAGTGCATGTTATCAATTGCGAAAGAAGTAGATCCGTTTATTTTCCGCTGCGTATGTTTTGTATGCGATGCAAACATATATATTTCCTAACAATATGATGGTTGTTTATTCATGCAAAACCGTTGAAAACTGCCTTAGAAAATTTCTGGAAATTCAAATTTTATGAGTTTCGATCGATCGAAAGTAAATTTTGATCGATCGAGTAAAACATTGACCAATATTTTTGAATCGATTGATATTCGATTGCTAGTTGATCGACCGAATTTTCTTTTCGATCGATTGAGAGACGATAGAGCATCAATCGAACCAGGCAGATGGTTAAGTTTGAATTTTTTAATTTTTTCGACCGATCGAGGGGCACATTCGATAGATCGAAAGAAGGAAAATTTGAATTTTTTTTTCTAAGTGTTTTCAAACTTAAAAGTGCAAGGCTATGTGTAATCGGATTATGCATGTTTTATAATTTAAAAACCTTTATTTTAAAACATCTAGTGGGAGAGAGATACAAGGGTTGGATCTCACGGCCTCCATTGTCGGTTTATAGTAGTATGATTAAGCACCTCGCCTTGGCGTACATGCCTTGCTCCCTTCGGAGGGTGTTTAATTCATGGTACTGCAGGTTAAACTTCTTAAAGATAGATGAAGTGTGTTTTTACATCGAGAACGACCACACTTCCGTGGAGTTACTTGGTGACTCACATTAATTCTAGGCAATAGTATACACTAGACTAAGTATGATGTTAACCTCCCTTTGGAGCTATGTCATTATTACTTAGAGGCTAAAAGAAAAGCGGAAAATTATTTTTGTTTGGTAAGAGTTACCATGATAGCATTAATAATGAGAATAATTCTCGCTTGATCATAGTGATTGGTATGACCTCGTTTCCGAGGAATATTGATTGCGGGATTGAGTTGTCGTTGCATATATTATATTATGGTTTTATTAAGGTTTCATACTATATGTTTATATGCTAAATTGATAATGTCCAGTTTACTTATTATATTCATGTTTATTATTTTCAGATTTGAACATGACATCATTTAGCCCACTTGTTACCATTCTTAATCAAAACAAACTGACTGGATCCAATTATGTTGACTGGAAAATAAATTTGGACATAGTTCTTATAGTTGAAGAGCACAAATATGTGCTTACTCAACCTTGTCCTAGCTTTCATTCATTAGATGCTCCTCTTAAGGAAAAACAGCGATATGATTGTTCACAGAAATCTAATGAAATGGCCAAGTGCTACATCCTAGCGTCCATCTCAATTGTTCTACAACATCAAATGCAGGATGTAGAACTAGCTTTGGGCATTATGCTAAGTCTGAAGGAGATGTTTGGTGAGCAAGGCCGTTCTGCAAGGCAAGAAACCATGAGACAAATTTATAATACCAAAATGGCTGAAGGTAGTTTAGTGAGGGAACATTGTCTTACAATGATCTCTAATCTGAATACATTGGAGGTTTTAGGTGCTGATATTAATGGAGAATCCAAAGTGGATATGATACTCCAGTCACTACCGGAATCATTCAAGGAATTTAGACTTAATTATAATATGAATAAAAAGATTTATTCATTATCTGAATTAATGAATGAGTTGGTAGCGGCAGAAGGCATCCTTGGTACTTCTAATGTTAGTCTTGAAGCCAATGTGGGTGAAGCTTCTACTTCTCAACCTAAGTTGAAAGGCAAGGGTAAGAAGAAGAAGAAAAAGGACTTCACTAAGCAAGAGGGTAAACAAATTGCCTTAGGGGTTGTCGACAAAGGAAATAAGCTGAAGGGAAAAATGTTTTCATTATGGTGAGAAAGGACATTGGAAGAGGAATTGTCCAAAGTTCAAGGCTGCCAATAAGGGTATGAATAGTTCATTCCTCCTTGAAATATGTTTAGTACAAAATCCCATGGATTCTTGGTGTGTGGATTCAGGTTGTATTAATCATATCTGCAATTCTTTGCAGGGGTTCCAGGAGACTAGAAGACTTAATGAAGGAGAATTGTTTCTAACCTTGGCCGATGGGAGTAGGGTTTCGGTTGTAGCTATTGGAGTGTTTAATTTATGCTTTGAGTCTAGGGTTTTAGTATTGGAAGACTGTTTGTATGTACCTAATGTTTGTAGGAATTTAATTTCTGCAACTTATTTGGGTAAAAATGGATATTATGTTATCCTTAAAGACAATGTTATAATAATGAAGGATAAAATGTTTATCTATTCTGGCAATATTGTGGATGGTCTTTATATTTTAACTCCTGATAAGCATGAATTATACAATTCTGAATTAGATAATAACTATCATGTAAAATCATTAAAGAGAAAGTTTCCTTCTACTAATGATGCGTATCTTTGGCACTTGCTTTTAGGTCATATTAATCTAAATAAAATTCAAAGACTGATCAAAGATGGTCTCTTAGAGCCATTGGACTTTGATGAATTTTCAGTTTATGAATTTTGTTTGGAAGGCAAAATGACCAAGCGACCTTTTAATGCAAAAGATAGAAGAGCCAAAGAATTGCTTGAATTAGTTCATACGGATGTTTGTGGTCCTATGTCAACCTAAGAAAAATGAGGTTTTGAGTACTTCATCACCTTCACCGATGATTACTCAAGATATGGTTTTGTGTACCTAATAAGACGAAAGTCTGAAGTCTTTGAAAAATTCAAAGAGTTTAGGGCTG
This sequence comes from Lithocarpus polystachyus, assembly GCA_033629205.1. Taxonomy (NCBI): domain Eukaryota; kingdom Viridiplantae; phylum Streptophyta; class Magnoliopsida; order Fagales; family Fagaceae; genus Lithocarpus; species Lithocarpus polystachyus. Next base: position 51,105,927 of record CM066164.1, read on the forward strand.
AAGTTAAGAACCAATTGGGTAAACACATAAAGGCCATTTGATCTGATTGTGGTGGCGAATACCTTTTTGGGGATTTTAAGGATTACTTGACAGAAAATGAGATTGTATTCCAATTAACTGCACCAGGAACTCCCCAAAAAAAAATGGTGTAGCAGAAAGAAGGAATAGGACTCTTTTAGAAATGGTTAGGTCTTTCGGGGTTATGCCTTAGATACAACAATACATCTTTTGAATTTAGTTCTATCAAAATCTGTTCCCAAAACACCCATGGAATTGTGGAGTGGGCGTAAGCCTAGCATGAAATATCTCCACATTTGGGGTTGTCCAGCATATGTTTTAAAAAGGAAGGCTGATAAATTGGAACCAAAATCAAAAGTGTGTTTGCTTGTGGGTATCCAAAAGAAACTAGAGGTTATTTATTCTATAGTCATAAAGATAACAAAGTCTTTGTTAGTACAAATGCTAAATTCTTGGAAAATGACTATATGAATAATTTTACTCCTAGAAGTAAAGTTGTATTGGCTGAAATGAATGACCTTGTAATTGAACAACCAATAGTTGAAACTAGGGATGATGTAGCTGTATTAGATACACCACAAGATACTACTCATGAGATGTCTAGTACACAAGTGTCTCGTCATAGTGGGAGAATTGTTCGACTTCCTATAAGATTCATAGGTTTGGGAGAAACTTAAGAAGCTATCTCAGAAGAAGCTGAATCGGATCCCTACACTTATGAAAAGGCAATGAATGATATAGATGCACATCACTGGGTCCAAGCTCTGAAATCTGAATTAGATTCCATGTATTCCAATCAAATTTGGGATCTTGTAAAGGTGCCTAATAGCATTAAACCTATTGGTTGCAAATGGGTTTACAAGAGGAAGAGAGGGATAGATGGAAAGGTTGAAATCTTTAAAGCAAGGCTAGTGGCGAAAGGGTATACCCAAAAAGAAGGTATTGATTATGAGGAAACCTTTTCACCAGTAGCAATGCTTAAATCTATCAGAATTCTCTTATCCATTGCTGCTTATTATGATTATAAGAATTGGCAAATGGATGTTAAGATTGCCTTTCTCAATGGCAATCTTGAGGAGGAAATCTATATGATGCAACCGGAAGGTTTCATAGCAAAGAACCAAAAGCATATGGTATGCAAGTTGAAAAGGTCCATTCATGGACTTAAGCAAGCATCTGGGTCTTGGAACATCAAATTTGATCAAGCAATCAAGTCATTTGGTTTTGAACAAAATCTTGATGAACCATGTGTGTACAAAAGACATCAAGACAAAGTAGTAATATTCCTAGTGCTTTATGTTGATAATATTCTACTCATTGGTAATGATGTAGGGGTCATGTCATCAGTAAAGGTTTGGTTGTCAAGCCAATTTGATATGAAGGACTTGGGTGAGGCTAACTTTATTTTAGGGATCAAGTTTTGGCGAGATCGCAAGAATAAGATGCTAGGCTTATCACAAGCTAGATATATAGATAAGGTTCTAGAATGGTTTAGCATGCAAAACTCCAAGAAATGATTACTTTCTTTCAGATATGGAGTTCATCTGTCTGATGACCAAATACCTATGACACAAGAGGAAGAAAGTATGATGAGACAAGTTCCTTATGCTTCTGTAGTAGGAAGTCTCATGTATGCCATACTTTGTACTAGACCCAATATCTGTTATTCAGATGGCATGGTCAGCTGGTATCAATCAAATCAAGGACCACAACATTGGTAAGCTGTAAAGCATATTCTCAAGTATCTACAGAGAACGAGAGATTATATGCTTGTTTACAGTTGTGAAAATGTGGTTCCCATTGGCTATACATATTCAGACTTTCAATCGGATCTAGATTTCAAAAAGTCCACTTCAAATTATGTGTTCACCTTGGGAGGTGGAGCCATAAGTTGAAAGAGTATTAAGCAATCTTGTATTGCGGACTCCACCATGGAAGCTGAATATGTTGCTGCTTGTGAGACGGTAAAAGAAGCTATATGGCTCAAGAAATTCCTTTCTGATCTTGGTGTTATGAGAATGGAGCAAGTTCCTATCACATTGTTTTGTGACAATAGTGGAGCAGTTGCACAATCCAAAGATCCAAGGAATCATAAGAAAGGAAAGCACATTGAGAGAAAGTACCACATCATTCGAGACATTGTTGTTCGTGGAGATGTGGTGGTAGCAAAGATTGAAAGTGCAAATAATCTAGCAGATCCCTTTACCAAAGCCTTGCCTCAAAGGACCTTCGAGTCGCATTTGGAGGGAATGGAAGTTAGATTAGTGCACAATAGTCTTTAGGGCAAGTGAGAGATTGTTAGGATTAGTGCCCTTAAATCCTATTGTAAGATGCCATGTATGATATTATGTATGACATTCTGTATGACATGATGTTTGACTTAATATTCTGATCAATAAAGTTGCTTTATTCTTATCTAAAATAATGGAAACATGAATATTTGGACATTATCATAAAGTCCATGAGATGCATAGTATGTGATTTTTGTGATTTAGTCACAGAAGATTAGATCATAAGTTCTTTGTAAACTCAGAACTTTGGTTTGTAGTTGGTGATGAAATTGGGCATTTCATCTGTGAAGACTATAACATATCAACTAAGATGATTTGTCTTGATCATGGAAGTGGAGACTTCTAGTTGATGTGTTGATATGTTTTAAGAGTTAAAACATATTGAACTGGACCGCTGTGAGATTTATTATTCTCCTAATGACTGTCAAATGAATAATAAATCTCACGACTTATATTTACATGAACTCTTAATCCTGAGAGAATAATGGACCTGATTATGAAGTGTAGGTTTCTTTGATATATCATGAGTGAGATCTAAAGTATCGGTCAAAACCTCAGTATGTTGGGCAGTCACATTTGGTGTTGATGTAACATATATTCTCAAGATGGAATTCATAGTCACTTAACGGAAATATAAAATATTCCCTTGAGATAAGTTTAATGGGTTCAGTTATTCAGAGAGTTAGGCCTAACCACTTTAGTGAGACTAAAGTATATATTTATGAAATTATATTTCATAAATATATGATGAATAACTTTAAAAGGATTAAATCGAGTATTCAAGGATTAAGATGTATTAATTTACAAAGTGGCAGTCTACATTCATGACTTTGTATTACTACGAATTTTTTACAAAGGGGTTGCATGTGCAATAAAGTCTTGGGAAATAATTTATTGATAAGGCCTTGAGTGGAATTATATTTATATAGTGGTATTAAATATAATTAATGGTAACTTTGGACTTGTCAAGAGTTGACAAAAATGCCTAAGGCCCATTGGAGCTAGTGTCTTGTTTGTTCCCTTTTGGTCCCACTCCAAGCCACATACTAAAGCCCAATTGGAAAAGCCCAAAAGGCTAGCCCAATTAGATAATCAATTATTTAGGGAGAACCATACAGATTTTAATAAGAGAAATAGAGACTTCTTCATGAAAGTGTTATGTATGTGAGTATTGGATACTTTCTCATTCTCCCTAGAAAAAACACATATAACTGATTGAGAGACCACACATCTTGGGCATCAAGTGGAATTGGAGTGAAGATTAAAAGTTTTCCCAAGTGCTTTTCATCTTCGGTTTTGAAATTCACCATACCAAGGTACACTCTCTTGATTCTATATTCTAAAACTTACATAGCGCATATTATCAATTGCGAATAAAGTAGATCCGTTAATTTTTTGCTGTGTATGTTTTGTATGCGATACAAACTTGTATTTTTCCATCAAATCCAATTCACAAACAACAATTTGATTAGATTCAAGTTAGATACAGAAAAGAATACACGTTGATTTTAGATAGTTATAACACTTAACCATAGAGAACGAACCAATTTAGCAACCAACAGACATAGGCAACACAAGTGCATTGTGTACATAAGTATGTAACATGATGCCAAAATATATGAATGAGCAGGCACAACTGAGAACAGTGTAAGTGGTGAATGCACCAATCATCTTCATTACATCCATCAATCCGGAATTACCATCTTGACCTCTTGGTTGCTCAACAGCCCAAGTTCTCTTGTCATTTCTTGGTCCTTTTGACCTTTGATCACTTGCATTTTTCAATGCTTTCAGTTTGTGACAATTTGGTTTGGTGTGCCCTTGAAGTCTACAATGATGACAAAAATGGTTCGTTCTCGGATCTTTTTGTGATCTTGGAAGTGATTTCCCTCTAGCTTCAGGTTTGACCAATGAATGATTACGGGGCTTATTCAACACCCTTTGCTTAACCACATTCTTCTTCTTTTCATTTTCTTCTTTCTTAGGAGAAGGTGTAGCCACTACTGGCTCTTTGACTGTTACAAACTTCACTTCCTTGGCGATTTCAACAGCTGAACTACTTTCTCCGGTATATCCCAACCCGGATTTGTTTGAGAAATGTTTTTGTGAGGAAATGACATCATTAAGCTTCTTGGTGGAGACCCTTTCCACTTTGACATTTGCTTGTACCACCTTAAGCTCAAGGAATCTCACTTTTGCGTAGGCTTCTGACAATTCTCCATTCAACTTTTCTATCTCACACTTGGCCTCCTTATGTCGTACTAGGATACTTCTATAATCTTCTTCTGCCCTCTTCATCTTTTTAATGGCTGAATTAGCCACTTTTGTATATTCACCGGTCTTCTCGAGAAAAGACTTGTAAACCACTTGCAATCCCACTGTACCTTCATCTTCCTCATCATCGGATTCCTCTATTATCCCTATTGACTCCAATTTAGAGAGCTCACTAAGCTCTTCTACAAGCACACTTATGTCATCTGACGATGCAACATGATCAATGGTCATAAAAGCGGAGTAATTCCCTTTACCGTCACAGCTTTCGTCCGAATTTGAGTTAGAAGAATCTGAATCACTAAAAGTCGCGGTATACACTTTTCCTTTCCCTCTTAAATAATTGGGACACTCTTTCTTGATGTGTCCATGTCCATTGCACTCAAAACATGTGATTCCTTGAGAGGATTGAGACTCCTTCCCATCTTTCCTCTTAAAGTCCTTTTTCTCCTTCCCGAAACTTAGGAATTTGCCTTTCTCAACAAATTTTCCATTCTTCTTGAAGTTCAAGAACTTTCAAAAATTCTTCACAAGATATGCCACATCTTTATCGGCCTCATGTTCATCCAATGAGTCGTGAGCTTCCACCTTCTTATTAATTGTCTTATGAGTAAGAGATTTGCTTTTCCTTTAAGATGGCAAAGACAGCTTATAAGTTTGAAGTGAGCCAATTAGTTCTTGAACTTTGATATCATCCAAATCCTTGCTTTCTTCAATTGCAGTAACTTTTGCATGGAAGCTCTCTGGCAATGATCGATGTATTTTCCATACAATCTTTGAGTCCGTTTTCTTACCTAAGTTAACTTACAGATGACCACTTCATTCAGCTTGCTATAGAAAGAGTTAAAGGACCGTCCTCACTCATTTTGAGCTCCTCAAAGCGAGTGTTTAGCATCTGCAACTTAGTATCTTTCACTTTCTTGGTTCCTTCATATGTGGTCTCTAATATTTGCCATGTCTTCTTAGCAACCGAGACGTGAGAGATCCTGTGAAACTCATCTGGAGACACACCACAAAAAATTGCATTCAAAGCTTTACAATTAGCGTTAGATGCCGTAAGGGCGGCTTTATCCCAAATGGATTTTTCAATTTCCGGCCTAACCCATCCAACAACAACAGCATCCCACACACTTTCATCAATAGAACACAAAAATGCCCTTATCCGGACTTTCCAAAAAGCATAGTTGCTACCATCAAAATATGGTGGTGCATTTAAAGATTGAGACCAGTCCATCTCAATATTGGTGTAAGGTTGAAATTTATCAACCATTTTGTTGGCTTTATTCCATGCCAATTTGCTTGTATTTCAACACTTAGAAACCCTGTATTTAGGTGGGGATTATGTAAGGGTAGTGTGTGAGAGAGTGTGAAGAAATGCTCAAGATTGCGCAGCAAAACAGAGACTTGCGACTAGATCTCGCTAGTGTCTCGCGACTGGCAAGCCGTCAGATGTTGCATACGAGTAAAGCCTGTAGAGTGGAACTCGCGACTGGACCTCGCAGGTAGCTCGCGATTGGCAAGCCGCCAGAAGCTGAACTGTCATGTCAGCTATTGCATTACAAGACAAAAATTTCAGTCTGGTAGTTCAGTTAGTTCGCGGCTTAAACTCGTGACTCAGTCAAGCCGCGAGTCCAAGCCGCCAGCCAACTCTGTTTTAGAAAAAGTGACTCTTCGCATTCCAAACACCCACCAGTATAAATACCCCTTATATCCACGAAATGTAGAGAGCTTCCAGAGAGAATTTTGAGAGAGAAACCATTGAGAAAAACAAGATTGACTCATCCACAATCTTTACCTTGAGACTTTTCAAATTCCTTTACTCTCACCCTCTCCATCGTTAAATCCTTGAGAAGTTCATTACCCAATACCTTATCTCACCATACCCATATCTATGAGAAGGTTCCTTGGTGCTTTGGGAAGCAGTTAGGAAGGAACCAATTCTTATTGGTTGATGCTATGGACTAGTAGCAGGATCCGGGAAGCTAAAGAAGAAATAGGTTCGGTGTAACCTCGTTGGAGCAAGAAGCTTGGAGAGCTTAGGTACACTGGGTAGATTAGGCTTGGAGGGTCTATTGCTGTCCTTGTATCCCAACTACATTCTTTAGTGGATCATTTAACCGCTTGGAGGGCAGCGGAGAGGTTTTATGCAGAGGGCTTTGGTTTCTTCTTCGATGACACATCGTGTGTTGTCCTTGTGTTTGCATCTCTCTTCCCTTTATCTTTGTCATTTAATTTCTGTTATGGATGTGATTTTATTTGACTTAGATTGTTTATCAATTCGGTTTTAAACTTTTGTTCATTTTCTGCACGTTCATCACTTGATATAAAGCTTGAATTGATAATTTGTAATTTGGGAGTCTAAACGTTCATAGTGTTTTATACACTATTTGAACTTTCATTTGGTATTAGAGCGGGTGCACTTGCTGTGGTTTAATTACCTTAGTGCGATCCTTGATCCCTTATTGAGATAGACTGGTCTCAATCCTTAAATGCACCACCATATTTTGATGGTAGCAAATATGCTTTTTGGAAAGTCCGGATGATGGCATTTTTATGTTCTATTGATGAAAGTGTGTGGGATGCTGTTGATATTAGATGGGTTAAGTCGGAGGCCGAAAAATCCACATGGGATAAAGCAGCCCTTGCTACTTCTAATGCTAACAGTAAAGCTTTAAATGCTATTTTTTGTGATGTGTCTCCAGATGAGTTTCACAGGATATCTCATGTCTTAGTTGCTAAGGAGGCATGGCAAATATTGGAGACCACGTATGAAGGAACCAAGAAAGTGAAAGACACTAAGTTGCAGATGCTGACCACTCACTTTGAGGAGCTCAAAATGAGTGAGAATGAGTCCTTTGACTCTTTCTATACAAGCTGAATGAAGTTGTCATCGGCAAGTTCAACTTGGGTGAGAAAACGGAGGACTCAAAGATTGTAAGGAAAATCCTTCGATCATTGCCGGAGAGCTTCCGTGCAAAAGTTACTGCAATTGAAGAAAGCAAAGACTTAGATGATATCAAAGTTCAAGAACTAATTGGCTCACTTCAAACCTATAAGCTGTCTTTGCCATCACAAAGGAAGAGTAAATCTCTTGCTCTTAAAACAATTAATGAGAAGGTGGAAGCTCATGATTCATTGGATGAAGATGAGGCCGATAAAGATCTAGCATATCTTGTGAAGAATTTTTGAAAGTTCTTAAAGCTCAAGAAGAATGGAAAATTTGCTGAGAAAAGAAAATTCCCAAGTCTCAGAAAGGAGAAAAAGGATTTTAAGAAGAAAGAAGGGAAAGAGTCTCAATCCTTTCAAGGAATCACATGTTTTGAGTGGAATGGACATGGACATATTAAGAAAGAATGTCCCAATTATTTGAAAATGAAGGGTAAGAATTATGCCACAACTCTTAGTGATTCGGATTCATCCAACTCTGATTCCGAGGAAAGCTGTGACGGAGAAGGGAATTATTCCGCTTTTATGACAATTGCTCATGTTGAATCTTCGGAGGACTTGAATTTGCTTGTTCAAGAACTTGGAGAGTATAGTGATGAGGAATTAATAGGAATTGTTGAAGAATCAGATGGTGAAGAAGATGAGTGTACTGGAAGTCTTCAAGAGAATTATGACTTACTTCTTGAGGAATTTGGAGAATATACACGTGTGGCCAAGGCAGCCGTGAAAAAGATGAACAAAGCTGAGGAGGACTATAGAAGTCTTCTAGTGCGACATAAGGAGGCCAAGTGTGAGATAGAGAAGCTGAATGGAGAGTTGTTAGAAGCTTATGCAAAAGTGAGATTCCTTGAGCTTGAGGTGATTCAAGTAAATGCCAAGATAGAAAAAGTCTCCACAAAGAAGCTAGATGATGTAATCTCCTCACAAAAACACTTCTCAGACAAATCTGGTTTGGGATATACCGGAGAAAGTAGTTCTGCTATCAAAATCTCCAAGGACGTGAAGTTTGTAAAGGCAAAAGAGCCTGTGATGGAAACTCCAACTGTTGAAAAAGTGAAGCCAGAGAAGAAGAAGAATGTGGCTGATCAACGGGTGTTGAATTAGCCCCGTAACCCCTCAGAGGTCAGTCCTGAAGCTAGAATGAAATCATTTCTAAGATCACAAAGAGGTCCAAGAATAAATCATTTTTGTCATCATTGTGGTCTTTAAGGGCACACCAGACCAAATTGTCACAAACTGAGAGCATTGATTAATGCAAGTGATCAAAGGTCAAGAGGACCAAGAAATGACAAGAGGACTTGGGCTGTTGAGCAATCAAGAAGTCAAAATGGTGATTCTGGAATGAAGGATGTGATGAAGATGATTGGTGTTTTCACCACTTGCTTGGAAAGCTTCACTAGAAGGTTTGAACGTCCTAACTCTCGTACCCAATCCTATAGGGATATCACCCCAAACGCACGTGACGTATGGGTGAAAAAGGGTACTCATGCATAAGCATTACAACATGTCCATGCATTAATACTTCCTATGCTTTGTGACTTTGCTTGGTTGTGTGTTTTGTGCTTGTTTTGAGTTTAAAAATTGTTTGTTTGATTGTTTCTGCTTTACATGCTTTTTGCATTGTTGTTTTTGATTAATTTTCCCTACTTTTGTGTCAAAAATCCAAAAACACATAAAAAGTAGAAAATCCAAAATGTTTGATCAACTTTGATGAGTTTTATCTTAAACTTGTTTTGGCATGCACATTCGTGCAAATGGCTATATGCATCTAAGAGTATAGCTTGTTTCATTTGCACTCATATCATTGTGGGAAAAGTCTTGAAATCTATGTGATTGTTGTAAATCGATCTTCAAACTTGTCATGAATGATTAGCCAATGGTTTTGTTGATCTTGAGACATGCATAGACTTGTGTCTATATATCTTCCCACTCTTTATTTTATTGTTTTTACTAAATGAGCTCAAAAATGTAAATCTCCAAATGAAAAGAGATAATGAGCTGCAAAAGCCTATCGCACATACTAGTATTTGACTAGAAAAAAGGGAAAGCCACTTTTTGAAAATGTATGATGCCCCAAAGCCAAGGCTTGTTTATCAAATTGAAATATCAAAAATTTCTGGCATCGATCTCCAAAATGAGATGTTATGTTTCAAAAGGATCAAATGAAATGTTAAAGATGAAGCCAAATGAAAAGCTTCAAAGTTATGTTATCAAGTTTATGTGGGAGGTCATATATACATATTTCTGTAATTGAGATGGGTCACATTATCTAGTGCTAATTATGTATGCCTTGGTTGAATTGATCATTGAAGCTTCACATTAGACCAAAGACTATCTCATTGATGATATCCACACACATCACACTTGTCTATGTTCATTGAATTCCTTATTCATTCGTGTGATTGTACGTGATAAAATGTGTTTCACATGCTCAATTTTTGTTGATCAAGCTCAAAAATATTTTTGAGTGTTTTTAGTTGTTTTTGGAAAGTCTTTTGTTTTTGAAACAATGTCAAAATCTTCAAAAACTAATGTGTCCTGTTTTGGCGACTCAATCGCGGGTTTGTCTAGTCGCACGCCCCAGTCGCGAGCTCTATACAGTTAGCTTTTGCGTCTTACTGGCAGGTCAATGCCCAAGTCGCGAAAATGACTTAGAATATTTTTCAAAATCTGGGTTTTTAAGTTTCTCGCGTCTTGATGTGGCGGCTTTGTCGTGAATGGAGGCTTAGCTGCGAGAATTACACAGAAAGTTTCACGGCTCAGCTCGCATTTCTCTTGTGGCTTGAACTTCCAGTCGCGAAAAACACTTAAAAATTTTTTTTCAAAATTTTTTTTAAGTGTTTTGGCGGCTGGACCTGGTGACTTGCACGTGACTTAGCTCAGTCGCGAAAAGCGCGTGTTTTGCGTGTATAAAGTCAATTTTTAAAACTTTTCAGTTTTCCCTCAAATATTTGTTATTGTTCATTACCCTGTCCGTGTTCTTCTCTCTCTAACTCATCGTGTTCTTCACAAAAACCTCTTTGTTCTTCATCATTTTTTCATCAATCTTCAAGAAAAAGGAATGGGTTTTCTTATTTTCTTCACATTTCTCATGGGTACAGCTTATATTTCTTGGATTTATGTGTTAGTGTTTGGTTTTTGTGTTCTATGTGATTCGGCCATAGTTTGGGTCATTGTGTTGAATTTGTTTGATTGGGTTTTGTTGGTCCTTCTAATCTAATGCTTGATATGCTCTCTCTCATGCTTGTTTCTCTTCATTGAGTACTTGTGCGGTTTTGTCCTTAGTTGTGCATATCATACCCATTGTGAAATGTCCTGTTGACATATGCCTGAGTTATTGAGGTTTTGGTAAGTTGATATGGCTATATGTTGTTTTTGGCTAAACAAATTTCCTATTGCACATTTACATTTATGTTTAGCTTTGTAACCTAGAATTGTTTCCGTCATGATTGTGTGCAATGTCACTTTGAAGCCTGAATGTATTACTGGCGATATATCCATACTGTGTTCCACTATAGTATGTTATATCTTAATATGACACTTCCTGAACTATGCGGGGTCAGAATCTCTGGTACAACTTTCTGTTTCTTATAGTACTATTTTTCTAATACTGATGCTTTATTGTTCCATCTATTGTGCTTTGTCTTTATGGATGTTGCTGTTATGATCTAGCAGATGACTAACAAAGAAGAAATCTATTGCCAAAAGAAGTGACAGAAGGATGAAGATGGACAATACAAAGTTTAGGTCTCCTCAACACTTTGAGAGATACACTCAGTATTACATGAAAGCACCCATCATTCAAGAAAGGTTTGTGGATTTGGCAGATCTGAAAGACACCTTCATTCCTACTTGCTTTGAAGGAAGAGGTTGGGAGAAATTGCTGAGTAACCTCCCTAGAGTATGTGAACCTCTGATTAGAGAGTTCTATGCTAATGTTGTGCTGAGAGAGAATGAGATCAACTATTGGATAAGGGGAAAGGAATTCACCATAGATGTAGATGACATCGATGAAGTGTTGGGCTTTGACGACTTAGAAGACCATGATTTCACGCACTATAAGGATAGGATGCTGTCCTTAGAAACCGTTCAGTCACATATTGGTGGAGTTCGAGAGGGAAGATGTCTCAACACCAATGCTTTTCCAACAGATATGAGATGCCTCACTGTGATAATGATGTTCAACCTATATCCAGTGAAGAAGCTGACCATAATCAACAACGCAAGAGCCATTTTCCTCATGGAGCTCAAGCAAAAAACATACATAGACATCAGTGCTCACATTTTCTATACCATTGCTGATGAGATGAGAACAACATCCAGGGCCAAGCTGATTTTCCCTAGTCTTCTTATGAGGATTTTTAGACAGAAAGGTATAGAAATCCCTCAAGATATCAGCCTCTTGACTACTCCCTCAGCAATTAACAAGCAAACGATCACAAGGATAAGAGTTCGTCTTCCGGGTGATGAAGAAAAAGGAGATCAGGAAGAAGGTGAAGCCATGGAGACTGAGACAGAAGCTGTAGGTCAACCTTTAAGCTCAAGAGGAGGTGGAAAGAGAAGCAGAGCATCATCCTCATCAGATGTACCTCCAGATGCATTCCAGATCATTCTTGAAAGGATTGATGTGCTCAGGGAAGTACAGAATGAACAATCTGATAGGCTGGCTGCACTCCAAGATCAAATGAACATTCTTTCCTCAAAGCTTGACAGCTTCTCCACGTAATAGTGACCCTTTGGCCATTCTGGTCAAAGAGGGGGAGATTGATATCATGGAGAGATTATTTTTGTGGAGGACAGCTCTTGAGGGGGAGCACATGTTGAGGGGGAGCATGTAGGAAAATTACATGTTTGTATCACATACAAAACATATGCAGCGAAAAATTAACGGATCTACTTCATTCGCAATAGATAACATGTGCAATGTAAATTTCATAATATAAGAACAAGAGAGTGTACCTTGGTATGATGAAATTTCAAAACAAAGATTAAAAGTACTCAGGAACACTTTTAATCTTCACTCCAATTCCACTTGATGCCCAAGACGCGTGGTCTCTCAATCAGTTCTATGTGTTGTTCTAGAGAGAATATTAAGGAGTTTATTTCTAACATACATGAACATACAAACCATTTCATTCTAATATAAAATTCTGTATGTTTCTCTCCACATAACTGATTATCTAATTGGGCTAGCCTTTTGGACCTTCCCAGATGGGCTTTAGTGTGTGGCTTGAAGTGGGACCAAAAGGAAACAAATAAAACACTAGTTCTAATGGGCCTTGGGTTTTTCTATCAACTCTTGACAAGTCCAAAGTTACCATTAATTATATTTAATACCACTATATAAATATAATTGCACTTTAGGCCTTATTAATAAATTATATCCCAAGACTTTATTATACATGCAACCCCTTCATAAACTATTCATAGTAATACAAAGTCATGAATATAGACTATTATTTTGTAAATTACTACATCTTAATCCTTGAGTACCCGGTTTAATTCTTTTAAGTTATTCATCATATATTTATGAAATCTAATTTCATAAATATATACTTTAGTCTTAATAAAGTGGTTAGGCCTAACTCTCTGAATAATTGAATCCATTAAACTAATCTCAAGGGAATATTTTATATCTCCGTTAAGAGACTATGAATTCCATCTTGAGAATATATGTTTCATCAACACTAAATGTGGCTGCCCAACATACTGAGGTTTTGACCGTCACTTTAGATTTCACTCCTGATATATCAAAGCAACCTACATTTCATGATCAGGTCCATTATTTTCTCAGGATTAAGAGTTCATGTGAATAGAAGTCGTGAGATTTTTTATTCAATTGACAGTCGTTAGGAGAATAATAAATCTCACAGCGGACCAGTTCAATATGTATTAACCCTTAAAACATATCAACATATTAACTAGAAGTCTCCACTTCCATGATCAAGACAAATCATCTTAGTTAATATGTTATAGTCTTCGCAGATGAAATGCTCAATTTCATCACCAATTACGAACCAAAATTCTGAGTTTACAAAGAACTTGTGATCTATATCTTCTGTGACTAAATCACATAAATCACATACTATGCATGTCATGGACTATTTGATAATGTCTGAATATTCATGTTACCATCATTTTAGATAAGAATAAAGCAATTTTATTAATCACAATATTAAGTCATACATCATTTCTCACGTAATGTCAAACATAATATCATACACAGTATCATACAATAGGATTTAAGGGCACTTATCCCAACAATCTCCCACTTGCCCTAAAGACTATTGTGCACTAATCTAACTCCCATTCCCACCAAATGTGACTCGAAGGTCCTTTGAGGCAAGGCTTTGGTAAAGGGATCAGCTAGATTATTTGCACTTTCAATCTTTACTACCACCACATCTCCACGAGCAACAATGTCTTGAATGATGTGGTACTTTCTCTCAATGTGCTTTCTTTTCTTGTGATTCTTTGGATCTTTGGATTGTGCAACTGCTTCACTATTGTTGCAAAACAATGTGAAAGGAACTTGCTCCATTTTCACTACACCAAGATCAGAAAGGAATTTCTTGAGTCATACAGCTTTTTTTGCTACTTCACAAGCAGCAACATATTCTGCTTCCATAGTGGAGTCGGCAATATAAGATTGCTTAACACTCTTCCAACTTTTGGCTCCACCTCCCAAGGTGAATACACATCCTGACGTGGACTTTTTGAAATCTAGATCCGATTGAAAGTCTGAATCTGTATAGCCAATGGGAATCAAATCCTCACAACGGTAAACAAGCATATAATCTCTCGTTCTCCGTAGATACTTAAGAATATGCTTACAGCTTGCCATTGTTGTGGTCTTGGATTTAATTGATATCAGCTGACCATGCCAATTGAATAACAGATTTTTGGTCTAGTACAAAGCATGGAATACGTGAGACTTCCTACTACAGAAGCATAAGGAACTTGTCTCATCATATTTTCTTCCTCTTGAGTCTTAGGCCTTTGGTCATCAGACAGAGGAACTCCATGTCTGAAAGGATGTAATCCTTTTTTGGAGTTTTGCATGCTAAACCGTTCTAAAACTTTATCTATATATCCAGCTTGTGATAAGCCTAACATCTTATTCTTGCGATCTCACCAAAGCTTGATCCCTAGAATAAAGTTAGCCTCACCCAAGTCCTTCATATCAAACTGACTTGAAAACCAAACCTTTACTGATGACATGACCCCTACATCATTTCCAATGAGTAAAATATCATCAACATAAAGTACTAGGAACATTACTACTTTATCTTGATGTCTTTTGTACACACATAGTTCAGCAAGATTTCGTTCAAAACCAAATGACTTGATTGCTTGATCAAATCTGATGTTCCATGACCTAGATGCTTGCTTAAGTCCATAAATGGACCTTTTCAACTTGCATACCATATGCTCTTAGTTCTTTGCTATGAAACCTTCTGGTTGCTTCATATAGATTTCCTCTTCAAGATTGCCATTGAGAAATGCAGTCTTGACATCTATTTGCCAAATCTCATAATCATAATGAGCAGCAATAGATAAGAGAATTCTGATAGATTTAAGCATTGCTGCTGGTGAAAAGGTTTCTTCATAATCAATACCTTCTTTTTGAGTGAACCCTTTCGCCACAAGCCTTGCTTTAAAGGTTTCAACTTTTCCATCTATCCCTCTCTTCCTCTTATAAACCCATTTGTAACCAACAGGTTTAATGTCGTTAGGCGCCTTTACAAGATCCCAAACTTGATTGGAATACATGGAATCAAATTCAGATTTCATAGCTTGAACCCAATGATGTGCATCTATATCATTCATTGCTTCTTCATAAGTGTAAGGATCAGTTTCGGCCTCCTCTAAGATAGCTTTATAAGTCTCTCCAAGACATATGAATCTTAAAGGTGGCCTAACATTCCTCCCACTACGACAAGGCACCTGTGTACTAGACATCTCATGAGTAGTATCTTGTGGTGTATCCAATACAGCCACATCATCCCTAGTTTCAACTATTGGTTGTTCAATCACAGGTTCATTCATTTCAGCCAACACAACTCTACTTCTAGGAGTAAAATTATTCATATAGTCATTTTCTATGAATTTAGCATTTGTACTAACAAAAACTTTGTTACCTTTACGACTTTAGAATAAATAACCCCTAGTTCCTTTTTGATAACCCACAAGCAAACACACTTTTGATTTTGGTTCTAACTTATCAGGCTTCCCTTTTAACACATGTGCTGGACAACCCCAAATGTGGAGATATTTCATACTAGGCTTACGCCCACTCCATAATTCCATGGGTGTTTTGGTAATAGATTTTGATGGATTTAAATTCAAAAGATGTATTGTTGTTTCTAAGGCATAACCCCAAAAAGAAATAGGTAAAGTTGAGTAACTCATCATGGACCTAACCATTTCTAAAAGAGTTCGATTCCTTCTTTCTGCTACACCATTTTGTTGGGGAGTTCTAGGTGCAGTCAATTGGGATACAATCCCATTTTGAGTTAAGTAATCCTTGAAATCCCCAAGAAGGTATTCGCCACCACGATCAGATCGAATGACCTTTATGTGTTTACCAAATTGATTCTCAACTTCAGCCCTAAACTCTTTGAACTTTTTAAAGGCTTTAGACTTTCGTCTCATTAGGTGCACATAGCCATATCTTGAGTAATCATCGGTGAAAGTGACGAATGTTAGGATATGTGCCCTTAAATCCTATTGTATGATGCTATATATGATATTATGTATGACATTATGTGAGAAATGATGTATGACTTAATATTGTGTTTAATAAAGTTGTTTTATTCTTATCTAAAATAATGGTAACATGAATATTCGGACATTATCAAATAGTCCATGAGATGCATAGTATGTGATTTATGTGAAAAGTCACAGAAGATATAGATCACAAGTTCTTTGTAAACTCAGAATTTTGGTTCGTAGTCGGTGATGAAATTGGGCATTTCATCTGCGAAGACTATAACATATTAACTACGATGATTTGTCTTGATCATGGAAATGGTGATTTCTAGTTAATATGTTGATAAGTTTTAAGAGTTAAGACATATTGAACTGGACCGCTGTGAGATTTATTATTCTCCTAACGACTGTCAATCGAATAATAAATCTCACGACTTGTATTCACATGAACTCTTAATCCTGAGAGAATAATGGACCTGATCATGAAATGTAGGTTGCTTTGATATATCAGGAGTGAGATCTAAAGTAACGGTCAAAACCTCAGTATGTTGGGCAGCCACATTTAATGTTGATGGAACATATATTCTCAAGATGGAATTCATAATCTCTTAACGGAGATATAAAATATTCCCTTGAGATAAGTTTAATAGGTACAGTTTTTCAGAGAGTTAGGCCTAACCACTTTAGTAAGACTAAAGTATATATTTATGAAATTGGATTTCATATATATATGGTGAATAACTCATAAGGATTAAACCGGGTACTCAAGGATTAAGATGTAGTAATTTACAAAGTGGCAGTCTATATTCATGACTTTGTATTACTACGAATATTTTATGAAGGGGTTGCATGTATAATAAAGTCTTGGGATATAATTTATTAATGAGGCCTAGAGTGCAATTATATTTATATAGTGGTATTAAATATAGTTAATGGTAACTTTGGACTTGTCAAGAGTTGACAGAAAAGCCCAAGGCCCATTGAAGCTAGTGTCTTATTTGTTCCCTTTTGGTCCCACTCCAAGCCACACACTAAAGCCCAATTGGGAAGGCCCAGAAGGCTAGCCCAATTAGATAATCAGTTATGTGGAGAGAAACATATAGAATTTTATATTGAATGAAATGATTTGTATGTGTAAGGTAATGAAATAAGGAAGAGAGACACTCTTTCATATTCTCTCTAGATACATACAACTGATTGAGAGACCACACATCTTGGGCATCAAGTGGAATTGGAGTGAAGATTGAAAGTGTTCCCGAGTACTTCTTCATTCGGTTTTTGAATTTCACCACATCAAGGTACAGTCTCTTGTTCTTATATTCTGAAACCTACATAGTGCTTGTTATCAATTGCGAATGAAGTAGATCCGTTTATTTTCCGCTGCCTATGTTTTGTATTTGATGCAAACATGTATATTACCCAACATTTTCCTTTCTTACGCCTTTTTCGTAAGAAAAAGTGCAAGGTTGTGTATAATTAGTTTATGCATGTTTTAAAGATAAAAACCTTTAATTTAAAATATCTAGTGGGAGAGAGATACAAGGGTTGGATCTCACGGCCTTCATTGTTGGTTCATAGTAGTATGAAATATATATTTTGTCTTAGCTTCGAGCTTTGCATTCCATGCGGAGAATATGTATTTCATGGTCCTACAAGATTGAATTTCTTGGTTTATAGTGGTTTGATCAAACACCTTGTCTTAGCTTCGAGCTTTGCATTCTATGCGGAGGGTGTTTTGTATCATGGTTCTACATGATAAGCCTGTTAATGGGATGAAATGTGGCTACACATGATTCTAGACAATGGTATACACTTGACTAAATATTATAGTATCCTCTATGCTAAGTTCTTGCTATAATCATTTAGAGGCCAAATGTATAACGGCATATTATTAAGTGTTTAATAAGAGTTATCATGATAGCACTAATAATGAGAATAGTTCTTAATCAATCATAGTATTTAATGTTCACTGTATGCTGAGGGATATTGTAACACCCGTCTCACTTAAAATTTAATTTAACTGCTTCTAGAGTGGATTTGATGAATTGCTTAATTTATTTTGGAGGAAATATTATTTTATATTATGATTTCTACAATAATAATAATAATAATAATAATAATAATAATAATAATAATAATAATAATAATAATAATGGGTAACGTGAATTGTTATTTTGTGGGTTATTCAAATTTAACCTTTAGTCTCCTTATCAGTTAAGGAAAAGGATAAGAGACTAAAACCTATTTGGACTAGGAGTTTAATTGTTATTGGAATTCTTTAGGGTTTTAGCCTATTTAAACAACCTTAATATGAGTTTTAGTGGGAATGAAAGTCTTAGAAGGTTATTTTAGATTTTAGTGGGTTCTAAATTTTCGGCCCAAGTGAAACAGTTTTAACGTGCTGGTAAGTTAGGGCTTCCTACGTGAAAGGCAGAAAAAAAAATTAATTAAATTAGTGATTAGCGTATAAGCTTAAGAGTAGAGTTTAGGGTTTCTCAAACTAAAAGAGTTGGTGGCCGTGCGCTTCAGGGGAGCAGCCAGCAAAATCGTTGAATTGAGGTAACATCCTTGTGCGCATGCCTATTTGATATCAATGGACACTTCTTGTTTAAGGGAACTCTTGTCTCTTGCTGCATGATTCTATTAGGAGAAATAATAATAGTAGTTGCATAGGTATAGAGATTATCTTGGAAGTTTTTCCAGCCATGCTTTATTTTATTCAACTTTTTTGAATTAGATCCTCATGTACGTGGAGTACATCTCTTTCTCTATAGATTAAACAATAGTAGAAGTCCTAAGGTGGTGTTCTAATGGTTTACGTGTTTTGTATGTAGGGATAACCAATTTTTTTTTAATGATATACAATATACAATTATATAAATTATAGAATAGGTATATTAGATGTTAACTAGGGAATGCTTTACAACTATTTAATCTAGAATAGGTTTGGGGATATGTTAGAAAGATATGTTAATTTTTACTTTGCCAAATCTTTATAGTGGCTGAGGAATTTTTTTATCAAGAGGACTTTGTGGTTATTCAAAACCTGCCCTTATTGAGTTATTTAATTATTATTTAGGTTCTAGTTAACGTCGTATCGAGCGATTGAAGTGAAGCTTGGTTTAGCAACTAGAGGTAAGTAGACTTCAGCACATGACGTCTCTCAAGACGTATATATATATAAATATATAAATATATATATATATATATTTGTGGTAAAAATATATTTATATATATATATATATATAATTGCAAAAGTGAAGTTCCAAAAAACTTATACCATTGTTAGTGCTTTGCACATACTCGAATTTTATTATTCATTGTATATTGTTATGAAACTGTATATGTCAAGAATGTGTCAAACGGTCAACTAGACAGTCTGCAACCTTTGCCAACACAGGGTTAAGTGTTGGTCTTCGGCCGAAGTAGTGTTAGTGTGGTGTGGTGCAGTGTTATTGTTGCTCTTTGGAGCTAGTGTTGCCTCTTTGAGGTTAGTGTTATTGTTCCCATGGGAATCACCCACCGAGTGTTTAGCAGCTTTTGTCTGTGTTTGACTAATATTTTCCATATTGAACCACTGTTTTATTGCTACTGATTTGTGTAAGTGGGAAAATTGTTTGTTTTTCATAATAAATTGTTTCTACCTAATTGGTGCATATTGGCATATTAAAGTGGTCATTATTTTATTAATGATTACAGCGTTATAGTGAAATGTTTTATTTTAACAGTTTTATAGAATATATTATATTACAGTTCAAACTATTTGTAATTGTATCATGATGACTATATTTTGTCAATGATATTAATGTTTTGTTTTGGAAGACATCCTCATGTTTTGTAGTCTCTTATTGAGCCCCTAGCTCACCCCCCTTTTTCCACCCTTTCCAGACAAGAGACATGGAGTGTCTTTTGGTGGTAGATCAGTGGAGCCTTAGATTGACGACTTCGATTGGAGCTATGCTAGTTGGTGAATTGTTTTAGTAAAATTTCTTCAGGACAATGAGTTTGACATTGTGGAACTATTTTTTTTGAGATTGTATTTGGAGACTTTGTATTGAAGGATTTTGTATCTTAATGGATTTTATAGGGAAGTTGATGTTGGATAGAAGTTTATTTGGGGAAAATTAATTACGCTCTGTTCCATTATATTATTGTTGATTATTTCTAAGACAGGTTATGCATCTAAATCCTTGGTATGGGATTGGGGTGTTACAGATATTGAGTATGTGATTTGGTTGTCGTTGGATATATTATATTATGGTTTTATTAAGGTTCCATATTATATGTTTATATGCTAAATCGATAATGTCCAGTTTACTTATTATATTCATGTTTATTATTTCAGATTTGAACATAGCATCATTTAGCCCATTTGTTAGCATTCTTAATCAAAACAAATTGACTGGAACCAATTATGTTGACTGGAAAAGAAACTTGGACATAGTTCTCACAGCTGAAGAGCACAAATATGTGCTTACTCAACCATATCCTAGCTTTCCTTCATTAGATGCTCCTCCCGAGGAAAAACAACGACATGATCGTTGGCAGAAATCTAATGAAATGGCCAAGTGCTACATCCTAGCGTCCATCTCAAATGTTCTACAGCATTAAATGCAGGATGTAGAACTAGCTTCGGACATTATACAAAGTCTGAAAGAGATGTTTGGTGAGCAAGGCCGTTCTGCAAGGCAAGAAACCATGAGGCAAATTTATAATACCAAAATGGCTGAAGGTAGTTCAGTGAGAGAACATTGTCTTACAATGATCTCTAATCTGAATACATTGGAAGTTTTGGGTGCCGACATTGATGGAGAATCCCAAGTGGATATGATACTCCAGTCACTACCGGAATCATTCAAGGAATTCAGACTTAAATATAACATGAACAAAAAGATTTATTCTTTGTCTGAATTAATGAATGAGTTGGTAGCGGCGGAAGGCATTCTTGGTACTTCTAATGTTGAAGCCAATGTGGGTGAAGCTTCTACTTCTCAACCTAAGTCGAAAGGTAGGGGTAAGAAGAAGAAAAAGAAGGACTTCACTAAGCAAGAGGGTAAACAAATTGCCTTAGGGGTTGCCGACAAAGGAAAGAAGCTGAAAGGAAAATGTTTCCGTTGTGGTGAGAAAGGACACTGGAAGAGAAATTGTCCAAAGTTCAAGGCTGCCAATAAGGGTATGAATATATCATTCCTTCTTGAAATATGTTTGGTACAAAATCCCACAGATTCCTGGTGTGTGGATTCAGGTTGTACTAATCATATCTGCAATTCTTTGCAGGGGTTCCAGGAGACCAAAAGACTTAAAGAAGGAGAGTTGTTTCTGACCTTGGTTGATGGGAGTAGGATTCCAGTTGTAGCTATTGGAGTTTTTAATTTATGCTTTGATACTAGAGTTTTAATATTGCAAGACTGTCTGTATGTACCTAATGTTCGTAGGAATTTAATTTCTGCAACTTATTTAGGTAAGAGTGGATATTGTGTTATCCTTAAAGACAATGTTGTAATAAAGAAGGGTAAAACATTTATCTGTTCTGGCAATATTGTGGATGGTCTTTATATTTTAACTCTTGATAAGCATGAATTATATAATTCTGAATTAGATAATAACTCTTATGTAAAATCATTAAAGAGAAAGTTTCCTTCTACTAATGATGCATATCTTTGGCACTTGTGTTTGGGTCATATTAATCCAAACAAAATTCAAAGACTGATCAAAGATGGTCTCTTAGAGCCATTGGACTTTAATGAATTTCCAGTTTGTGAATCTTGTTTGGAAGGCAAAATGACCAAACGACCTTTTAATGCAAAAGGTAGAAGAGCCCAAGAGTTACTAGAATTAGTTCATACGGATGTTTGTGGTCCTATGTCAACCCAAGCAAGAGGTGGCTATGAGTATTTCATTACATTCACTGATGATTACTCTAGATTTGGTTATGTGTACCTAATGAAACGGAAGTCCGAAGCATTTGAAAAGTTCAAAGAGTTTAGGCCTGAAGTTGAGAATCAATTGGGTAAACGCATAAAGGCCATTCGATCTAATCGTGGTGGCAAATACCTTCTTGGGGATTTCAAGGATTACTTAACTCAAACTGGGATTGTATCCCAATTGACTGGACCTGGAACTCCACAACAAAATGGTGTAGCGGAAAGAAGGAATATGACTCTTTTAGATATGGTTAGGTCCATGATGAGTTATTCGACTCTACCAACTTCTTTTTGGGGATATGCCTTAAATACTGCATTGTATCTTCTGAATTTAGTACCTTCGAAGTCTGTTCCTAAAACACCTGTAGAGTTGTGGAATGGGCGTAAGCCTAGTATGAGACATCTCCATATTTGGGGTTGTCCAGTACATGTGTTAAAAGGAAAGTCTGACAAGTTACAGTCTAAAACAGAAGTGGTATTCTTTGTAGGGTATCCAAAAGGAACTGCTGGAGGTTTATTTTATAGTCATAAAAATAATAAAGTGTTTGTTAGTACAAACGCCAAATTCTTGGAAAATGACTATATGAATGATTTCACTCCTAGAAGTAGAGTTGTCTTGGCTGAAATGAATGAACCTGTAATTGAACAACCAATAGTTGAAACTAGGGATGATGTGGCGGTATTGGATACACCACAAGATACTACTCATGAGATGTCTAGTACACAAGTGCCTCGTCGTAGTGGGAGGAATGTTAGGCCACCTATAAGATTCATAGGTCTTGGAGAGACTTATGAGGCTATCTCAGAGGAGGCCGAAACTGATCCTTACACTTATGAAGAAGCAATGAATGATATAGATGCACATCATTGGGTCCAAGCTATGAAATCAGAATTAGATTCCATATATTCCAATCAAGTTTGGGATCTTGTAAAGGCGCCTAACGGCATTAAACCTGTTGGTTGCAAATGGGTTTACAAGAGGAAGAGAGGGATAGATGGAAAGGTTGAAACCTTTAAAGCAAGGCTAGTGGCAAAAGGGTATACTCAAAAAGAAGGTATTGATTATGAGGAAACATTTTCACCAGTAGCAATGCTTAAATCTATCAGAATTCTCTTATCTATTGCTGCTCATTATGATTATGAGATTTGGCAAATGGATGTCAAAACTGCATTTCTTAATGGCAATCTTGAAGAGGAAATCTATATGAAGCAACCAGAAAGTTTCATAGCAAAGAACCAAGAGCATATGGTATGCAAGCTGAATAGGTTCATTTATGGACTTAAGCAAGCATCTAGGTCATGGAACATCAGATTTGATCAAGCAATCAAATCATTTGGTTTTGAACAAAATCTTGATGAACCATGTGTGTACAAAAAACATCAAGAAAAAGTAGTAATATTCCTAGTGCTTTATGTTGATGATATTCTACTCATTGGAAATGATGTAGGTGTAATGTCATCAGTAAAGGTTTGGTTGTCAAGCCAATTTGATATGAAGGACTTGGGTGAGGCTAACTTTATTCTAGGGATCAAGCTTTGGCGAGATCGTAAGAATAAGATGTTAGGCTTATCACATGCTGGATATATAGATAAGGTTCTAGAACGGTTTAGCATGCAAAACTCCAAGAAATGATTACTTCCTTTCAGACATGGAGTTCCTCTGTCTGATGACCAAAGACCTAAGACTCAAGAGGAAGTAGATATGATGAGACAAGTTACTTATGCCTCTGCAGTAGGAAGTCTCATGTATGCCATGCTTTGTACTAGACCGGATATCTGTTTTTCAGTTGGCATGGTCAGCCGATATCAATCAAATCCAGGACCACAACATTGGCAAGCTGTAAAGCATATTCTCAAGTATCTACGGAGAACGAGAGATTATATGCTTGTTTACCGTTGTGAGGATTTGATTCCCGTTGGCTATACAGATTTAGATTTTCAATCAGATCTAGATTTCAGAAAGTCCACGTCAGGATGTGTTTTCACCTTGAGAGGTGGAGCCATAAGTTGGAGGAGTGTTAAGCAATCTTGTATTGCTGACTCCACTATGGAAGCTGAATATGTTGCTGCTTGTGAGGCGGCAAAGGAAGCTGTTTGGCTCAAGAAATTCCTTTCTGATCTTGGTGTAGTGGGAATGAAGCAAATTCCTATCACATTGTTTTGTGACAATAGTGGAGCGGTTGCACAATCCAAAGATTCAAGGAATCACAAGAAGGGAAAGCACATTGAGAGAAAGTACCACATCATTCGAGACATTGTTGCTCGTGGAGATGTGGTGGTTACAAAGATTGAAAGTGCAAATAATCTAGCGGATCCCTTTACCAAAGCCTTGCCTCAAAGGACCTTCGAGTCACATTTGGAGGGAATGAGAGTTAGATTAGTGCACAATAGTCTTTAGGGCAAGTGGAAGATTGTTGGGATAAGTGCCCTTAAATCCTATTGTATGATACCATGTATGATATTATGTATGACATTATGTACGAAATGATGTATGACTTAATATTGTGTTTAATAAAGTTGTTTTATTCTTATCTAAAATAATGGTAACATGAATATTCGGACATTATCAAATAGTCCATGAGATGCATAGTATGTGATTTATGTGAAAAGTCACAGAAGATATAGATCACAAGTTCTTTGTAAACTCAGAATTTTGGTTCGTAGTCGGTAATGAAATTGGGCATTTCATCTGCGAAGACTATAACATATTAAATACGATGATTTGTCTTGATCATGGAAATGGTGATTTCTAGTTAATATGTTGATATGTTTTAAGAGTTAAGACATATTGAACTGGACCGCTGTGAGATTTATTATTCTCCTAATGACTGTCAATTGAATAATAAATCTCACGACTTGTATTCACATAAACTCTTAATTTTGAGAGAATATTGGACCTGATCATGAAATGTAGGTTGCTTTGATATATCAGGAGTGAGATCTAAAGTAACGGTCAAAACCTCAGTATGTTGGGCAGCCACATTTAGTGTTGATGGAACATATATTCTCAAGATGGAATTCATAGTCTCTTAACGGAGATATAAAATATTCCCTTGAGATAAGTTTAATAGGTACAGTTTTTAAGAGAGTTAGGCCCAACCACTTTAGTAAGACTAAAGTATATATTTATGAAATTGGATTTCATATATATATGGTGAATAACTCATAAGAATTAAACCGGGTACTCAAGGATTAAGATGTAGTAATTTACAAAGTGGCAGTCTATATTCATGACTTTGTATTACTACGAATATTTTATGAAGGGGTTGCATGTATAATAAAGTCTTGGGATATAATTTATTAATAAGGCCTAGAGTGCAATTATATTTATATAGTGGTATTAAATATAATTAATGGTAACTTTGGACTTGTCAAGAGTTGACAGAAAAGCCCAAGGCCCATTGGAGCTAATGTCTTATTTGTTCCCTTTTGGTCCCACTCCAAGCCACACACTAAAGCCCAATTGGGAAGGCCCAGAAGGCTAGCCTAATTAGATAATCAGTTATGTGGAGAGAAACATACAGAATTTTATATTGAATTAAATGATTTGTATGTGTAAGGTAATGAAATAAGGAAGAGAGACACTCTTTCATATTCTTTCTAGATACATACAACTGATTGAGAGACCACACATCTTGGGCTTCAAGTGAAATTGGAGTGAAGATTGAAAGTGTTCCCGAGTACTTCTTAATTCGGTTTTTGAATTTTACCGCATCAAGGTATACTCTCTTGTTCTTATATTCTGAAACCTACATAGTGCATGTTATCAATTGCGAATGAAGTAGATCCGTTTATTTTTCGCTGCCTATGTTTTGTATTTGATGCAAACATGTATATTACCCAACAATGAAGTACTCATAACCTCCTTTTGCTTGGGTTGACATAGGACCACAAACATCCGTATGAACTAATTCAAGCAACTCTTGGGTTCTTCTACCT
This sequence comes from Lithocarpus polystachyus, assembly GCA_033629205.1. Taxonomy (NCBI): domain Eukaryota; kingdom Viridiplantae; phylum Streptophyta; class Magnoliopsida; order Fagales; family Fagaceae; genus Lithocarpus; species Lithocarpus polystachyus. The sequence continues at coordinate 51,132,028 of CM066164.1, forward strand.
TTTGCATGTAAAGGTCACTTGGTTATTTTGCCTTCCAAACAAGATTCAAAAACTGGAAATTCATCAAAGTCCAATCGCTCTAAGAGACCATCTTTGATCAGTCTTTGAATTCGATTAATATGACCCAAACACAAGTGCCAAAAATATGCATCATTAGTAGAAGGAAACTTTCTTTTTAATGATTTTACATAAGAGTTATTATCTAATTCAGAATTGTATAATTCATATTTATCAGGAGTTAAAATAAAAAGACCATCATCAATATTGCTTGAACAGATAAACATTTTACCCATCTTTATTACAACATTGTCTTTAAGGATAACACAATATCCATTTTTACCGAAATAAGTTGCAGAAATTAAATTCTTACGAACATTAGGTACATACAGGCAGTCATCTAATATTAAAACTCTTGACTCAAAACATAAATTAAACACTCCAATAGCGACATCCGGAATCCTACTCCTATCAGCCAAGGTTAGAAACAATTTTCCTTCTTTAAGCTTTCTGGTCTCCTGGAACCCCTGCAAAGAATTGCAGATATGATTAGTACAACCTGAATCCATACACCAGGAATCTGTGGAATTTTGTACCAAACATATTTCAAGGAGGAATGAGCTATTCATACCCTTATTGTAGGCAACCTTGAATTTTGGACAATTTCTCTTCCAATGTCCTTTCTCACCACAATGGAAACATTTTCTTTCCAGCCTCTTTCCTTTGTTGGCAACCCCTAAGACAATTTGTTTACCCTCTTGCTTAGTGAAGTCTTTCTTCTTCTACTTACCCTTGCCTTTCGACCTAGGTTGAGAAGTAGAAGCTTCACCCACATTGGCTTTAACACTAGAAGTACCAAGGATGCCTTTCGCCGCTACCAACTCATTCATTAATTCAGACAAATAATAAATCTTTTTATTCATATTATAATTAAGTCTGAATTCCTTGAATGATTCCGATAGTGACTAGAGTATCATAACCACTTGAGATTCTCCATCAATATCGGCACCTAAAACCTCTAATGTATTCAGATTAGAGATCATTGTAAGACAATGCTCTCTCACTGAACTACCTTCAGCCATTTTGGTATTATAAATTTGCATCATGGTTTCTTGCCTTGCAGGACAACCTTACTCACCAAACATCTCCTTTAGACTTAGCATAATGCATAAAGCTAGTTCTGCATCCTACATTTGATGCTGTAGAACATTTGAGATGGACGCTAGGATATAGCACTTGGCCATTTCATTAGATGCCAACGATCATATCGTTGTTTTTCCTCAAGAGGAGCATCTAATGAAGGAAAGCTAGGACATGGTTGAATAAGCACATATTTGTGCGCTTCAGCAGTGAGAACTATTTCCAAATTTCTTTTCCAGTCAACCTAGTTGGATCCAGTCAGTTTGTTTTGATTAAGAATGGTAACAAGTGGGCTAAATGATGCCATGTTCAAATCTGAAAATAATAAACATGAATATAATAGATAAACTGGACATTATCAATTTAGCATATAAGCATATAATATGGAACCTTAATAAAATCATAATATAATATATGCAACAACAACTCAATCCCACAATTAATATTCTTCGGAAGCGAGGTCATACCAATCACTATGATTAAGCGAGGATTATGCTCATTATTAATGCTATCATGGTAACTCTTACCAAACAAAAATAATTTGCCGCTTTTCCATTAGCCTCTAAGTAATAATGACATAGTTCCGAAGGGAGGTTAATATCAAACTTAGTCTAGTGTATACCATTACCTAGAATCAATGTGAGTCACCAAGTAATTCCACAGAAGCGTGGTCATTCTTAATGTAAAAACACACTTCATCTATCATTAAGAAGTTTAACCTGTAGTACCATGAATTAAACACCCTCTGAAGGGAGCAAGGCATATATACCAAGGCAAGGTGCTTAATCACACTACTATAAACGGACAATGGAGGCTGTGAGATCCAACTCTTGAATCTCTCTCCCACTAGATGTTTTTGATTAAAGGTTTTTATTTTTTTAAACATTCATAAACTAATTATACATAGCCTTGCACTCTATACATGTGAAAACATTTTGAAAAAACTTCAAAAATCCCTTCATAAGCATTTTCGCGAGAATACCGCGACTAAGCACTTTCCGCGAAAAAGGCGTATCCCGCGACTAAGCGCTTTCTGTGAAAACGAGTCAAGGAAAAAATTGAAAACACCAAAAATCAGATAGAAACTTTCGCTATTGTCTTGCGACTATTTCGCGAGTAAAGCTTACCCGCGAAAAGTTTTTGTCTTCAAAATCATTTTTCACGAGTAACTTCGTGGGAAGTTAACCCGTGAAAAACCCGTGTTTTCAGTTTTTCCAAAACAGTTGCAAACAGTTTTCAACGATTTTTTATGAACAAACAATTGCCATATGTACATGATATGCAGAATTTGATATCAAAGCTGAAATATATTGATGCTATAGCCCTAAAGATCAATTTAACATACTTAAATTCAAATTTAAACAACATCATAACATCAATATCAGTTTTTATCCAATCATAGTTTCAACAACCATGCAGAAAATTAAATGCATATAAAATCTTCTAACATGATGAAACTATTATCTCTAATTCCAAAACTCACAAAACATGTTATACAGATTCGAAATGAAGATCGCTCTGATAATAAATGTAGGAAAATTACATGTTTGTATCACATACAAAACATATGCAACGGAAAATTAACAGATCTACTTCATTCGAAATAGATAACATGTGCAATGTAAATTTTAGAATATAAGAACAAGTGAGTGTACCTTGGTATGATGAATTTCAAAACAAAGATTAGAAGTACTCGTGAACACTTTTAATCTTCACTCCAATTCCACTTGATGCCCAAGATGTGTGGTCTCTCAATCAGTTCTATGCGTTGTTTTAGAGAGAATATGAAGGAGTTTCTTTCTAACATACATGAACATACAAACAATTTCATTCTAATATAAAATTTTGTATGTTTCTCTTCACATAACTGATTATCTAATTGGGCTAGCCTTTTGGGCCTTCCCAATTGGGCTTTAGTGTGTGGTTTGAAGTGGGACCAAAAGAGAACAAATAAAACACTAGCTCCAATCGGCGTTGGGCTTTTCTATCAACTGTTGACAATTTCAAAGTTACCATTAATTATATTTAATTCCATTATATAAATATAATTGAACTCTAGGCCTTATTAATAAATTATATCCCAAGACTTTATTATACATGCAACCCCTTCGTAAGATATTCGTAGTAATACAAAGTCATGAATATAGACTGCCACTTTGTAAATTACTACATCTTAATCCTTGAGTACCCGATTTAATCCTTTTAAGTTATTCATCATATATTTATGAAATCTAATTTCATAAATATATACCTTAGTCTTACTAAAGTGGTTAGGCCTAACTCTCTGAATAACTGAACCCATTAAACTTATCTCAAGGAATATTTTATATCTCCGTTAAGAGACTATGAATTCCATCTTGAGAATATATGTTCCATTAACACTAAATGTGGCTGCCCAACATACTGAGGTTTTGAACGTTACTTTAGATCTCACTCCTGATATATCAAAGCAACCTACATTTCATGATCAGGTCCATTATTCTCTCAGGATTAAGAGTTCATGTGAATAGAAGTCCTGAGATTTATTATTCAATTGATTTTTAAGAGCCACTCGGTCCTTATTTTTCTCAACTTTTGTTTGATGGGAACCATATGATCATGGGTATCAATGTGATGTTGAGCTATCTTGGGGTCAATTCCAGGCATATCTGTAGGATAATAACATGTTTGTATTGCATACAAAACATACACAGCGAAAAATTAACGGATCTACTTCATTCGTAATAGATAACATGTGTAATGTTAATTTCAGAATATAAGAACAAGAGAGTGTACCTTGGTATGGTGAATTTCAAAACAAAGATTAGAAGTACTCGGGAGCACTTTTAATCTTCACTCCAATTCCACTTGATGCCCAAGATGTGTGGTCTCTCAATCAGTTCTATGTATTTGTTCTAGATAGAATATGAAGGAGTCTCTCTCTTACATACATGAACGTACAAACCATTTCATTCTAATATAAAATTCTGTATGTTTCTCTCCACATAAAAGATTATCTAATTGGGTTAGCTTTTTGGGCCTTCCCAATTGGGCTTTAGTGTGTGGCTTGGAGTGGGACCAAAAGGGAACAAATAAGACACTAGCTCCATTGGGCTTTGGGCTTTTCTGTCAACTCTTGACAAGTCCAAAGTTACCATTAATTATATTTAATACCACTATATATATATATATATATATAATTGCACTCTAGGCCTTATTAATAAATTATATCCCAAGGCTTTATTATACATGCAACCCCTTCATAAAATATTCGTAGTGATATAAAGTCATGAATATAGATTGCCACTTCGTAAATTACTACATCTTAATCCTTGAGTACCCGGTTTAATCCTTTTAAGTTATTCATCATATATTTATGAAATCTAATTTCATAAATATATACTTTAGTTTTACTAAAGTGGTTAGGCTTAACTCTCTGAATAACTGAACCCATTAAACTTATCTTAAGGGAATATTTTATATCTCCGTCAAGAGACTATGAATTCCATCTTGAGAGTATCTGTTCCATTAACACTAAATGTGGCTGCCCAACATACTGAGTTTTTGACCGTTACTTTAGATCTCACTCCTGATATATCAAAGCAACCTACATTTCATGATCAGGTCTGTTATTCTCTCAGGATTAAGAGTTCATGTGAATAAAAGTTGTGAGATTTATTATTCAATTGACAGTCGTTAAGAGAATAATAAATCTCACAGCAGTCCAATTCAATATATCTTAGCTCTTAAAACATATCAACATATCAACTAGAAGTCTCCACTTCCATGATCAAGACAAATCATCTTAGTTAATATGTTATATTCTTCGCAGATGAAATGCTCAATTTCATCACCGACTACGAACTATAATTCTAAGTTTACAAAGAACTTGTGATTTATATCTTCTGTGACTTTTCACATAAATCACATACTATGCATGTTGGGAAATCATCATGTGTGTATCGCATATAAAACATACGCAGCGGAAAATAAACGGATCTACTTCATTCGCAATTGATAACATTTACTATGTAAGTTTCAGAATGTAAGAACAAGAGAGTGTACCTTGATGCAGTGAATTTCAAAACCGAATGAAGAAGTACTCGGGAATACTTTCAATCTTCACTCCAATTCCACTCGATGCCCAAGATGTGTGGTCTCTCAATCAGTTCTATGTTTCTAGAGAGAATATGAAAGAGTGTCTCTCTTCCTTATTTCATTACTATAATTATAATAAAACATACAAACCATTTTATTCTATATAAAATTCTGTATGTTTCTCTCCACATAACTGATTATCTAATTGGGCTAGCCTTTTGGGCCTTCCCAATTGGGCTTTAATGTGTGGCTTGGAGTGGGACCAAAAGGGAACAAATAAGACACTAGCTCCAATGGGCCTTGGGCTTTTCTGTCAACTCTTGACAAGTCCAAAGTTACCATTAATTATATTTGATACCACTATATAAATATAATTGCACTCTAGGCCTTATTAATAAATTATATCCCAAGACTTTATTATACATGCAACACCTTCATAAAATATTCGTAGTAATACAAAGTCATGAATATAGACTGCCACTTTGTAAATTACTACATCTTAATCCTTGAGTACCCGGTTTAATCCTTTTGAGTTATTCACCATATATTTATGAAATCCAATTTCATAAATATATACTTTAGTCTTACTAAAGTGGTTAGGCCTAACTCTCTGAATAACTGTACCCATTAAACTTATCTCAAGGGAATATTTTATATCTCCGTTAAGAGACTATGAATTCCATCTTGAGAATATATGTTCCATCAACACTAAATGCGGCTGCCCAACATACTGAGGTTTTGACCGTTACTTTAGATCTCACTCCTGATATATCAAAGCAACCTACATTTCATGATCAGGTCCATTATTCTCTCAGGATTAAGAGTTCATGTGAATAGAAGTCGTGAGATTTATTATTCAATTGACAGTCGTTAGGAGAATAATAAATCTCACAGCGGTCCAGTTCAATATGTCTTAACTCTTAAAACATATCAACATATTAACTAGAAGTCACCACTTCCATGATCAAGACAAATCATCGTAGTTAATATGTTATAGTCTTCGCAGATGAAATGCCCAATTTCATCACCGACTACGAACCAAAATTCTGAGTTTACAAAGAACTTGTGATCTATATCTTCTGTGACTAAATCACATAAATCACATACTATGCATCTCATGGACTATTTGATAATGTCCGAATATTCATGTTACCATTATTTTAGATAAGAATAAAACAACTTTATTAAACATAATATTAAGTCATACATCATTTCTCAAATAATGTCATACATAATATTATACATAGCATCATACAATAGGATTTAAGGGCACATATCCTAACAATGCATGTCATAGACTATATGATAATGTTTGAATATTCATGTTACCATTATTTTAGATAAGAATAAAGCAACTTTATTAAACACAATATTAAGTTATACATCATTTCTCACATAATGTCATACATAATATCATACATAGCATCATACAATAGGATTTTAGGGCACATATCCTAACAATATCTTCATAGGACAATGCAAAAACCTCTTGAAATTCCATGAGGAGTTCTTGAGGATATTTTCTTTCTTTTTCATTTAGAGTTGAACTAATTTTAATTAAATGTGGATTCTCATTATTGCCCAAATTAATAGTTTCAAGAGTTGGTTCCATAGGTTCAATTTTCTTTTTCAATTGTTTATTAATTTCCTTTTCAAATTCATTTGAATCATTTAAGTGAGGAATTTCAATGATATGGGACACATCAAAGTAAGCCAAATCAGAATTCATCTTATTGAAAATATTGAAAAGTACATTGGAACTTGCATTACAAAACTTTTTCCCTATGTTTTCATAAAACCTAACCCAGGTCCAATTATTAATGGGCCTCACAATAGTCCTGATGAATTTGGAAGGATCACTTGGCTTTTCTTTGGTGATGGCGAATACGTCCCCACTTATCTTCATTATGGTCTTCATTGCTTCAACATCCATGAAGTTCACCTAATCGACCTCTTCTTGTACCTCTTTGATCACCACAGTAGACTTCTCCTTAAAGGTGAGCTTTTCATTAAAGAACATTTCCCAGCCTAGATACACCTATCCATCCTTACCTACCCAACGTTTGGGGAAGCCACAATAAGAGAAGTTTCTCCTTTCATGAAGTTCCCATTGAGAGTGCCATGGTTTTTCTTGATTTCATCGTAGCCTTCAAAGTATCCTAAACCTTCCCTAGTCGCTTGAGACTTGACATTGGGGAACTTGACTACCTTTTTTCCTTTTTTTTCCAAGGACCATATGAGGCATGTATCTCATGTTCTTCATCATTGCAATCACCTCATGGCTACAATAAGGGAACAAGTTGGTAGCTTACCTTTCATCCTTCAACCCATGGTCAGCCATATTTATGAACTTAAAGCCACTCATTTGAAGTTCACTCGAGTATTTCACGAGTAAGGCCTTCCCGCGAGATACCCGCGAAACATTCTGTTTTACTATTTTGTCATATCTGATACACCATGTCTCTTCTCACACTATATATACCCTCATTACCCACATATTGAAAGAAGTACTTTTCAGAGAGAAAACCCTAGCCACAACCCTTGAGAGTTAAAGATTGTCATACCCACAATCCTCTACACAATTCTTTGTGGTTTTCCTCAACTCCTACCTCTTCATATCTAAATCCTTGAGAGGTTGATAGCCCAAACACTTACCACACCCATTCTGAGTGTAAAGTGAGGTTTTGATGCTACTGGGAAGCATTGGAAGAAGCCATTTGTTTGGTGGATGCAATTGGGTTGAATTGTGTGATCCGAAGAGCTAGAGAAGAAAAGACTTCGTTAAGTCAGTTGGTAGCAGGAGCTTGGAGGGCTCGAGTACATAGGGTAGACTAGGCTTTGAAGGTCTTTTGTCATTCATGTACTCCAACTTATTCTCTAGTAGATCGATTTACCGCATGGAAGGTCGCGGAGAGGTTTTTCACCGAGATCTTTAGTTTCCTCTTCGATAACACATTGTGGTGTTATCCTGTGCTTTCATCTTTCTTCCCTACTCTTTTAGCTTTCATTTTACTGCTGCGTTTTGATGAATATGGCTTAGAGTAGTTTTATTGTTTGTTCGCTCGCATTTACTCTATTCCACACTTAGTTTAAGTTAGAGTAAAATCAACTGAGCCATAAGTTTTAATTTGGGGGGTCTAAACAGCTCTTGTTTTTACGCACAAATTTGAGCTTTCACAATCTTTGAGGGTACTAGAGGAAACCAAAGTCCTAGAGGAAGATTGGGTGAAACAAAGATATGAGCAATTGGCTTTGATAGATGAGAAGAAAGCTAGGGTGCAATACCATGCACAAGGATACCAAAAGAGGATTGCTAGAGCATTCAACATAAAAGTGAGACCTAGAAACCTTAAAGAAGGGGACTTGGTTCTAAAAGTGCTTGGAGATGAAACTTTTGATCCGAGAGGAAAGATGAAGCGAAGATGGTCGGGGACTTTTATTATTAAGAATATCATGTCAGGAAGTGCTACAAGAAAGATTTGGTTGGGGAAGAGATGCTTCGCCCAATCAACATGGATAGACTCTAAAGATACCACATTTGATAAAAGAAAAAAGAATAATAATAATAATAATAATAATAATAATAATAATAATAATAATAAAAGCTTGCTAGGTTGAAAATCCGAAAGGGTGGCTTAGGCAAAAGGACCCCGCTAGGTTGAAAACTTGAAAGGGCGATCTAGGCAAAAGATAGGGGCAAAGACCATGAGCATGGTGAAATATCCTTAAAGGACGTGATGGGCAAAAATTACATGGCATGGAAAAAAGAAAAGAAAAGGAAAAGAAAAAGAAAAATGATGACAATAAGCAAAGATAATAAATGGGTGGTTCTTTCATTGCTCAAATTAAAAGATAATAAATTGCTTCTATAAGGGATGTGGAACATTCCAATCCTTTATTAAATTTATAAGAAAAGACATGAGAATCATAAAGTGCAGAAAAGTAAAATTTGGGGCATATCAAGGTGGATGGTTAGTCTTTATTTCTTTTGATTGGACTTTTTTAAGCTTTCTTAGCAATGTGAACCTATTACATGACAACCCTAAGTCATTTCTCGTATCCAAATGTTGGATGAAGCAATTGATGTAACGACCCAAGGAAAAGCGCTAGCCACATCTGCGCTATACCTCAAAAGGACTAGTCACAATTGAGGCTCCTTGTAGTTGTTAATAAAGCCCAGATCTACCCAGTAAATACCCGATGTGGGACTCATCACACACCCACACACATCACACAATCAATCAATTAAATTGGGGCATCACAATCTCCCCCACTTAAATCCCTAACGTCCTCGTTAGGGCCCACTTTTGTGGGGTAGTGTCTCCGAGCCCACACGGGGTTACCGGGCCGGCTCTGATACCATAACTGTAACACCCCAAACCCAAAGCAAGGATTTAGATGTTTAACTTGTCTTAGAAATAATCAACAATGATATAATGGAACCGAGCGTAATATTAATCCTCAAATAAACTTCTATAATATCATCAGAGTTCCTTAATAATCCATAAAAAACAAAACAACAATATTATTCTTGTATGAAAAATCTCCAGATAACATCTCAACATAGTTCCAAAAAAAAATAATCTCATTATCCTGAAACAATTTTACTAAAACAACTCAGCAACTATCCAAGCTCCAAACGCAGTCATCAATCTAAGGCTCCACTGATCTACCACCAAAAGACACTCCATAACTCTAATCTGAAAGGATGGAAAAAGGGGGTGAGCTAGAGGCTCAATAAGAGACTACAAACATGAGGATGTCTTCCAAAACAAAACGATAATATCATTGACAAAATATAGTCCTCACAATACAATTACAATTAGTTTAAACTGTAATATAATTTATTCCATAAAGCTGTTAAAATAAAATATATCACTATAACGCTGTAAACATTAATACAATAATAACCACATTAATATGCCAATATGCACCAAATAGGTAGAAACACTTTATTTTGAAAATAAACACTTTTTCACCTAAAAGAACAGTAGCAAATAAACAGTAATTCAATATGAAAAATATTAGTCAAACACAGACAAAAGCTGCTAAACACTCGGTGGGTGATTTCCCATGGGAACAATAACACTAACCTCAAAGAGGCAACACTTGCTCCGAAGAGCAACAATAACACTGCACCACACCACACTAACACTACTTCGGCCGAAGACCAACACTTAACCCTGTGTTGGCAAATGTTGCAGACTATCTAGTTGACCATTTGAAACACTCTTGACATATACAGTTTCACAATAATATACAATAAATAATAGAGTTTGAGTATGTATAAAGCACAACAATGGTATAAGTCTTTGAAACTTCACTTTTTCAATTATGTGTATGTATATATATATATAAATATATTTTTACCACAATTATATATATACATATATATATAAATATATACGTCTTGAGAGACGTCATGTGTTGAAGTCTACTTACCTCTAGTGGCTAAACCAAGCTTTACTTCAATTGCTCGAAACAACGTCAACTAGAACCTAAATAATAATTAAATAATTCAATAAGAGCAGGTTCTTTAATAATCACAACGTCCTCTTGATAAAACAATTCCTCAGCCACTAAGAAGATTTGGCAAAATAAAATCAACATGTCTTTCTAATATACCCCAAACCTATTCTAGATTAAGATAATAGTATAGCATTCCCTAAACTAACATCTAAAATACTCATATATTTAATTGTAACGCTGCCCAAAATTGCAATTCTATACAATTCGGCCAACCATGTGAACTAAACCATCAAATGCACTAATAATTGTAATATATATATATATATATATATATATATATTCGGCAAAACCAATTGAATCCGTTTGAAACTATATGATATAAGCACTGCTTGAAGGATCATATATTACTCTTGCATGTAATATATGCAAGTTCTTTATATGGTTTCCTTTGATTCAATCCGAATATATATAAAGAATGCAATCCAATCCGCAAAAGCAATATACATTAAAAGTCATGGTTTCAATAAAGACAATTTATGCATATATATATATATTCAAGCCGCAACCCTAATCTATGATATATATATATGCCGCAACCCTAATCTAATATATATATATATATACACTCATCTTCACATGGCCGCCCCCTAATCTAATATATATATATACATTCTATATAATTCTTTCCTCTCTATATAGTTCTACCGCAACCCTAATTTATTATATTATTGTTATTTATTCGGCAAACCCATTTATACATTATTATCATTGAAATTCCAGCAAACACAATTGAAATTCCAGCAACCATCATTGAATTTCCAGCAAACTTAGTACTAACCCTAACACTAACATGTCAATGATGAAATCCCAGCAAAATAAAAGAAAAAAAGGCTTTCCTAGAATGATGCTTACCTCAAAACCAAGATGAAGTTGCTGGCTGCCCTGAAGTGCACAGCCTCCTATTCTTTTGTTTTTGAGAAACCCTAATTTTCTTTCATAATAAGCTGTTGCACTTGGGCTGAAAATTCAGAAGCCTATTTCAGGTTAAGGCTAATTTCACTTGGGCTGAAAATTTAGAAGCCCACTACAACTAAAATAAACTTCCAAGACCCACCTATATTCCCACTAAACTCATTAATATTATTTTTATTATTGTTATCATTATAAAAATCACAATATAAAATTAATTATCTCCTCCAAAATAATTAAGCAATTTATCATATCTACTCTCTAGAAGTAATTAAATTAAATTTAAATGAGACGGGTGTTACAATTGAAGCCTCTCATACGGCCATATCTAGAAGAGGTAAAAGAGTAGAAGAGACGGCATGAGTGAAAGGAAAAGAAAGAGAGGGAAAAAAAAAGTTTGAAGACAATAGAAGGAGCCTCGATGGGTTGAAAACCGAAAGACAATCCATTTAAAAGTTATAGGAATCCCGCTAGGTCAAAGACCTAGGCAAAAATTAGGGATTGTGAGAAGTGATTCATCCATTTTAACTTGATGGAATGGGAAGGTGCAAGGGAGAGACTAAAGGGACTACTCAAGACACAATTCAAGCACAGAGTTTCCAAGAATTTCCACAAGTTTGTAATTTAAGTACATATCCTAAATAAAAACATAAATGTAAAAGGTGTTCTTAAAATACAACCCAATGTCTCAAACCAAATATAAAGTGCGAGCATGTGTGTTGAAAAAAAAAAAAGTAAAAGCAATAAAATGAAAGTATGCTATGCTATGCTATGTTGTGTCTGTGTCTGTTTGTCTATCTGTCTGTAAGGACACCTAAAGTGCCTCTTCCTCGGCTGATTGCTTGGAATCGACTCTGAACCTCCCGCACCATTACCATCATCATCATTATCATCACTGGCATCCCTACTAGCATACTGTTGTCGTGAGTACTCAATCAACTCCAGCTTGAGATTTCTTGTAAGCTAAACAATCTCCTCATGCTCCTGAATAGTAGGGTGAATTTTGAAGGAAAAATTGTTAGAATAAGTGTTGGGATGCAAGAGTAGAAAAGAAAGAGAATATAGGGCTGAAACCTACAAAAAAGAATGGGATTAAATTCATGATTAGGTGAAAGGATTGGTAAAAAAGTGATATTGAATGCACCATAGGATGAAATGTGACATGGGATGATGTTAAAATTGCAAACAAATGATAAACGAATGAAATGTGAGCTAAAATGCCCAAACTAGGGTTTTTGCCTGGCACCATGCGTACATAGGATGGAACTTGCACGCACATAAACTAAAAAACAGATACACATATGCAAGAACAAGCCTACGTACGAATGAATCCAGACTGTGCACGTAAGAACAAGTCTGCGCGTGCAGGCCCGAACCTGCGCACATAGGAAGGAACAAAGAAGGGTGTTCTTTGATATTTTCCAAGTTTTCTCAATCAGAACTCAACCTAAGCACGTTTCTACCCCTCCTAAAGTGTTGTGTTTTTATCAAAACCCATCCCACAACAAAACTTAAGCATTTATAGGCCTAAAAACATATTAAAATGGAAGATCAAAGGAAAACTTGAAAAATGAGAAAAGTTTGAAAAACTTACTGATCCAGCCCTTGCACCCTCCGAAAGGTGTTGTTGTGATCTATAGGTCAAGGGATGAGCCACTGTTAGCCTTATTGCTCCATTCCAGTGGGTGAGATGGAAAACATCAGTGGAGAGGATATAAGAACTCTTTTTGGACTTGGGTGCCATTGAAAGATATGAGAGAGTTTGATAGAGAAGTTAAGATTGAAGAAGAAGATGAGGGTCAGATTATGAGGGGATGAGAGAGAGGCAAAAGGCTTTTGTAGAAAGAGTTTGAGAATGTGAAGAGATAAAGGAAGATGAAGAGAATGAAAAAAAAAAAACGGATGGTAACCGTTGGAGAAAAAAAATGAAAAGGCGGGAATATACCTGATGGCTAAACTACATGTAGTTTAGGCCTCCCTGCTAAACTATGTGTAGTTTAGCAAAAAATTTCCCAGGAGGCTAGAAATGCAAAGGAAAATTCAAAAAAACACTAAAAAATGACAGAAATGCCTTCAGTAGGCAAGGAGCATAAACACCTTTAGTAAGCATCCCCAGTGGATTGAAACCATCAAAAATATCCCTAGTGGACCGAAAGCATCCCCAGTGGGTTGAAACCATCAAAAATATCCCAGTGGACCGAAAGCATCAAAACATCCCTTAGTGGACTACAAATCATCATGAAAATTCCTCCGTGAGTTAAGATCATCAACTAAATCCCAAGCAAATCCAGTATCATGAACAGTCTCGCCCGCAGATCTAGGACACAGAAGTAGCTCCCTCAAGAGTTGCAAAACAAAATTTCTCTAGTAAAGTTCGGTAAAACCCTTTTGAGGGTGGAGTTAACATCAATCCTCTGTGAGTCACAAGATAGATGAAGATATTTATTCCCTAGTGGAAGAAAATTCCCTAGTGAACAACACACCATAAAAAATCCCCACTAAGCTACCCCCTCCTCAGTGGGCCGTACACCATCAAGGCTTCGTGGTAAGTCAAAATCATCACCAAAACATTGTTCAGCAAAATTATACTCCCAGTGAGTCTTCCAGCATCCCTAGTGGATCTTTCATCCAAAAATTGTCAAGTAAGTCAGAATACAGAACTTGTGCACATATCCTCCGAGAATTGAACATGCAGGCACAGATCCCATACAAGTCAGAATTCGTGCACATATACTCCAGGAATTGAACATGCAGGTATGGAACCCTATACAAGTTAGAAAGGAAGAACACAGAACTTATGTACATATCCTCGGGAATTGAACATGCAGGCACATCATACAGAATTCATGCACATATCCTACAGAAATTGAACATGCAGACGTGGTAGAAGAGGCAGATATAGAGATAGAGACCTAAGTCACCCTGAGGCAAGAGCCTCACCAGAACAGGGAGAGATAGAGATGGAAGACAAGTTCCACCTAGAGAAGATTGAGGCAAGAGCCCCAGATGGACACCACAGACATATATCCTTTTTAAGCTCGTAAGAGATCCCTTGTTTGTTTGTTTAAGGTCGTAAGAGCACTTTTGTTTGTTTTTTTCTTCTTAAGTGACTCTAGGACAGTGAGTCACTCGCTTTTTGCTTGCAATTCATAAAATAGGTTCTAAGATAGCAAAACTATCATTACTCATTTCCCAAGCAACAAAGGTAGGAATTTAGACATATGAATCCCACGCAGCTTTCTAGAGTTGCATTCTACCCCATATATGCATGATGTGTGTCGTGTGGGTGGGTTGGGCCCAAGCCGTACGTTGAAACAAATTGTTTTTCTCTTATTCTTTTGATTCCGTTAGCAAAGCTCATGAATCAAAAGAGGGACATTTGTAGACACCACATTTTGTACCCCTGACAACTCATGCCCCCGTTCCCCAATGATATTGAATTCTAAAACCCAAGGTTGGTGTAGGGCCCAATTAGATGATAAATTGACTTGAGAAATATTAAAATAAAAAATATAACTTTTAATGAGCAAATAAATCTATTTTTGGAAAAATAAAGCCAAGGAAACCCTCGCTATACGCATGCAAGAATTGACTTACGCACGCAGTTTTTGCATGCGCACAAAGGCTCAATCTTGCACACATAGCGAATTCTAGAAACTATACAAAGCAAGTTTTCTTCATTAATGTTTAGGTTTGGAATGAATCCCAGATCGTCTAGGAGTCATTCCAAACCCTTATTTTTGTTGGGAATCATTATGTTTGCATCCAATACAAAACATACGCAGCGGAAAATAAACGGATCTACTTCATTCGCTATTGATAACATTCACTATGTAAGTTTCAGAATATAAGAACAAGAGAGTGTACCTTGATGCGGTGAATTTCAAAACCGAATGAAGAAGTACTCGGGAATACTTTCAATCTTCACTCCAATTCCACTCGATGCCCAAGATGTGTGGTCTCTCAATCAGTTCTATGTTTCTAGAGAGAATATGAAAGAGTGTCTCTCTTCCTTATTTTTTTTATTATTATGATAAAACATACAAACCATTTTATTCTATATAAAATTCTGTATGTTTCTCTCCACATAACTGATTAACTAATTGGGCTAGCCTTTTGGGCTTTCCCAATTGGGCTTTAGTGTGTGGCTTGGAGTGGGACCAAAAGGGAACAAATAAGACACTAGCTCCAATGGGCCTTGGGCTTTTCTGTCAACTCTTGACAAGTCCAAAGTTACCATTAATTATATTTAATACCACTATATAAATATAATTGCACTCTAGGCCTCATTAATAAATTATATCCCAAGACTTTATTATACATGCAACCCCTTCATAAAATATTCGTAGTAACACAAAGTCATGAATACAGACTGCCACTTTGTAAATTACTACATCTTAATCCTTGAGTACCCGGTTTAATCCTTTTAAGTTATTCACCATATATTTATGAAATCCAATTTCATAAATATATACTTTAGTCTTACTAAAGTGGTTAGGCCTAACTCTCTGAATAACTGTACCCATTAAACTTATCTCAAGGGAATATTTTGTATCTCCGTTAAGAGACTATGAATTCCATCTTGAGAATATATGTTCCATCAACACTAAGTGTGGCTGCTCAACATATTGAGGTTTTGACCGTTACTTTAGATCTCACTCCTGATATATCAAAGCAACCTACATTTCATGATCAGGTCCATTATTCTCTCAGGATTAAGAGTTCATGTGAATACAAGTCGTGAGATTTATTATTCAATTGACAGTCGTTAGGAGAATAATAAATCTCACAGCGGTCCTGTTCAATATGTCTTAACTCTTAAAACATATCAACATATTAACTAGAAGTCACCACTTCCATGATCAAGACAAATCATCGTAGTTAATATGTTATAGTCTTTGCAAATGAAATGCCCAATTTCATCACCGACTACGAACCAAAATTCTGAGTTTACAAAGAACTTGTGATCTATATCTTCTGTGACTAAATCACATAAATCACATACTATGCATCTCATGGACTATTTGATAATGTCCGAATATTCATGTTACCATTATTTTAGATAAGAATAAAACAACTTTATTAAACATAATATTAAGTCATACATCATTTCTCAAATAATGTCATACATAATATCATACATAGCATCATACAATAGGATTTAAGGGCACATATCCTAACAATCTCCCACTTGCCCTAAAGACTATTGTGCACTAATCTAACTCCCATTCCTTCCAAATGTGACTCGATGGTCCTTTGAGGCAAGGCTTTGGTAAAGGGATCTGCTAGATTATTTGCACTTTCAATCTTTGCAACCACCACATCTCCACGAGCAACAATGTCTCGAATGATGTGGTACTTCCTCTCAATGTGCTTTCCTTTCTTGTGATTCCTTGGATCTTTGGATTGTGCAACTGCTCCACTATTGTCACAAAACAATGTGATAGGAACTTGCTCCATTCTCACTACACCAAGATCAGAAAGGAATTTCTTGAGCCAAATAGCTTCCTTTGCCGCCTCACAAGTAGCAACATATTCAGCTTCCATGGTGGAGTCCGCAATACAAGATTGCTTAACACTCCTCCAACTTATGGCTCCACCTCCCAAGGTGAAAACACATCCTGACGTGGACTTTCTGAAATCTAGATCTGATTGAAAGTCTGAATCTGTATAGCCAATGGGAATCAAATCCTCACAACGGTAAACAAGCATATAATCTCTCGTTCTCCGTAGATACTTGAGAATATGCTTTACAGCTTGCCAATGTTGTGGTCCTAGATTTGATTGATATCGGCTGACCATGCCAACTGAAAAACAGATATCTGGTCTAGTACAAAGCATGGCATACATGAGACTTCCTACTGCAGAAGCATAAGGAACTTGTCTCATCATTTCTACTTCCTCTTGAGTCTTAGGCCTTTGGTCATCAGACAGAGGAACTCCATGTCTGAAAGGAAGTAATCCTTTCTTGGAGTTTTGCATGCTAAACCGTTCTAAAACCTTATCTATATATCCAGCTTGTGATAAGCCTAACATCTTATTCTTACGATCTCGCCAAAGCTTGATCCCTAGAATAAAATTAGCCTCACCCAAGTCCTTCATATCAAATTGGCTTGACAACCAAACCTTGACTGATGACATTACACCTACATCGTTTCCAATGAGTAGAATATCATCAACATAAAGCACTAGGAACATTACTACTTTGTCTTGATGTCTTTTGTACACACATGGTTCATCAAGATTTTGTTCAAAACCAAATGATTTGATTGCTTGATCAAATCTGATGTTCCATGACCTAGATGCTTGTTTAAGTCCATAAATGGACCTATTCAACTTGCATACCATATGCTCTTGGTTCTTTGCTATGAAACCTTCTGGTTGCATCATATAGATTTCCTCTTCAAGATTGCCATTAAGAAATGCAGTCTTGACATCCATTTGCCAAATCTCATAATCATAATGAGCGGCAATGGATAAGAGAATTCTGATAGACTTAAGCATTGCTACTGGTGAAAAGGTTTCCTCATAATCTATACATTCTTTTTGAGTATACCCTTTTGCCACTAGCCTTGCTTTAAAGGTTTCAACCTTTCCATCTATCCCTTTCTTCCTCTTGTAAACCCATTTGCAACCAACAGGTTTAATGCCGTTAGGCGCCTTTACAAGATCCCAAACTTGATTGGAATACATGGAATCTAATTCTGATTTCATAGCTTGAACCCAATGATGTGCATCTATATCATTCATTGCTTCTTCATAAGTGTAAGGATCAGTTTCGGCCTCCTCTGAGATAGCCTCATAAGTCTCTCCAAGACCTATGAATCTTATAGGTGGCCTAACATTCCTCCCACTACGACGAGGCAACTGTGTACTAGACATCTCATGAGTAGTATCTTGTGGCGTATCCAATACAGCCACATCATTCCTAGTTTCAACCATTGGTTGTTCAATTACAGGTTCATTCATTTCAGCCAAGACAACTCTACTTCTAGGAGTAAAATTATTCATATAGTCATTTTCCAAGAATTTAGCATTTGTACTAACAAAAACTTTGTTATCTTTATGACTATAGAATAAATAACCCCTAGTTTCTTTTGGATAACCCACAAGCAAACATATTTCTGATTTTGGTTCCAACTTATCAGACTTCGCTTTTAACACATGTGCTGGACAACCCCAAATGTGAAGATATTTCATACTAGGCTTACGCCCACTCCACAATTCCATGGGTGTTTTGGGAACAGATTTTGATGGCACTAGATTCAAAAGATGTATTGCTGTATCTAAGGCATAACCCCAAAAAAGAAATAGGTAAAGTTGAGTAACTCATCATGGACCTAACCATTTCTAAAAGAGTCCTATTCCTTCTTTCCGCTACACCATTTTGTTGGGGAGTTCCAGGTGCAGTCAATTGGGATACAATCCCATTTTGTGTTAAGTAATCCTTGAAATTCCCAAGAAGGTATTCGCCACCACGATCAGATCGAATGGCCTTTATGTGTTTACCCAATTGATTCTCAACTTCAGCCCTAAACTCTTTGAACTTTTCAAAAGTTTCGGACTTCCGTCTCATTAGGTACACATAACCAAATCTAGAGTAATCATCGGTGAAAGTGATGAAGTACTCATAACCTCCTTTTGCTTGGGTTGACATAGGACCACAAACATCCGTATGAACTAATTCTAGCAACTCTTGGGCTCTTCTACATTTTGCATTAAAAAGTCGTTTGGTCATTTTGCCTTCCAAACAAGATTCACAAACTGGAAATTCATCAAAGTCCAATGGCTCTAAGAGACTATCTTTGATCAGTCTTTGAATTCTACTTGGATTAATATGACCCAAACGCAAGTGCCGAAGATATGCATCATTAGTAGAAGGAAACTTTCTCTTTAATGATTTTACATGAGAGTTATTATCTAATTCAGAATTATATAATTCATGCTTTTCAGGAGTTAAAATATAAAGACCATCCACAATATTGCCAGAACAAATAAAGGTTTTACCCTTCTTTATTACAACATTGTCTTTAAGGATAACACAGTATCCACTTTTACCTAAATAAGTTGCAGAAATTAAATTCCTACGAACATTAGGTACATACAGACAGTCTTGCAATATTAAAACTCTAGTTTCAAAGCATAAATTAAAAACTCCAATAGCTACAACTGGAATCCTACTCCCATCAGCCAAGGTCAGAAACAACTCTCCTTCTTTAAGTCTTTTGGTCTCCTGGAACCCCTGCAAAGAATTGCATATATGATTAGTACAACCTGAATCCACACACCAGGAATCCGTGGGATTCTGTACCAAACATATTTCAAGGAGAAATGAGCTATTCATACCCTTATTAACGGCAGCCTTGAACTTTGGACAATTCCTCTTCCAATGTCCTTTTTCACCACAATGGAAACATTTTCCTTTCAGCTTCTTTCCTTTGTCGACAACCCCTAAGACAATTTGTTTACCCTCTTGCTTAGTGAAGTCCTTCTTCTTCTTCTTCTTACCCTTGCCTTTCGACTTAGGTTGAGAAGTAGAAGCTTCACCCACATTGGCTTCAACATTAGAAGTACCAAGGATGCCTTCCGCCGCTACCAACTCATTCATTAATTCAGACAAAGTATTAATCTTTTTGTTCATGTTATAATTAAGTCTGAATTCCTTGAATGATTCCGGTAGTGACTGGAGTATCATATCCACTTGGGATTCTCCATCAATGTCGGCACCCAAAACTTCCAATGTGTTCAAATTAGAGATCATTGTAAGACAATGTTCTCTCACTGAACTACCTTCAGCCATTTTGGTATTATAAATTTATCTCATGGTTTCTTGCCTTGCAGAACGGCCTTGCTCACCAAACATCTCCTTCAGACTTTGCATAATGTCCGAAGCTAGTTCTACATCCTGCATTTGATGCTGTAGAACATTTGAGATGGACGCTAGGATGTAGCACTTGGCCATTTCATTAGATTTCTGCCAACGATCATATCGTTGTTTTTCCTCAGGAGGAGCATCTAATGAAGGAAAGCTAGGACATGGTTGAGTAAGCACATATTTGTGCTCTTCAGCTGTGAGAACTATGTCCAAGTTTCTTTTCCAGTCAACATAATTGGTTCTAGTCAGTTTGTTTTGATTAAGAATGCTAACAAGTGGGCTAAATGATGCCATGTTCAAATCTGAAAATAATAAACATGAATATAATAAGTAAACTGGACATTATCAATTTAGCATATAAACATATAATATGGAACCTTAATAAAACCATAATATAATATATGCAACGACAACCCAATCCCGCAATTAATATTCCTCGGTAGCGAGGTCATACCAATCACTATGATTAAGCAAGGATTATCCTCATTATTAATGCTATCATAGTAACTCTTACCAAACAAAAATAATGTGCCGCTTATTCTTTAGCCTCTAAGTGATAATGACATAGCTCCGTAGGGAGGTTAACATCATACTTAGTCTAGTGTACACCATTGTCTAGAATCAATGTGAGTCACCAAGTAACTCCACGGTAGCGTGGTCGCTCTCAATGTAAACACACACTTCATCTATCATTAAGAAGTTTAACCTATAGTACCATGAATTAAACACCCTCCGTAGGGAGCAAGGCATATACACCAAGGCTAGGTGATTAATCACACTACTATAAACTGACAATGGAGGCCGTGAGATCCAAACCTTGTATCTCTCTCCCACTAGATATTTTAAATTAAAGGTTTTTATCTTTTAAACATGCATAAACTAATTATACACAACCTTGAAAACACTTAGAAAAAATTCTGATTTTCTTTCTTTCGATCGATCGAATGTGCCCCTCGATCAATCGAAAAAATTAAACAATTCGAACTAAACCTTCTGTCTGATTCGATTGATACTCAATCGCCTCTCGATCGATCGAAAATAAAATTCGATCGATCGACTAGCAATCGAATATTAATCAATTCAAAAGGATAAGTCTCTGTTTCACTCGATCGATCGAAAGTAAATTTCGATCGATCGAAACTCGTGAAACTCGAATTTCCAGAATTTCTTCTAAGGCAGTTTTCAACAGTTTTGCATGAACAAACAACCATCATACGAAAATGATAGACAGAAATTGATATCAAAACTGAAACCTATTGATGCTATAGCCTTAAAGATCAATTTAACATTCTTAAATTCATATTTAAACAACATCATAACATCAATATCAGTTTTTATCAAATCATAGTTTCAACAACCATGCAGAAAATTAACTGTATAATCCTCTATCAACTTGAAACTATTTTCTCTAATTCCTAAACGAACAAAAACATGTTATACAGATTCGAAATGAAGACCGCTCTGATACCAATGTTGGGAATCATTATGTTTGCATCCAATACAAAACATACGCAACGGAAAATAAACGGATCTACTTCATTCGCAATTGATAACATTCACTATGTAAGTTTCAGAATATAAGAACAAGAGAGTGTACCTTGATGCGGTGAATTTCAAAACCGAATGAAGAAGTACTCGGGAATACTTTCAATCTTCACTCCAATTCCACTCGATGCCCAAGATGTGTGGTCTCTCAATCAATTCTATGTTTCTAGAGAGAATATGAAAGAGTGTCTCACTTCCTTATTTTTTTTATTATTATGATAAAACATACAAACCATTTTATTCTATATAAAATTCTGTATGTTTCTCTCCACATAACTGATTAACTAATTGGGCTAGCCTTTTGGGCCTTCCCAATTGGGCTTTAGTGTGTGGCTTGGAGTGGGACCAAAAGGGAACAAATAAGACACTAGCTCCAATGGGCCTTGGGCTTTTCTGTCAACTCTTGACAAGTCCAAAGTTACCATTAATTATATTTAATACCACTATATAAATATAATTGCACTCTAGGCCTCATTAATAAATTATATCCCAAGACTTTATTATACATGCAACCCCTTCATAAAATATTCGTAGTAACACAAAGTCATGAATATAGACTGCCACTTTGTAAATTACTATATCTTAATCCTTCAGTACCCATTTTAATCCTTTTAAGTTATTCACCATATATTTATGAAATCCAATTTCATAAATATATACTTTAGTCTTACTAAAGTGGTTAGGCCTAACTCTCTGAATAACTGTACCCATTAAACTTATCTCAAGGGAATATTTTGTATCTCCGTTAAGAGACTATGAATTCCATCTTGAGAATATATGTTCCATCAACACTAAGTGTGGCTTCCCAACATATTGAGGTTTTGACCGTTACTTTAGATCTCACTCCTGATATATCAAAGCAACCTACATTTCATGATCAGGTCCATTATTCTCTCAGGATTAAGAGTTCATGTGAATACAAGTCGTGAGATTTATTATTCAATTGACAGTCGTTAGGAGAATAATAAATCTCACAGCGGTCCTGTTCAATATGTCTTAACTCTTAAAACATATCAACATATTAACTAGAAGTCACCACTTCCATGATCAAGACAAATCATCGTAGTTAATATGTTATAGTCTTCGCAGATGAAATGCCTAATTTCATCACCGACTACGAACCAAAATTCTGAGTTTACAAAGAACTTGTGATCTATATCTTCTGTGACTAAATCACATAAATCACATACTATGCATCTCATGGACTATTTGATAATGTCCGAATATTCATGTTACCATTATTTTAGATAAGAATAAAACAACTTTATTAAACATAATATTAAGTCATACATCATTTCTCAAATAATGTCATACATAATATCATACATAGCATCATACAATAGGATTTAAGGGCACATATCCTAACAATTTTCACACTATAAGTAGCTTTACATGATATATTTTCAAAATACACAGAAATCCCACGAGAAAACAAAAAGATTCACTAGAAATAGTGAATCAAAGAGGGAGCTTTTCAAAAAACATCATCAAGTCAATTTTCTCTTGACTAGGGCCTTTTCTGGCCTTGGTCTTTGAGTTTAAGATTACTAATCATTCATTTATTGAATTGTGAATATATTTGACTAAAGGGAATGGTAAAAAATCAAGCTTGAAGGGCTTTTGTTTGAGGTATTAGTTTCAAACTTTTCTTTTACTTTTCCTTTCTTTTCTGCTTTTTAATCTTTTTGTCTGCTTTAGTTTTTTTAGTTTTATGTTTTAATATGTTTATCTAGCTTAGGCTTATGTAGTTGTATGTTTTAAAAGCATAATAGGATATTAGATTTATCATTTATCATTTTGTTGTGTTTCTAGGGTCTCTGGGTACAAACCCACATGCGCATAATCTTGTCTGCACAAGCAGGCTTGATTATGTGCACGCAGGGTTGTTCATGCGTGTGCATGAACTAGCCCAGAAACCCTAATTTTGTTTTATCTATTTTTGCTTCTATTTTAACATGTAATACTGTTGGGCTTTTGTTTCACATGTTTAATTACTTGTTTTCACATGTTAGAATTAGGGTTTTATTGTTTTAATGCCATAAACATATTCATATATTTACGCATAATGCCATAGGTGCTGAGTTGCTGCAAGGTAAGTAAAGGTATGTCATGCATTCACAATGTACATCCATGGTTAGGTTTGATGATATAATTGTGATCTTTATGTTGGGATAAGTGCCCTTAAATCTTTTTCTATGATACTATGTATGATATTATGTTTGACATTATGTGAGAAATGATGTTTGACTTAATATTGTGATTAATAAAGTTGCTTTATTCTTATCTAAAATGATGGTAACATGAATATTCAGACATTATCATATAGTTCATGAGATGCATAGTATGTGATTTATGTAATTTAGTCACAGAAGATATAGATCACAAGTTTTTTGTAAACTGAGAATTTTGGTTCGTAGTCGGTGATGAAACTGGGCATTGCATTTGTGAAGACTATAACATATTAGCTAAGATGATTGTCGTGATCATGGAAGTGGTGACTTCTAGTTGATATGTTGATATGTTTTAAGAGTTAAGACATATTGAACTGGACCGCTATGAGATTTATCATTCTTTTAACTACTGTCAATTGAATAAAAAATCTCACGACTTCTATTCACATGAACTCTTAATCCCGAGAGAATAATGGACCTGATTATGAAATGTAGGTTGTTTTGGTATATCAGGAGTGAGATCTAAAGTAACGGTCATAACCTTAGTATGTTGGGCAGCCACATTTAGTGTTGATCGAACATTTATTCTCAAGATGGAATTCATAGTTTCTTAACGGAGATATAAAGTATTCCCTTGAAATAAGTTTAATGGGTTCAGTTATTCAGAGAGTTAGGCCTAACCACTTTAGTAAGACTAAAGTATATATTTATGAAGTTAGATTTCATAAATATATGATGAATAACTTAAAAGGATTAAACCGAGTACTCAAGGATTAAGATGTAGTAATTTACAAAGTGGCAGTCTATATTCATGACTTTGTATTACTACGAATATTTTATGAAAGGGTTGCATGTATAATAAAGTCTTGGGATATAATTTATTAATAAGGCCTAGAGTGCAATTATATTTATATAGTGGTATTAAATATAATTAATGGTAACTTTGGACTTGTCAAGAGTTGACAGAAAAGCCCAAGGCCCATTGGAGCTAGTGTCTTATTTGTTCCATTTTGGTCCCACTTCAAGCCACACACTAAAGCCCAATTGGGAAAGCCCAAAAGGCTAGCCCAATTAGATAATCAGTTATGTGGAGAGAAACATACAGAATTATATATTATAATAAAATGGTTTGTATGTTTATGTATGCAAGAGAGAGACTCCTTCATATTCTCTCTAAAATAAGCACATAAAACTGATTGAGAGACCACACATCTTGGGCATCAAGTGGAATTAGAGTGAAGATTAAAAGTGTTCCCAAGTACTTCTAATCTTTTTTTTGAAATTCCCCATACTAAGGTACACTCTCTTATTCTTATATTCTGAAATTTATATTGCACATGTTATCTTTTGCGAATGAAGTAGATCCGTTAATTTTCCGCTGCGTATGTTTTGTATGCGATACGAACATGTTATTATCCTACAATTGGTATTAGAGCCAGGTTTTTATTTCGAATCTGTATAACATGTTTTGTGAGTTTTGGAGTTAGAGATAATAGTTTCTTCATGCTAGAAGATTTTATATGCATTTAATTTTCTGCATGGTTGTTGAAACTATGATTTGATAAAGATTGATATTGATGTTATGATGTTGTTTAAATTTGAATTTAAGTATGTTAAATTGATTTTTAAGGCTATAGCATCAATAGATTTCAGTTTTGATATCAAATTCTGCATATCATCTTCATATGGTAATTGTTTGTTCATGAAAAATTGTTGAAAACTGTTTCCAACTATTCTGGAAAAACTGAAAACACAGGGTTTTTGTGGGTTATCTTCTCGCGAAGTTACTCGCGAAAAATGATTTTGAAGACAAAAACTTTTTGCGGGTAAGCTTTACTCACGAAACAGTCTCGAGACAGTAGCAAAAGTTTCTGTCTGATTTTTGGTGTTTTCAATTTTTTCCTTTACTCATTTTCGTGGGAAGCGCTTAGTCGTGGGATACCCGTGAGACAGTCGCGAAAGTTTCTGTCTAAATTTTGTGTTTAGTTAGGAAAAGTTCTTAGTATAAAGTGCAAGGCTGTGTATAATTAGTTTATGCATGTTTAAAAGATAAAACCTTTAATTTAAAACATCTAGTGGGAGAGAGATTCAAGGGTTGGATCTCACGGCCTCCATTGTCGGTTTATAGTAGTGTGATTAAGCACCTCGCCTTGGTGTATATGCCTTGCTCCCTTCGGAGGGTGTTTAATTTATGGCACTACAGGTTAAACTTCTTAATGATAGATGAAGTGTGTTTTTACATTAAGAACGACCACACTTCCATGGAGTTACTTGGTGACTCACATTGATTCTAGGCAATGGTATACACTAGACTAAGTATAATGTTAACCTCTCTTCGGAGCTATGTCATTATTACTTAGAGGCTGAAGGTAAAGCGGCAAATTATTTTTGTTTGGTAAGAGTTACCATGATAGCATTAATAATGAGAATAATTCTCGCTTGATCATAGTGATCGATATGACCTCGCTTCCGAGGAATATTAATTGCAGGATTGAGTTGTCGTTGCATATATTATATTATGGTTTTATTAAGGTTCCATATTATATGCTTATATGCTAAATTGATAATGTCCAGTTTACTTATTATATTCATGTTTATTATTTTCAGATTTGAACATGGCATCATTTAGCCCACTTGTTACTATTCTTAATAAAAACAAACTGACTGGATCCAACTATGTTGACTGGAAAAGAAATTTGGACATAGTTCTCACTACTGAAGAGCACAAATATGTGCTTACTCAACCATGTCCTAGCTTTCCTTCATTAGATGCTCCTCTTGAGGAAAAACAACGATATGATCATTAGTAGAAATCTAATGAAATGGCCAACTGCTATATCCTAGTGTCCATCTCAAATGTTCTACAGCATCAAATGCAGGATGTAGAAGTAGCTTCGGACATTATGCTAAGTCTGAAGGAGATGTTTGGTGAGCAAGGCCGTTCTGCAAGGCAAGCAACCATGAGGCAAATTTATAATACTAAAATGGCTGAAGGTAGTTCAGTGAGAGAACATTTTCTTACAATGATCTTTAATCTGAATACATTAGAGGTTTTAGGTGACGATATTGATGGAGAATCCCAAGTGGATATGATGCACCAGTCACTACCAGAATCATTCAAGGAATTCAGACTTAATTATAACATGAACAAAAAGATTTATTTTTTGTCTGAATTAATGAATGAGTTAGTAGCGGCGGAAGGCATCCTTGGTACTTCTAGTGTTGAAGCCAATGTGGGCGAAGCTTCTACTTCTCAACCTAAGTCGAAAGGCAAGGGTAAGAAGAAGAAGAAGAAGAATGACTTCACTAAGCAAGAGGGTAAACAAATTGCCTTAGGAGTTGCCGACAAAGGAAAGAAGCTTAAAGGAAAATGTTTCAATTGTGGTGAGAAAGGACATTGGAAGAGAAATTGTCCAAAATTCAAAGCTACCAATAATAAGGGTATGAA
This sequence comes from Lithocarpus polystachyus, assembly GCA_033629205.1. NCBI lineage: Eukaryota > Viridiplantae > Streptophyta > Magnoliopsida > Fagales > Fagaceae > Lithocarpus > Lithocarpus polystachyus. Next base: position 51,159,719 of record CM066164.1, read on the forward strand.
TAGCTCATTCCTCCTTGAAATATGTTTGCTACAAAATCCCACGGATTCCTGGTGTGTGGATTCAGGTTGTACTAATTATATCTGCAGTTCTTTGTAGGGGTTCCAGGAGACCAGAAGGCTTAATGAAGGGGAATTGTTTCTTACTTTGGCTGATGGGAGCAGGATTCCAGTTGTAGCTGTTGGTGTTTATAGTTTATATTTTGAGTCAAGAGTTTTAATATTAGATGACTGTCTGTATGTGTCTAATGTTCGTAGGAATTTAATTTCTGCAACTTATTTGGGTAAAAATGGATATTGTGTTATCCTTAAAGACAATGTTGTAATAAAGAAGGATAAAATGTTTATCTGTTTGGGCAATATTGTGGATGGTCTTTATTTTTTAACTCCTGATAAGCATGAATTATACAATTCTAAATTAGATAATAACTCTCATGTAAAATCATTAAAGAGAAAGTTTCCTTCTACTAATGATGCATATCTTTGGCACTTGCGTTTGGGTCATATTAATCCAAATAGAATTCAAAGACTGATTAAAGATGGTCTCTTAGAGCCATTGGACTTTGATGAATTTTCAGTTTGTGAATCTTGTTTGGAAGGCAAAATGACTAAGCAACATTTTAATGCAAAAGGTAGAAGAGCCCAAGAGTTGCTTGAATTAGTTCATATGGATGTTTGTGGTCCTATGCCAACCCAGGCAAAAGGAGGTTATGAGTACTTCATCACTTTCACCGATGATTACTCAAGATATGGTTATGTGTACCTAATGAGATGGAAGTCTGAAACCTTTGAAAAATTCAAAGTGTTTAGGGCTGAAGTTGAGAATCAATTGGATAAATACATAAAGTCCATTCGATCTGATCGTGGTGGTGAATACCTTCTTGGGGATTTCAAGGATTACTTAACTCAAAACGAGATTGTATCCCAATTGGCTGCACTTGGAACTCCTCAACAAAATGGTGTAGCAGAAAGGAGGAATAGGACTCTTTTAAAAATGGTTAAGTCCATGATGAGTTACTCAACTTTATCTATTTCTTTTTGGGGTTATGCCTTAGATACAACAATACATCTTTTGAATTTAGTTCCATCAAAATCTGTTCCCAAAACACCTATAGAATTGTGGAGTGGGCGTAAGCCTAGCATAAAGTATCTCCACATTTGGGGTTGTCCAGCACGTGTTAAAAAGGAAGCCTGATAAGTTAGAACCAAAATCAAAAGTGTGTTTGCTTGTGGGTTATCTAAAAGAAACTAGGGGTTATTTATTCTATAATCGTAAAGATAACAAAGTTTTTGTTAGTACAAATGCTAAATTCTTGGAAAATGACTATATGAATAATTTTACTCCTAGAAGTAAAGTTGTCTTGGCTGAAATGAATGAACCTGTAATTGAACAACTAATGGATGAAACTAGAGATGATGTGGCTGTATTGGATACACCACAAGATACTACTCTTGAGATGTCTAGTACACAGATGCCTCGTCGTAGTGGGAGGAATGTTAGGCCACCTATAAGATTCATAGGTCTTGGACAGACTTATGAAGCTATCTCAGAGGAGGCCAAAACCGATCCTTACACTTATGAAGAAGCAATGAATGATATAGATGCACATCATTGGGTCCAAGCTATGAAATCTGAATTAGATTTCATGTATTCCAATCAAGTTTGGGATCTTGTAAAGGCGCCTAACGGCATTAAACCTGTTGGTTGCAAATGGGTTTACAAGAGGAAGATAGGGATAGATGAAAAGGTTGAAACCTTTAAAGCAAGGCTAGTGGCGAAAGAGTACACTAAAAAAGAAGGTATTGATTATGAAGAAACCTTTTCACCAGTAGCAATACTTAAATCTATCAGAATTCTCTTATCCATTGCTGCTCATTATGATTATGAGATTTGGCAAATGGATGTCAAGACTGCATTTCTTAATGGCAATCTTGAAGAGGAAATCCATATGAAGCAACCAGAAGGTTTCATAGCAAAGAACCAAAAGCATTTGGTATGCAAGTTGAATAGGTCCATTTATGGACTTAAGCAAGCATCTAGATCATTAAATATCAGATTTGATCAAGCAATCAAATCGTTTGGTTTTTAACAAAATCTTGATGAACCATGTGTGTACAAAAGACATCAAGACAAAGTAGTAATGTTCCTAGTGCTTTATGTTGATGATATTCTACTCATTGGGAATGATGTAGGTGTAATGTCATCTGTAAAGGTTTGGTCGTCAAGCCAATTTGATATGAAGAACTTAGGTGAGGCTAACTTTATTCTAGGGATCAAGCTTTGGCGAGATCTCAAAAATAAGATGTTAGGCTTATCACAAGCTAGATATATAGATAAGGTTCTAGAGTGGTTTAGCATGCAAAACTCCAAGAAAGGATTACTTCCTTTTAGACATAGAGTACCTCTGTCTAATGACCAAAGGCCTAAGACTCAAGAGGAAGTAGAAATGATGAGACAAGTTCCTTATGCTTCTGCAGTAGGAAGTCTCATGTATGCCATGCTTTGTACTAGACTAGATATTTGCTTTTCAATTGGCATGGTCAGTCGATATCAATCAGATCTAGGACTACAACATTGGCAAGCTGTAAAGCATATTCTCAAGTATCTATGGAGAATGAGAGATTATATGCTTGTTTACCATTGTGAGGATTTGATTCCCACTGACTATAGAGATTAAGACTTTCAATCGGATCTAGATTTCAGAAAGTCCACGTCAGGATGTGTATTCACCTTGGGAGGTGGAGCCATAAGTTGGAGGAGTGTTAAGCAATCTTGTATTGTCGACTCCACCATAGAAGAAGAATATGTTGCTGAGAATGGAGCAAGTTCCTATCACATTGATTTGCGACAATAGTGGAGCGGTTGCACAATCTAAAGATCCAAGGAATCACAAGAAAGGAAAGCACATTGAGAGAAAGTACCACATCATTCGAGACATTGTTGCTCGTGGAGATGTGGTGGTAGCAAAGATTGAAAGTGCAAATAATCTAGCAGATCCCTTTATCAAAACCTTACCTCAAAGGATCTTCGAGTCCCATTTGGAGGGAATGGGTGTAACACCCCAAACCCAAAGCAAGGATTTAGATGTTTAACTTGTCTTAGAAATAATCAACAATGATATAATGGAACAGAGCGTAATATTAATCCTCAAATAAACTTCTATAATATCATCAGAGTTCCTTAATAATCCATAAAAACAAAACAACAATAGTATTCTTGTATGAAAAATCTCCAGATAACATCTCAACATAGTTCCAAAAAAATAATCTCATTGTCCTGAAACAATTTTTCTAAAACAACTCAGCAACTATCCAAGCTCCAAACGCAGTCATCAATCTAAGGCTCCACTGATCTACCACCAAAAGACACTCCATAACTCTAATCTGAAAGGATGGAAAAAGGGGTGAGCTAGAGGCTCAATAAGAGACTACAAACATGAGGATGTCTTTCAAAACAAAAATTTAATATCATTGACAAAATATAGTCATCACGATACAATTAAAATTAGTTTAAACTGTAATATAATATATTCTATAAAGCTGTGAAAATAAAACACTTCACTATAACGCTGTAAACATTAATAAAATAATAACCACATTTATATGCCAATATGCACCAAATAGGTAGAAACACTTTATTATGAAAATAAACAATTTTCCACCTGAAAGAACAGTAGCAATTAAACAGTAATCCCATATGAAAAATATTAGTCAACCACAGACAAAAGCTGCTAAACACTCGGTGGGTGATTTCCCATGGGAACAATAACACTAACCTCAAAGAGGCAACACTAGCTCCGAAGAGCAACAATAACACTGCACCACACCACACTAACACTACTTCGGCCGAAGACCAACACTTAACCCTGTATTGGCAAAGGTTGCAGACTGTCTAGTTGACCATTTGAAACAATTCTTAACAAATACAATTTCATAATAACATACAATAGATAATAAAATTCGAGTATGTGCAAAGCACTAACAATAATAGTATAAGTTTTTGGAACTTCATCTTGCAATTATATACATATATAGATAAATATATATTTTTACCACGTGTATAAATATATAAATATATATGTCCTGAAAGACGTCATGTGCTGAAGTCTACTTACCTCTAGTGGCTAAACCAAGCTTCACTTCAATTGCTCGAAACAACGTCAACTAGAACCTAAATAATAATTAAACAATTCAATAAGGGCAGGTTCTTTAATAACCACAAAGTCCTCTTGATAAAACAATTCCTCAACCACTATGAAGATTCGGCAAGGTAAAAATTTAACATATATTTCTAACATACCCCCAAACCTATTCCAGTTTAAAAATAATTGTAAAGCATTCCCTAAACTAACATCTAAAATACTCATATATATAATTGTAAAGCTGCCCACAATTGCAAACCCTTTTCAATTCGGCCAACCATGTGAACTAAACCATCAAATGCACTAATAATTGTAATATATATATATATATATATATATTCGGCAAAACCAAATGAATCCGTGTACTATACGATATAAGCACTGCTTGAAGAATCATATATTACTCTTGCATGTAATATATGCAAGTTCTTTATATGGGTCCCTTTGATTCAATCCGAATATATAAAAAGAATGCAATCCAACCGACCTTTGCATCGCAAAGCTTGGAGTGAAAATTATCATTGATGGCAACTGTTCTATAACTGCCATGTTATTGCACCGCTTGGCATCTTGTCTTGGTAATATATATATAAATATTGATATTCGGCCAACAATGAATTCAAATCGTGACAATCAGCTATATATATATATATCTATACATACTTATATATAAATCTAATAGCACAAATCACTATTTCAGCCAACAACGTGAATGTGAAATTCCAGCAAAACACAATTTCAGCAATCTCAATACCACAAAATCGAATATCAGTTGCTGAAAATTACCTTGATGTCGTCTTGTCAGTTTGGCAGAATTTCTTTCACAGCCGCTTCCAGTTTCAAGGGTCTCTTTCTCCACCTTTCACATAGGAAACCCTAATTTTAATTTCATTATAAAGCTGTTGCACTTGGGCTGAAAGTTTAGAAGCCTATTCCATGATAAGGCTAATTTCAGTTGGGCTGAAAATTTAGAAGCCCACTACACTAAAATAAACTTCCAAGACCCACTTATATTCCCACTAAACACCTTAATATTATTTTTTTTTATTATTGTTATCATTATAAAAATCACAATATAAACTTAATTATCTCCTCCAAAATAATTAAGCAATTTATCAAATCTACTCTCTAGAAGTAATTAAATTAAATTTTAAGTGAGACGGGTGTTACAATGGGAGTTAGATTAATGCACAATAGACTTTAAGGCAAGTGGGAGATTGTTGGGATAAGTGCCTTTAAATCCTATTTTATGATACTATGTATGATATTATGTTTGACATTATGTGAGAAATGATGTATGACTTAATATTGTGATTAATAAAGTTGCTTTATTCTTATCTAAAATGATGGCAGCATCATATAGTCCATGAGATGCATAGTATGTGATTTATGTGATTTAGTCACAGAAGATATAGATTACAAGTTCTTTGTGAACACATAATTTTGGTTCGTAGTCGGTGATGAAATTGGGCATTTCATCTGCGAAGACTATAACATATTAACTAAGATGATTTGTCTTGATCATGGAAGTGGTGACTTTTAGTTGATATGTTGATATGTTTTAAGAGTTAAGACATATTGAACTGGACCGTTATGAGATTTATTGTTCTCTTAACGACTGTCAATTGAATAAAAAATCTCACGACTTCTATTCACATGAACTCTTAATCTTGAGAGAATAATGGACCTGATCATGAAATGTATGTTGCTTTGATATATCAGGAGTGAGATCTAAAGTAAAGGTCAAAACCTCAGTATGTTGGGCAGCCACATTTAGTGTTGATGGAACATATATTCTCAAGATGGAATTCATAGTCTCTTAACGGAGATATAAAATGTTCCCTTGAGATAAGTTTAATGGGTACAGTTATTCAGAGAGTTAAGCCTAACCACTTTAGTAAGACTAAAGTATATATTTATGAAATTGGATTTCATAAATATATGGTGAATAACTTAAAAGGATTAAACCGGGTACTCAAGGATTAAGATGTAGTAATTTACAAAGTGGCAGTCTATATTCATGACTTTGTATTACTACGAATATTTTATGAAGGGGTTGCATGTATAATAAAGTCTTGGGATATAATTTATTAATGAGGCCTAGAGTGCAATTATATTTATATAGTGGTATTAAATATAATTAATGGTAACTTTGGACTTGTCAAGAGTTGACAGAAAAGCCCAAGGCCCATTGGAGCTAGTGTCTTATTTGTTCCCTTTTGGTCCCACTCCAAGCCACACACTAAAGCCCAATTGGGAAGGCCCAAAAGGCTAGCCCAATTAGATAATCAGTTATGTGGAGAGAAACATACAGAATTTTATATAGAATAAAATGGTTTGTATGTTTAATATGTAAAAATATATATATGACATAAGGAAGAGAGACACTCTTTCATATTCTCTCTAGAAACAAAGAACTGATTGAGAGACCACACAACTTGGGCATCAAGTGAAATTGGAGTGAAGATTGAAAGTCTTCCCGAGTACTTCTTCATTCGGTTTTGAATTTCACCGCATCAAGGTACATTCTCTTGTTCTTATATTCTGAAACCTACATAGTGCATGTTATCAATTGCGAATGAAGTAGATCCGTTTATTTTTCCGCTGCGTATGTTTTGTATTCGATGCAAACATGATGATTTCCCAACATAAAGTTATTCTAATAAATCTATTGTGGGTTCCAGAGATAAAAAAGTATGAAAAATATTTGGGTTTGCCTGTTGTGGTTGGGAAAAATAAAGGGCAAGTCTAAATTACATTAAAGGTAGAGTTTGGGGTAAGTTGTAAGGTTGGAAGGAGAAATTATTTTCCCAAGTTAGGAAGGAAGTGTTATTGAAGGCAGTAGTTATAGCAATCCCTACTTTTGCCATGAGTTGTTTTAGATTACCCATGGGACTGTGTCTGGATATTAAGATGCTTATTTGAAATTTTTGGTGGGGGCAGCAAGGTGATGGTAGAAAAATCTATTGGAAGAAGTGGAATGTTCTCTGTCAATCAAAAGTGGTTGGAAGCTTGGGTTTCAAAGATTTGTGTAAATTTAATAAAGCTATGTTGGCAAAGCAGGCGTGGCATTTGATCCTAGATATTGAGTCACTTTTATTATAAAGTTTTAAGGCCAAATATTTCCCACATTGCTCTATTTTTTAAGCTAAATCATCCTTGAGTTCTTTTACTTGGAAAAGTATTTTACGCTCTAGAAACCTTATTGCTAGATGTTAGGACATATATGGAACATGTTACAAACATATGTCATTTAGAATTGGCTAATCCTTAGACAAAACGCACTTTACTTGTAATTAGGTAGATTTGGAATGGTTTAAGTCTTCAAGAAACTTGTTGTTTAAGTCAAGAGTTAAAGCCATGCAAATCTATTCAAGAAACAAGTGAAGAAGTGTTGTATTTTAAAGCTCGACAGATAGCCCGATAGATTGTATCTATTGAGGTTTAAAAGGAAATTTTGCTCGATGCTTGACAGCTGCTCGACAGATAACCTATCTATTGAAAATTATGAAATTCAGATTTTCAGATCAATTTTTCACACATATCCAAGCTATGTGTTTAGGTTTTCTTTTCTCACAACGCTAGACATATATAAGGATTGTTTTAAGGGTCGTCTCACTTGATGCAACTGGATGAAAAGGTTTTTCATGCATATTGTGAGCGGAGACAATTTGCCCTAGTTCATCTTTTTCTTGAAGAAGCTGCTGCGTTTGTACGTCGTAGGGTTTTATGACCAAGAAGCTTCTTGATCTTCATTGTGTGGATGAACTGAAGAACTTTGCAGCCAACATCTTTCTTAAGTTGGTGTGTTTGTCACGTACTAGGATCCGTGCATCGATTGGTTAGTCACGTACTTGGAGCCGTGCATTGAAAGGAGAGATTGTCACTACATTACAAGTCCAATTAGGTATTGAGGTAAGGGTTCAACTGCAGGTTGGTATTAGGTACTAGGATTCCTTTTACTTGTTACTGCTTGTTTTGATAATAGTGAATTCTCAGGAGTGATGACTTTAAATCCACTCGGTGAGGTTTTGCCTCAGTGGTTTTCCCCATTCGTAAACAAATCACCTGTGTCAAATTCATTTACTACTGTATTTAACTTAGTTGGTGTTTTGTCTGTGCTACAACGCTTATTGCATATAATTGAATCTAATTAATTTAGTTGGCTAATTAATTTATTAAGTTACCAAATGGGTCAGTACATTCTTACCCTATCACTAGAGGAGCTAGATGGAGAATTAGGGACTGTAAAATAACGTGAATTTTCCAAGATGCTTGGCTGTTGAATTCCAATGATGGTCGGATTGAATCTCCTCCAATAACTCTATCACAGGGGGCCACGGTTGATACTCTTATTGACCCACACACAGGTTGGTGGAATGCCCATTTAATAGATTTGTGTTTTTATCCCCCTGAAGCTCAACTTATAAAATCCCTCCCTTTATGTTCTACCCCACAACCTGATATTTTGATATGGCCAAAAGAAAAATCTTGCTAGTACTCGGTGAAATCAGGTTACACAGTTCTGCATAAAGTACCATAATCAGAATCGGGTTAAATAGAAAAAGCAGAGGCAAAAAAAAAAAAAAAAAAAAGTTTTGGCAAAGCATATGGAAGTTGAAAGTACCAAAGAAGAAAAAACATTTTATGTGGAAGTCGTGCACAAATTCGTTGCCTACGAAAGAAAACTTACTAAAGTGTACAATCATTCAAGATTCGGTGTGCCATCTTTGTGCTACTGAATCTGAAAATATTTTGCATGCTTTGTGGGGATGTGAGAAGGTTCAGCGAGTTTGGAGTACTGATTTGGTTGGGTGGATAAGTTTAAAGCTACAACAGGCTCATTCACAGACTTGGTCCAGTTGGTTCAAGAGAAACAGCAGTTAACTCCCTTATTTGCAACCGTGGTTTGGTCTATTTGGCATCATCAAAACAAATCTCACTTGCAAGAAACCTCTGTGTCACTAGAAAAAATTGCCAGTTTTTGTGAAGGAATCTGCAAAGTTTTAAAAATTTACCCGGCCTTGCTCCCACATTGCATCGACAGGTTGTGCAAAAATGGATTCCTCTAGTTCGTGATATTTTGACGGTGCGTGGTTTCCAAAATCAGATGAGGCGGGGAATGGAGTGGTTATTCGCAATTCAAAAGGCGGAGTAATGGTGGCTATGTCAGAAAAGATTACAAAACCACCATTAGTTGAGATTTTGGAGGTGCTGGTAGCAAGACGTGCAACTGTGTTCACCATGGAGGTTGGTTTTCATTAGGTAGTTCTTGAGGGGGATGTTGCATCGGTCATTAAGTCCTTAAAAAACTTCTGGAATGGGACATTCTTTGGGTGGTCATATTTTAAAAGACACTCTGTCTTTAGCTAACTCGTTTCAGAGTTTATCTTTCTCTTATGTTGTTAGGCAAGGTAATGTTGTTGCTCATGCCTAAGCCTAGAGAGCAAGACTTTCTTTTCCTTCTCAAGTTTGGATGGAGTCGGTTCCTCCTAATGTATTTTCTTTTTTAGCTTTGGATTTTCCAGTTCACAAATAATAACTAGAGTATTTTTTCTTCTCAAAAAAAAAAAAAAAAAAATCACTATTGATATCATTTTTATTGTACACCAATCACATTTTATTATAATAATAGTGAAAAAATTTGGTCTTGGGGTGTAATCAAACTTAGATCATTTCGTTTGGCAATAATTTATTTTCAATAGCTTATTTGTATAGTTTTTTAGAAAAAATAATTTTTGTTAGTTTTTATGTTAAATATATGACAAAAAGTTGAAAATTAGTTTATTTCTATAAAAGAAAAAAAAAACTAAAAATTAATTATTTACAAAAAAAAAAAGTCAAAAGGCAAAAAGCAAAAAGTTTTTTCCTCTTAGCCAAAATTCCAACTAAAAATTTTGTATTGACAGACTCCATTTTAATTATAGTGATGGGTTTATTAGGCAGTCTTCAATCCCATTTTCTTTGTTTCTAATTATGCTCCTCCAAAGCACAATCTCTGTGTTCTAAATTAAGTTAAACATCTAAGAATTATTAATGAAAATATAAAAATATAGTGAATAGTGATATCATTTGTTTATATTAGAACTAGGCGATTTTTAATAGTAATCTTTCTTTTTAAAACATAAAAATAATACAGGAAATTGACCTTCTTTTTAAGAAAAGTTTCATTTATTTTATAGCAGACCACAAAAGAAAGCACAGCAACTATTGTGGGAAGGAGGAAAAAAAATATTTTGAATTAAATCCTTTAGAGTTTTAGGTAATTCCGTCACGGAATTTTCAAATAGCCAATTTTTTTTTCAAATATTGATTACTAATTCTGTTATTATAAGAAGGATAGATAGAATTGCAAAAAATTTATAAAATATAGTTACTTTGAAAAGGAAAGTGATAAGTCAGGTGGCGATGAAGTTAGACATGCAAAACGCATATGATAAAGTTGAAAGAAATTTATTTTTGACAGTTTTTGAAGTTTTTAGGGTTTGGGGGAGAAATTCATCACACTAATCTTGCAGTTTATCACTATCGTGGGTTTCAAATAATTATTAAATGGTAGCCAATGTGGTAGTGGTAGAAAAGGTAACCCCCACTTTCTCCCATCGTATTTATTATTTTGGCAAAAGTGTTGTCTACATTGTTACTAAGAGAAGAGCAGTTGGGCTCCTTTAAATGTGTCAAATTATCTAAAACAACCCCTCATATTACCCATTTGATGTTCGTTAATGATTGATGCTGTTTTGCAATACTAGAAGAATAGAGGTAAAACCACCGAACATCCTTGGTGAAATGGTCACTCAATAAGTATAAGTGTTTGTGGGGTATGGGGGGTAAGGGTTGAGGTTCAAGTCTCCAGGAGAGAGCTTTCACACACATATACACTAAGATTAGGCTAGAGTAGAATTTCTATCTTGTATAAAAAAAGAAAAAAAAATAGAAAAAAGAAAAAAAATAGAGGTAGAGGTTATTGCTGATTGTGTAGGAAAATATTGCGAAAGGTCTGGGCAAACAAAATTTTGGCATATTCACATCAAATAATGTTTCTTGAGCTTCACTCTAAATCTTCTCAAGAAATTAGGGCGACATGACAATTAACATGGACTCTAAATATCTGGGTAACCCTCTCTTCCTTACAAAAAGTTGATAGGAAGACTTATTCTCTTTTTTCCTAAAAGATAAGCTTCAAGCAAAGCTAAACAGGCAAATTAAAATGTATTTGTCTTAGGCAGGGAGCGTCACAATGATAAAAGCGGTAACCCAGGCTATGCTGTATATATATAAGTATATACAATGATAGGTTGTAATAATGATATAAGGTTGGAGAGTATTCGTTTGTAAAATGAACAAAATGGAAAATTCGAGTACTGGAATTTTCTTTGAAAAAATTCATGTTCTAAATATATATATATATATATATATATATATATGAAAATGTAACCTTTCATATTGAATATATATCAAAAGTGCCTTTTGACCAAAAGGCACCTATTAAATGAAGAGATACCTATTAAAGGGTTATAATTATTTGGGTATAAATAGTGGTTTATATTCACTTGATAACTACTTTTTCTCTCCCAAGAAGTTAGTTTCTAAGAAACACAAGAAATCCTATGGGTATTCTCCAAAATTGTTATTTGTAGAATCCAATAAACTTAGTTGTATTCTAGGGACAAGTATATATATATATATATATATATATATATATATGAAAAGGTGTCTATTGAAAGGACATAACCTTTCATATTGGATATATATCAAAAGTGTCTTTTGACCAAAAGGTACCTATTGAAGGGTTATAATCATTTGGGTATGAAAAGTGGCTCATATTCACTTGATATCTACTTTTTCCCTCCCAAAAAGTTAGTTTCTAAGAAACACAAGAAATCTTGTGGGTATTCTTCAAAATTGCTATTTGTAGAACCCAATAAATTTGGTTGTATCCTAAGGACAAGTTTGTAAAAACCCTTTAGCAACTTGCATATGGGGACAAATATTGTCTAAGGATAACATTCAATTATGCCTACAAGTCAATTACTAATTTCTATTTACTTGATGTGCTCATTTTGTTCTTTCATTATTACTCCTTGATTTGGTGAAATCCCTAACAATATTAGACAATATTTGCTACAAGACAAGGAGGGAATGATGGTACAACTTTGAAGATGTTGAACCATGATTTGATGAAATTGGATCGCTTTGATTGTACCAATTTTACGAGGAAAGAGCAATTGGCTTGGATTTGAAGAGGTCTTCAGATGATAAATCGATCATAATGAAGATTCAATGGAACAAGGCTTAAAGAAACAAAGTTTCATTGTTTGCATGACCAGGTGATGATTCTGTCATTTTGTTGATGCATTAAAAGCCATGTTCATAGTTTGAACATTGAAGATACAGATTTCTTGTTTAAGGGAAATTTGAATTTCAAATTGATTGATGAGTTTCTTTGTTAAAATATTTGCATTTGTTGTGAATTTATATAAATTGAGAAATAAGAATGAACTTTTGACATGTTTAAATGTTATAAAGTAAAGTGGAAAATCTAAAGGATGGGAATTTAAACTCTTAAAGTGATAGAGTATGTGAATATTTTCCTAAGTGACTTTCTAAACCATATGAAAAAATTAAATAACATGCCAGAAGATCTCACTTTAGATCAATTCAAAAGTGATTGTGAACAATGTTCAAAGTGGAAGTTCTAGTAAGACCAATAAGCACTTGAATGTGAATAAGAATGTGAGTACAACTCCAAGAATCCCAACGATGACAAGTAGAATATGTCATGTTTCCTTTGTGGAAAGAAAGACCATTATAGTTGAGAATGTAAGTTCTTAAAAGAATAAGAAGGATGATGATGAAAATGCCAATGAAGCAATTGTCATTGATGTTAGGACATATGTGAAACTTGTTAGAACATATGTTATTGTAAATTGGCTAATCCTTTGACAAAACGCACTTTACCTGTAATTGGGTGGATCTAGAATGGGTTTAGTAATTCAAGTAACAAGAGTTCAAGTCCAGTATTGAAGCCATGCAAATCTATTCAAGAAACAAGTGAAGGAGTGTTATTCATTAAAGCTCGACAGATAATATCTATTGAGGTTTAATGCTTGTGCTCGACAGCTGCTCGACAGAAACAGTATCTATCAAGAATTACTAAATTCATATTACTAGATCTGTTTTCATGCATATCCAAGTATATTTGTGTAGGGTTTCCTTTCTCTCAACCCTAGACATATATAAGGATTATTTTAAGGGCCGTCAAAGGTGATGCAAAGTGATGCAACTCAATGCAAATTAATTGTGCATGCAAATTGTGACCGGAGATAGAATTTGCCCTAGTTCATCATATTCCTTGTAGAAGCTGCTGCGTCTTTGCGCCAAGAGTTTTGTAACCAAGGAGTTTCTTGATCTTCATCGTTTAGATGAACTGAAGAACTTTGCAGCCAGCATCTTTCTCAAGTTGGTGAGTTAGTCACGTACTTGGATCCGTGCATTGATTGGTTAGCCACGTACTTGGAACCGTGCATTGAAAGGACAGATTATCACTACGTTACAAGTCCAACTGTAGGTTGGTAGTAGGTATTGTGATTCCTTTTACTTGTAACAGCTTGTTTTGATAATAGTGGATTCTCGGGAGTGGTGACCTTAAATTCACCCGGTGGGGTTTTCCCTTGGTGGTTTTCCCCATTCATAAACAAATCACCTGTGTCAAATTTATTTTCTGCTGCATTTAACTTAGTTGGTGATTTATTTGTGCTACCATGCTTATTATATGTAATTGAATCTAATTAATTAATTTAGCTAATTAATTGATTAATTTACCAAAGGGGTCATTACATTCTTGGCCTATCAATTGAGGACATTATTGCTATAGTACGTGATGTATGTAGTAATATGATCTCTGTAATTCATAAGGATGTAATTACAAAACCTTCCGATTAGTGGTTTGATTCGGGTGTAATGTTACATGTGTGCAAATACAAGACATATTTTAAGACTTATGAGAAGTCTTCCATAGAACTAGAGGTGCTTGTGGGCATCCACAGTAAGGCAAAAGTTCATGGAAAGTGCATTGTTGAAGTGAAATTGAGTTTTGGCAAGAAGTTCTCTTGACTAATGTTTTTCATGTACCTGATATCAAGAAAAGCCAATTTGTTATTTAAGAATGGTCTTCTCCAAGAATGTGATATTAGTAGGCAATGGATATGCTACTAATGACATGTTCAAACTGAGTGTTCTTAATTAAGATGTTTTTTGTTGTACTTATATTGTTGATTCTTTTATTTGTGGCTGTAGACACCGTATTTTTCATGCTCTTGATTTGCATGCTGAACCCCGAAAATTCCAAAAATATTATCTTTTCTCCACAAGGCCACGGAAACATCTAGATTGACGTGTCAACAAGCTGGCCGGTGGCCTTACAAGGTGCACCAGTAGCTGAAGGGTCACGTTTTTGCTATAAAAGCCTCTAGAACCCTCATTTTACCACCCCAAAAAAAAAAAAAAAAGATTTCTGGGCAGTTTCTCTCTCATACACATCCAAACACATCAAAACACCTTAAAACACCGTAGATTCTCACCTTTCTCTACGATCTTCAAGGTAGTATTCTTGCACTTAATCTTCCTCTCCTTGGTTCCATACCTTGGATTTAAGGTTTAGGAGTGTGGATGCAGCCTTTTACCTACAATCCACACCCATTTCTCTTTATTTCTCTTCCTACCTTCTTTTTACTTAATAAAATGCTTTATTTGCTTTTTGCTAGGGACATATTTTATGTAATTGGCTAACCCTTTGACAAAATGCACTTTACTTTTAATTGGATAGATCTATGATAGGTTTAAGACTTCAAGAAACATGTTGTTCAAGTCAAGTGTTGAAGCCATGAAGATTTGACCAAGAAACAAGTGAAGAAAAGCTATTCATTAAAGCTCGATAGAAGTCTCGATAAAAGTTACTGCGTCTTTTGTGCCATAGGGTTTTGTAACCAAGTACTTCTTAATCTTCATTGTTGATGAAGTGAAAAACTTTTCAACCAACAACATCTTTAAGCTGCTAGAGTTAGTCACATACCGGGTTCCGTGCATCATTGGTTAGTCCCGAACTTAGGTCCGTGCATCATTGCCGCTACATTACTAGTGCAATTGGGTATTGGGGTAAGTGTTCAACTGTAGGTTGGTAAGGGTCTTAGGAGTGGTGACCTTGAATTCACCCTGTGGGGTTTTGCCTCGGTGGTTTTCCCCATTCGTAAACAACTCACCTGTGTCAAATTTATTTTTCGCTGCATTTAACTTAGTTAGTGATTTGTTTATACTACCATGCTTATGTTGGGGTTTATGCCCTAAAATCCAATTTATTGGCATGTCATAAATAATTAAATTATTTAATTATATAAGACTATTTATAAATGAACTAATGGGACATTATCATAGTCCATGAGATGCATAGTATGTGATTTATGTGATTTAGTCACAAAAGATATAAATTGCAAGTTTTTTGTAAACTCAGAATGTAGTTCGTAGTCGGTAATGAAATTGGGCATTTCATCTGCGAAGACTATAACATATCAACTAAGATGATTTGTCTTGATCATGGAAATGGAAGATTTCTAGTTGATATGTTGATATGTTTTAAGAGTTAAGACATATTGAACTGGACCGCTGTGAGATTTATTATTCTCCTAACGACTGTCATTTGAATAACAAATCTCACGACTTCTATTTACATCAACTCTAAATCCTAAGAGAATAATGGACCTGATCATGAGATGTAGATTGCTTTGATATAACAGGAGTGAGATCTATAAGTTACGGTCAAAATCTTAGTATGTTAGGCAGCTGCATTTAGTATTGATGGAACATATATTCTCAAGATGGAATTCATAATCTCTTAACGGAGATATAAAATATTCCCTTAAGATAAGTTTAATGGGTTTGGTTATTCAGAGAGTTGGGCCCAACCACTTTAGTAAGGATTAAACCGGGTACTCAAGGATTAAGATGTAGTAATCTTCAAAGTGGTAGTCTATATTCATGACTTTGTATTACTACAAATATTTTAATGAAGGGGTTGCATGTATAATAAAGTCTTGGGATATAATTTATTAATAAGACCTAGAGTGTAATTATATTCATATAATGGTATTGAATATAATTAATGGTAACTTTGGACTTGTCAAGAGTTGACAGAAAAGCCCAAGGCCCATTGGAGCTAGAGTCTTATTTGTTCCCTTTTGGTCCCACTCCAAGCCACACACTAGAGCCCAATTAGAATGGCCCAAAAGGCTAGCCCAATTAGATAATCAGTTGTATATAAGGAGAGAAACATACAGAATTTAATGATGTCCTTTCATAAGTCCTTTCATGGATCTTTTCATAAGTGTTTTCATCAAGATTACACAAGGAATGAAATGGTTTGTATGTGAGTGTTGGACACTCCCTTGTTTTCTCCTCGGAAACTGATTGAGAGACCACACATCTTGGGCATTAAGTGGAATTGGAGTGAAGATTAAAAGTCTTTCCAAGAACTTCTGATTTTTGGTTTTGAATTTCACTGCACCAAGGTACGCTTTATTGTTCTTAAATTCTGAAACTTTCATAGTGCATGTTATCAATTGCGAATAAAGTAGATTCGTTAATTTTCCGCTGCGTATGTTTTGTATGTGATACGAACATGTATTTTTCCCAACAATTGGTATCAGAGCGGTCTTCAATTCGAATCTGAATAACATGTTTTGTGAGTTTTATAATTAGAAATAATAGTTTCATAATGTTAGAAAGTTATATGTATTTAATTTTCTGCATGGTAGTTGAAACTATATTTTAATAAAAACTGATGTTGATATTATGATGTTGTTTAAATCTGAATTTAAGTATGTTAAATTCATCTTTAAGGCTATAGCATCACTGAGATTCAGTTTTGATATCAAATTCTGCATATCATGTTCATATGGTAGTTGTTTGTTCATGAAAAATCGTTGAAAACTGTTTGCAACTGCTATGGAAAAACTGAAAACATGGGTATTTCGCGGGTTAGCTTCCACGAAGTTACTCGCAAAAAATTATTCTGAAGACAAAAACTTTTCGCGGGTAAGCTTTACTCGCGAAACAGTCGCGAGACAGTAGCAAAAGTTTCGCGGGAAGAGCTTAATCGCGAGATTCTTGCGAAAATACATTTGAAGGGAATTTTGAATATTTTCTAAATGTTTTCAAATGTATAAAGTGTAAGGAATGGTGTGATGAGATTACACATGATTCTAACTAAAAGACCTAATGAGATCAAAGATATTAGTTAAATAGAACTCTTAGTCCTAAATAGTTTAGGACTTGTCTTTTAAGAAACATTCTAATGAGATTGGAATTGTTGTATGATTAAAAGTCCTTAATTTATTTTAATTAGAAGTTTTAATAAGATTAAATCTTAATTAAAAGGTATATATATATTTTAATGAGATTAGAACTTTTTATTTAGTAAATTAAGGATAGAGTTCTATATAACTAATTTTTGATTCATTAGTGTTTAAGAAATCCTAAATAGTTTAGGACTTCCATTTTAGTTAGTGATTCTAATCAGATTAGAGTCTTCAATAAGTGCAAGGTTATTAGTTGTGATGGGATCACAATTATTTAAAGGAAAACCCAAATAATGAGTGGAAGTGCTAAATAACCCTTTTGTTAAGTTTATTGTAATGTGAATAGATACCTTGTCTTGACTTCGAGTCTTGCATTCCATGCGGAGGGTATTTACTCACGGATTACAAGTGTTAGGTTCTAGGAATTAGGAATTAATGTATTAGAACTTCAATTTGTAATGTTGGCAAACCATGATCAAAACATTCTTTAAGTTGTGTGTTAGACTTGCTCAAAGTATTGCTCTTCATGTAAAGTTGGAATCGAGTTTTATGCAGAATTCACTGGGCACTTTCTGCCTGACTCGATCGATCGAAAATTAGACTCGATCGATCGAAAATCGTGCAGATTGTTTTTCTGCAGATTTTTCCAACTCAGCCCTAGTCCATTTAATGTATAGGGTTTTATGTTTTGGCCTAAGTATATAAGGGAAAATCCTAGCCACGTTTTTAGAGTTCTGTTTTGCTGTGTTTGTGAATCTCATTGTGAGATCTAGAGGTGTTTGCCTTCACATACACTTAGGGTTTACAAACTCAAGACTTATGTCTAGAGCTTGGTAAATCATACAGTTGCAGAATTAAAGATCTTAAAGAAATACAAGCAGGTGCGCTTGTGGATTGCTGAAGAATTCAAGAAAGAAGGAGTCCGTGGATCTCGGAGCTATCATGTGGTCGTGGTAGTAAGTTTCCTACACTTGGGTAGCAATAGGATGTTAGTGGTCTAAGTCTTATTGTGTAAACTTCAATTCTTTCATAGTGAATTCAGTTTACCTTGAGGATAGCTAGGTTAAATCCTCCCCAGGTTTTTCACCGGATTGGTTTTCCTGGGTCATCAGATCTTTGTGTTATTTATTTTCCACTGCTTTACTGTTTTTGCTTATTTGTGTTAACCTAGATTTAATTAAATTACCTAAGTTAATCACTTGGCTAATTTTCTTGGTTAATCTATTGTGTTTAAGGGGTCTAAACGAACTGACAAGTGGTATCAGAGCGGGTAGCTTTTGTGTTTGATCCTTTGATCTTTTAAGCTGATCCTTGACCCCTGTTGTCATGGAACACGGACACTCTCTTTTTGTTCCACCTCACTTTGATGGAAACAACTATGCTTATTGGAAAGTAAGGATGAAAGCATTCCTGAAATCCATTGATGAGAGAGTTTGGAATTCCGTTGAGTATGGATGGGAGAAGCCCACTACTCCTGTGAGTGAGTGGCAAACTTCTCAAAAGGAGGCAGCCGCTTTCAATAGCAAAGCTATGAATGCTATTTTTAATGCTGTTTCCATGGAGGAATTTAAGAGAATCTCTAATGTTGAGGTTGCTCATACTGCTTGGAAAATCCTCCAGACTGTGCATGAGGGCACAAAGGCAGTTAAGATTAATAAGTTGTAGCAATTAACCTCTAGATTTGAAAGCATTAGAATGAATGATGATGAATCTTTTGATGAGTTCTATGCTAAACTGAATGACATTGTTAATTCTGCATATAATTTGGGTGAAATCTATGATCAATCTAAAATTGTTAGGAAGATTCTTAGATCTTTAACTGAGAATTTTAGACCCAAAGTGACTGCCATAACTGAGAGCAAGGATGTGGACTCCATCCCTGTTGATGAACTTGTAGGATCTCTTCAGTCCTATGAGTTAGACCTCCCTAAGACTAACAAATCCAAATCAATGGCGCTTAAGTCTGTTGATGATGTTGATGATGGTGGATTTAATGATGAACTCTCTGCTACAGAGATTGCCTATCTTGCTAAGAACTTTAGAAATTTTCTTAGGAATAATAACAGAAGGGCAAGAGGCAAGAACACTGCTGAACCTAGAAATTTTAGGAGGAATGATCCCACTAAGGTTAATAACACTGAAAAACCTAAAGAGAAAGTAGGTCAACCTTCTAATAATTCTTTGGGACAACAATGTTATGGTTGTCAAGGGTATGGTCATTTGAAATCTAAATGTCCTACGTACTTGAAGTCCAAGGGTAAGGCTATGGCTGTAACCCTTAGTGATGATGAAGTTTCTGACAATGAATCCGCTAGTGATGAGGATGGAAACTTCATTCCTTTCACTACTACAACTGTAGTTAATGAAAGCATGTCTGTTGAAGAGAACCCTTCTGATGGGGAACTCTCTGAGGATGCAGATTTACCGGAAGCCTATAATAAACTTTGCAAAGTTGCTGCAAATGATGCTGCAAATGATGCCATGAATGTTGATTTAGACTTGAAGAAAATTGCATCTTTGGAACTTGAAAAGAAAAATTTACTTGTGAAATTGGTTGATGCAAATGAGCTTTTGAATAATGTGAAAACTGAGAACATGCTGTTACTTGATAAAGTCAAATGTTTGGAACTTGAATTATCTGTTGCTAGAGAACAAACTAATAGGTCTGCAAGCTCCAAACTTGATCACATACTGAGTGTTCAAAAGTCTCCCTCTGACAAAACCGGCTTAGGTTTTGAGGAAAGTATTTCTGTGCTTGAATCTTCTTCCGCTAAATTTGTTCCCTCTTCTGAAGCTCATAAGAGTGAGATTGTCAAACCCTTGGTGAGTGAACCTGTCAAATCTGTAGATGTTGCTCCACCTAGAAAGATTAGGGTTGATCTTCAAGCTTCTCATTCTAGAGTTTCTACTTCTAATAAGGGCAAGTTGCACGATAAGCCTGCATGGATTTGTCATTTTTGTGGAAATTCTGGACACATTCGTCCAAATTGTTTTAAATTGCAAGCTGTAAAGCGAGCAAATAAACCTAAAGTACTTGAGCCTCAAGCTCATGATCCTATGGTACTTATTGGTGAATTGGTAAAGGCGTTAAACCTTTATTCCGATCCTTGAGTTGGTCAAAATTCTAAGATGAATCATAACTCCAATGCAAGAGTTGCATCTAAAAAGTTTTGGATGCAAAAGGCTCAATCAAATTGAGTCTGTCTGACATGGTCCTTGTGCTTCATTGCTCTATCTTTGGTGACCTTTGTTTCTACGATTTGCATTGCATTACATTCATGCATTTCATTCTAGGATGTTTGTTTCTTTTATTAAAAAAAAAAAAATTTCTTTTTGCAAATTGTGTTTTTGCTATTTTTTCTTAAATTTGAAGACAAGGTTGGTCAATCAAATTTTGAATAACATGTTTATGTACCTTGTTTAGCTTTGATGCACTTATGTCTATTGCACTTTACTAGCTAAAGTTTAGTTGTGCATGTTGTGTGGGAAGATGCTATATTTGTTGATCACATGATCTTGATCTTAAAGTCTCATGTCTTTGATTGTCGGACTTATTCTTATTGAGAAAGGTATAAATACCATCTCACCACTTGTAACACCCCAAACCCTTAAGAAGGATTTAGATGCATAACCTGTCTTAGAAATAATCAACAATGATATAATGGAACAGAGCGTAATATTTATCCTCAAATAAACTTCTTGAATATCATCAGATTTCCTTAACAATCCATAAAAAAAAAACAAAACAACAATAATATTCTTTTGATGTAAAATCTCCAAATAACATCTCAAAATAGTTCCAAAATAATAATCTCATTGTCCTGAAACAATTTTACTAAAACAATTCTGCAACTATCAAGCTCCAAACGAAGTCATCCATCTAAGGCTCCACTGATCTACCCCCAAAAGACACTCCATAACTCTAATCTGAAAGGATGGAAAAAGGGGTGAGCTAAAGGCTCAATAAGAGACTACAACCATGAGGATGTCTTCCAAAACAAAACGATAATATCATTGACAAAATATAGTCATCACGATACAATTAAAATTAGTTTAAACTCTAATATAATATATTCTATAAAGCTGTTAAAATAAAACACTTCACTATAACACTGTAAACATTAATAAAATAATGACCACATTTATATGCCAATATGCACCAAATAGGTAGTAACAATTTTATTTTGAAAATAAGCAATTTTCCACCTAAAAGAACAGTAGTAAATAAACAGTAATTCAATATGAAAAATATTAGTCAAACACAGACAAAAGCTGCTAAACACTCGGTGGGTGATTTCCCATGGGAACAATAACACTAACCTCAAAGAGGCAACACTAGCTCCGAAGAGCAACAATAACACTGCACCGCACCACACTAACACTACTTCGGCCGAAGACCAACACTTAACCCTGTGTTGGCAAAGGTTGCAGACTGTCTAGTTGACCATTTGAAACACTCTTGACATATACAGTTTCACAATAATATACAATAAATAATAGAGTTTGAGTATGTATAAAGCACTAACAATGGTATAAGTCTTTAAAACTTCACTTTTGCAATTATGTGTATGTATATTTATATAAATATATTTTTACCACAATTATATATATATATATATATATATATATATAAAATATATACGTCTTGAGAGACGTCATGTGTTGAAGTCTACTTACCTCTAGTGGCTAAACCAAGCTTCACTTCAATTGCTCGAAACAACGTCAACTAGAACCTAAATAATAATTAAACAATTCAATAAGGGCAGGTTCTTTAATAACCACAAAGTCCTCTTGATAAAACAATTCCTCAACCACTATGAAGATTTGCAAGATAAAATTTAACGTGTCTTTCTAATATAACCCAAACCTATTCTAGATTAAAATAATAGTATAGCATTCCCTAACCTAACATCTAATATTTATATAAGAACACGTTACCATAAGCAACCCTATAACCTATGTGCCTATATACACCATATATCTTATCAATGCATTCAAAGAAGACAAAAGAATGATACATTAATTAAGATTTTGCATGTAAACCTATAATATATATATATATATATTATGACAATCATCACACCTTTTATATATATATAATATAGTATATTGCTTCAATCCGTATATATACAAAAAGGATGATTCATCCAATCCATATATATAAAGGCTTATATATATAATACAAGGATTGTTCCCAAGCAGTGCAACCATTCTTCCTTTAATATATGATATATATATATTACATGCAAGCATTAATATATAAGTCTTCACATGTCCAATCCATGCAAGCCTTAATGTTCAAATGCCTTGTAGCCAAGCGGTGCAATGGCTTAATCACGCACATGGAGCAATGCACATATAACCGTCCTTTAATATATATACAATTAGCAATCCGTATATATAATATACAGATTCAATAAAGCAATGCTTATGTTGCCAAAGCAATGCAACAACTAACATTCACGCACATGGAAGTTACATCCAAGGCGCTGCATTTGATATTAATATTCGGCAATCCAATTTATACATTATTATCATTGAAATTCCAGCAAACACAATTGAAATTCCAGCAAACACAATTGAAATTCCAGCAACCATCATTGAATTTCCAGCAAACTTAATACTAACCCTAACACTAACATGTCAATGATGAAATCCCAGCAAAATAAAAGAAAAAAAAAAGGCTTTCCTAGAATGATGCTTACCTCAAAACCAAGATGAAGTTGCTGGCTGCCCTGAAGTGCACAGCCTCCTATTCTTTTGTTTTTGAGAAACCCTAATTTTCTTTCATAATAAGCTGTTGCACTTGGGCTGAAAATTCAGAAGCCTATTTCAGGTTAAGGCTAATTTCACTTGGGCTGAAAATTTAGAAGCCCACTACAACTAAAATAAACTTCCTAGACCCACCTATATTCCCACTAAACTCATTAATATTATTTTTATTATTGTTATCATTATAAAATTCACAATATAAAATTAATTATCTCCTCCAAAATAATTAAGCAATTTATCATATCTACTCTCTAGAAGTAATTAAATTAAATTTAAATGAGACGGGTGTTACACCACTGTTTACTAGCCAATCATGAACACCTTAGTGTAACGACCCAAGGAAAAGTGCTAGCCACATCTGCGCTATACCTCAAAAGGACTAGTCACTATTGAGGCTCCTTGTAGTTGTTAATAAAGCCCAGATCTACCCAGTAAATACCCGATGTGGGACTCATCACACATCCACACACATCACACAATCAATCAATCAAATTGGGGCATCACAATCTCCCCCACTTAAATCCCTAATGTCCTCATTAGGGCCCACTTTGTGGGGTAGTGCCTCTGAGCCCACACGAGGTTACCGGGCCGGCTCTGATACCATAAATAACGACCCAAGGAAAAGCGCTAGCCACATCTGTGCTATAACTCAAAAGGACTAGTCACTATTGAGGCTCCTTGTAGTTGTTAATAAAGCCCAGATCTACCCAGTAAATACCCGATGTGGGACTCATCACACATCCACACACATCACACAATCAATCAATCAAATTGGGTATCAGAATCAATTCATAGTCAGATTGTCCAAAATCATATGTATGAATCATAGTTTCTAACAAAAATATATTGTATTCAATACATATATATATAATCAAATATTCAATATTCAAATCTATTGTGATATTTATATAATTCTTTACTTAAAATCAATATAGCTAAGAAACAATTAAATAAATAAAACCATATATTCAATGCTCATGTATATTTGTGAAAATTCTTTATTCTTT